>CM065479.1:29692144-30181144 GCA_032873175.1 Leptopilina drosophilae | reverse complement strand
CTATACCGTACATGTTAAAGATCGAAACTATGATATCACTTTTTGAGACATACAGACGGTCAATTTTATTTTAATAGGCCTTGTTTTGTAGATAAATATCCAAAGAATAATTGAGTGAAATTTAAAAAAAATCTGACGAAAATGAATCGACGCGACTAATACCTTAAAAAAGTAAATAATACTTACATATTTTGATAATCTATGATGTCACTAATAACACCTCCAAACGATTTTTCAAAATTTTAATTTTTGTAATTTTTATAAACAATTAAACTTTTTTGCACCGTTTTAGAAAAAATTCAATTTCTCGAAATTGGCTGAACCGATTTCAATGAAACTTGTATCGTTAGAAAGATTAAAAAATGTACTATTCAGAAAAAAATATAATATGAATAAAAAGTTTAATTTGTTTAAACAAATTATATTTTCAATTTTTATTGTTATAAATAAACAATGTTCGCAATCGATTTTGGTCACTTTTTTTATAGCATCATGAAGAAGGACTTTTCATGATTCCATAGCAAAAATAAAAAACAGGAACTCTCTGAAAGTTTAGAAGTTCTATCATTTTTAGTCTCGCCGTGCGCGAGCTTTCTCGGTATCTAATGCTCACGGTACGACGCGACGCCACAGTGGGATTCTTTACAATATACTGTTCAAAAATGTCTAGAGCCTACAATTTTTAACAGATTTGAGTTTTTTTTAAATTAAAGAGAACTAAACTTGTTTAAATTTTCAATTGTTAATAATTATTTATTCTAGTCAAAGTTAACAAATTAACACAATTTTTAAAAACAGTACGTTTAATTTTTAATTCCATTACTGCAGATGACCAGAATCAATTAAAAATAATGTAAAATATGTTCTCTAGATGAAAAATAAAGAATACAAATTTTGTTTTCATTTGTTATATTAGTATATATTTTATATCATTTATTATATTGTTTTTATTATTGTTTATATTTATATTGTTATATTAGTTAACAAATAGTTAACTTTGGTTCCTCTTAACCAAAAATTGTTTTTCACATTTATATTTTAATTTAGGCATATTTGATTATAACAATTGAAATAATTTGCTTATCAAAAAGGGCATACATTCATAAAATGAGCCTACATTAAAATATAAATGTGAAAAAAAATTTTTTGGTTGAAAGGAACCCAAGTTAACTATTTGTTAAATAATATTGTTTTTAACAAATGAAAAAATATGTGTTCTCTTTATTTTTCATCTAGAGAACATATTTTACATGATTTTTAATTGATTCTGGTCATCTGCAGTAATAGAATTAAAAATCAAACGTACTTTTTTTAAAAAAGGGGTTAATTTGTTAACTTTGACTAAAATAAATAATTGTAAACAATTGAAAATTTGAAAAAATTTAGTTCTCTTTAATTTAAAAAAACTCAAATCGGTTAAAAATTGTAAGCTCTAGATATTTTTGTACTGTAAATTGTAATGAATCCCACTGTGGCGTCGCGTCGTACCGTGAGCATTAGATACCGAGAAAGCTCGCGCACGGCAAGACTAAAAATGATAGAACTTCTAAACTTTCAGAGAGTTCCTGTTTTTTATTTTTGCTGTGGAATCATGAAAAGTCCCTCTTCATGATGCTATAAAAAAAGTGACCAAAATCGATTGCGAACATTGTTTATTTATAACAATAAAAATTGAAAATATAATTTGTTTAAACAAATTAAACTTTTTATTCATATTATATTTTTTTCTGAATAGTACATTTTTTAATCTTTCTAACGATACAAGTTTCATTGAAATCGGTTCAGCCAATTTCGAGAAATTGAATTTTTTCTAAAACGGTGCAAAAAAGTTTAATTGTTTATAAAAATTACAAAAATTAAAATTTTGAAAAATCGTTTGGAGGTGTTATTAGTGACATCATGGACTATCAAAATATATAAGAATAATTTATTTTTAGTAACCAAAAGAAAATTAGGTGACACTTCAGGAATTCTTACCCCACTTAAAGTGGATTAATTGTGATATTCTATCTAATCCCTTTAAATTCCTCGTAAATCAAATGCTTGTTGGTGGACAACTATAACAAAAATTGACCAATAAAAATCCAGCAAGTTACTTGAGAAAAGGATGAAAACAGAAAAGAAAGTGACCCCTTTTAAAGTGATTTCAAAGACAGTTGTAATATGCGCCAACAATTTCTCGAAAGTTGACAGTACTTCGCCCAGCGAGGTTTAAAATATTGCGTAGTAAAATTCATAGAAAGCGTGAGGTTATTTAAACATCCGTATATATAGAAATATTGAATATCAAACTTGAACAAAAATATTATTGCAAATAAATACTGGACATGATCAGGCAATATTCTATCTATATTGCATGCAATATTCGCCTAATTATTGAAATGTCGACTGCTAATATAAACTGATCCATTTCCTGTCAAGTTTAAAGAAATTTTTGGTGCTGTGTGATTTTTATGTAAATCACATATAACGTAAACTTTGTCTTAAAACTTTAATTAAAAGTAATTTAATTTTTTTAATCCATTCTAATACAAGCCTTTGTACTGGGTTAAATCAAGTATCTTTTATCAAATTTAATTTTAGATCCAATCATATTACTTAGTGCAACAGACAAATTCCAATTTCGATAAAAAAGTATTTTTCGATTAGTTATCGTTATCTTTGTTTAAATTTTGTGTCGCAAGGATATAGCATCAAAAAATTGATATTTTTAACCCTCCGTCACACACCTAGGAAGGAATTCCCTCTACGGTTTCAGTATTTTTTAACCCTTTAACGCCCACCAGGACGCAAAATTTACCTTGATTTCATGACTCCTATTTTGTATGAAATAACACAGGTCAACAAAAAAAGGCTTACTTTTTTATGAGATATGATAGTGGTTTCCGAAGTATTTTTTGACGCTGAACACGATCCCGGGTCCCAAAATTGGCCATCACGTCAGGATTTTGAGAAAAGTGGGGGGAATGACCCCAAAAAACGTGTTTTTGAGCGTTTCTAATATTTTTCTTTCTCCTAAACCTGACGTGCCAGAAACTTCTACATGGACTTAAATTGAAGCTTGAATCGTCCACTACAAGACCCATATCCGTAAGACAAAAAAAAATAAAAATTTTTTTCAAAAAATTAGGTTGAAGTCACAAAAAATGTGTATTTTTGGGTTGCTTTAATGGATTTTTTAAAATTGTTTTGGATTCGATTGAAAATTGTTACTCGGCGGTTTTTGGGGTCGCTGATTACGAATCCGATACTAGTTTTAAAAAATGAAAAATGGCGGATCCAAGATGGCGGATGTCAAAATTTATAATTGATCGGATTCGCTTGAAAATTGTTACTCGGGTGTTTTTTGTGATCGCTGATTACGAATCCGATATTAGTTTTGAATTTTTGAAAACTAATATTGAATTTAGAATCAACGGAAATTAATTTTTTTACGGAAATCAAACGCAAAATTTCCGAAAATTAATTTTTTTATGGAACAAATCCGGAAAATTTCCGGAAATTAATTTTTTTACGGAAATCAGCCGGAAAATTTTTTTGTACAGAAATTATTCGGATCTTACGGAAATTTATTTTTTTTGTACGGAAATCTTCAGGAAACTTTCCGGAAATTTATTTTTTTTTGTACGGAAATTTTCCAGAAATTTATTTTTTTTTGCGGAAATCTTCCGGAAAATTTCCGGAAATTTATTTTTTTTACGGAAATCATCCGGAAATCTTCCGGAATATTTCCGTAAATTTATTTTTTTACGGAAATCTTTTGGAAAATTTCCGGAAATTAATTTTTTTACGGAAATCATCCGGAAAATTTCCGGAAATTAATTTTTTTTATGGAAATCATCCAGAAAACTTCCGTAAATTTATTTTTTTACGGAAATCATCCGGAAAATTTACACTCTCTGTGTAGTCTATTGATCAATGAATAGTTGCCAAAGTTAGTTTTACAAAAAGTTATATAAAACGAGTGAGTATTTCTAGTATATCTAGATGGAACACGCAATCTAATGAGAGTTAACAAAGCAGGACAATAGATAAGTCCATTTAGTAATTTATAAAAAAAAGCATATCATTGTATAAGAACCTAGACGTGAGCATTGGGATATTCAGAGTGGTTCGCAAGTTACCGTAATCATGGGTGTTCCAGTCAAATGTTAAATTAAGTTGTCGAGCAGCAAATCTCAGAAATTTGTTCTGAACACGCTCTATTTTAATTATATTAAAGGTATATAGTGGTACCCAAATTACAGAGGCGTATTCCAAAATGGATCTTACTAAGGTTAAATATAACACCCTAATTGCAGTTATATTACAAAGTCAGAGGTACCCCTCATAACAAAACCCAGTATCCTGAGCGCTCGAGAAACTACCTCAGATATATGGTCATTGAATGAAAGATTACTGCATAATATAATACCTAGGTCGCGAATACTTTTATCTCTATCTAACTCAACCAGGCCAATAGTATAACAATAAACCAATGTCATTTGCTTTGAAAACGAAATAACCGATGATTTGTTAATATTAATAGACATATGTTTATCACTACACCACCCACTAATGCGAGTCAGGTCCGATTGTAATTCCAAGTAATCGCGACAAGGATTCATACGGCCAATTACTTTGAAGCATTTATTATCATCAGCAAACAAAAGAAATAATGAAAAACGAAATACTGATTTTATGTCGTTCATATACACGATAAAAAACAAGGACCCCAAATTTGACCCTTGTGGTACACCAGATTTAGCAATAAATGTGTTGGAATATTCTTGATTAATTTTAACTACCAATGGTCTGTCAAAAAGATAACTTTCAAAGAAAATTAATAATTTTGCAGGAACACACATGCCTTTTAGTTTATTTAAAAGAATATGATGAACAACTCTGTCAAATGCCTTTGAGAGATCAACATAGACCGTATCAATTTGCAACCCCTTATCTAAATTCAATGACAAAAAATTTGTAAATAGTGCAAGGTTAGTTATTATTGATCGTCCCTGAACAAATCCATGTTGCTCATCTATAATAGAATGAGAAATAGCTGCATAGATCGACTCGTATATTAAACTCTCAAAGATCTTAGCCATCGCACTAGGCAATGTGATAGGTCTGTAGTTCTCAACATTATTTTTATAAACAGGTATAATTATTCCTTTTTTCCACTCTGTTGGAAAAATATTACAATTAAGCGATTTATTAAATAATATGAACAAGGGTTCGACAAAAGAAAAACCACAAGAACGAATTAAAGAGGGGGGGATTTGGTCTGGACCCGCACCCTTACTCACATCAAGGCTTAGTATTTTTTTAAAAACGTCGTTTCTAGAAATAAAAATAGATTGAATATTTATCTCATCTGTAATTTGTGCCGAGTTATTAGATGCTTGCAAATTAGGTGTAGTGTAAACAGATTTAAAATGTTTAGCAAAGAGATTCGCTATTGAAATGGAATTATCCCCAGTCTCATTTTTTAAAAACATAGCATTAGGTATAAGTCTATTTTGTCGAGTCGAGTTAATAAAATTCCAAAAATATTTAGGATTTTTCACAATTTCATTTTCGGAGTTCAGTATATTATTTTTATAACTAATCGCTGACAGAATTTTGCAATCAGATCGTAATTTAGAAAACAAAAGGTAATTAAAGTCATTTTTATCTCTCTTATATCTAGCATGTGCTGCTTTTTTGTCCATTACTAATTTGTTTAATTCAGTGTAAACCATGGTGGGAAAGTCGAAGTAACTATTAGTTTTAATGGCACAAAGGTATCAAGAACATTGTACAGAAAAGTGTAAAACAAATTAACCGAATCATTAATATCGTCAACATTAAGCATGGTTTCCCAAATGACAGAATTCAGAGAAGTAACAATACCGGTTATATTTGCATTTTTAAAATCATATTTAAAATTACGTGAGTTATTGGTATTATTATCAGCAATACTATTCGTTACATTATTAAGATTTATTAACAATGGCGGGTGATAATTATCTATGGGTAAAATCGAATCTAGTGTAAGAGAGATAGAAAAATTTTCATGATCACAAAAAACCAAATCCAAAATAGATTCATTACAATTTAAAAAATTGTTTATTTCATGTAGTCCTAGGTAATCTATTGTATCAAAAATTAAGGACGCTATAAAAAATTGTTGCGGCGATAAATCACGATTTATAACACTAAGTGTGCTTTGATCGTCAATAGAGTTCTAATTTATAAAAGGTAAATTAAAGTCCCCGAGAACACATATTATTGCATTAGGAAATTCATTATGAACTTCTTCCAGTATATTGCACACTTCAGAGTAGATATTGTACGTTGAGTTGGGGGGAATATAAAAGCATCCTATAATATAAGTAAACTTGTCGATTTTAAACTTGGTAAAAATGTGCTCAACCGAAATAGACGAGGTAACAAGTACAGAACTTTTCAAACAGCGCTCTATCGCTAACAAGACTCCTCCTCCTCTTAGACTATCACTTGTTTCAATATCCCTATCGAAGCGGTATATATCGTGTTTCCGAAAACCAAGTTCTTGTGAAATAAAATTAGAATTTAACCAGGTTTCAGTAAATGCATAAATAATATAATCATTCGTAGAGATACCTTTTCGAAGATCATGAATTTTGGTGCGTACGCCCCTGACGTTCTGGTAGTATATCTGAACAGAAGGGGCACGCAGTGAAGAGGGGATACATTGAGAGACAACGCAAGAAAAAGTGTCTGAGGCAGTACATTCTATGTATTCGTTCTCGATTGAGAGGGGAGAGGCGGACGATGACGGGACTTGACAATAGTCGGTATTCCTTGACGAAATACGAGGAATAGATCCAATTCTCCACTTTCTCGACGAGTTGCTAGTTCTTCCTTGACAAGTCTGATTTCCTCCTGTTGTATTCTCGTTCTGTCGGTTGCCATCTAAAGATTTTTTAAGTCTTGAGGAGGAGGCACATTCTTTTTGGCAGCGACAAATGTTTTTAAAATCGCTCGTGCCTTCTCCGCCGTCGCACAGATAATTTTGACAAGTCGAGACTTCGGAGGTTGAACCTGCGCAGCAGAACCAACTCTAAACATTCGAGCATTCTCAAGATCGACAGGTGGACAAATTTACACAATTTTTTAGTAACGTCAGAACACAGTTTATCACAATCATCAGTAGTGTTAGTATTAATATCTTCTTCGGGCAGACCAAACAATACAAGGTTTTTTCCTCTCGCAGCATGTTCATTAACCTCTTTTAAACATTCACATGTTAGTACACCAACACTAGTTTTATCCACATTTCCTTGTTTATTTTTTTCCAATTTACCCTCCACCACAGTAAGACGCTCACTCAAATCAGAAACCTTACCTTCAGTATTGCTTATTCTGATCAAAGCATCGTCGAGCTTATCATTAACATGAGCAAAATTGGCTGAAGTGGATGCTTTGAACTCCTGTAAGAAATTCATAATTGCCTCCAAAGTACCGGAGGACTGAGACGATGATCTAGTTTTACAACACTTCGAATAAGAACTATCTCGTAGAGTTGGTACCAAATAACGCCGCCTAGCGGAATTTATTTTTTTTTGCGGAAATCATGCGGAAATCTTCCAGAAAATTTCCATAAATTTATTTAGATTTATTTGGATTTCCGGAAATTTATTTTTTTACGGAAATCATCCGGAATATTTCCGAAAATTTATTTTTTTACGGAAATCTTCCGGAAATGTATTTTTTAAATAAATCATCCGGAAATCTTCCGGAAAATTTCTGGAAATTTATTTTTTTATGGAAATCATCCGGAAAAGTATTTTTTACGGAAATCTTCCGGAAAATTTCCGAAAATTTATATTTTTTACGGAAATCATCCGGAAATGTATTTTTTAAATAAATCGTCCGGAAATCTTCCGGAAAATTTCTGGAAATTTATTTTTTTATGGAAATCATCCGGAAAAGTATTTTTTACGGAAATCTTCCGGAAATTTCCGGAAATTTATATTTTTTACGGAAATCATCCGGAAATTTATTTTTTTGCGGAAATCATCCGAAAATTTATTTTTATTGTACGGAAATTGTTACGGTCTAATTTATTAAATAGACACAATTTACTTTTATTCACTTCGGAGAGTGACAATTTATTAATTAAATTAATAATACACTTCAAAGGCAGAAATAAGACTGAGTTGCAAATACGTTTTGCAGCTCATGTCGAATATGAAACAATACAGGTGGGGATATATATTTTTGCTGACTATAACATCCCTCTCGCTAGATAGGGTTTAGTCCCTAAACCTAAGTTTTACATTTTTATTTAAATAAGGTTTAATATTTAATTCTGATTTTCTATGTGGTTATCTTTTGTAGGATATAACGACGTAAACATTACTCATTTTATTGTTACACATATTAGACCTAATTTTTCAACTCTTAGATTTGCATATTGTTTTAAACAATTAATTTAAATGTATGATTGTCACTTTCATTTATGTCGAGTAGTAAATCGTAGCTTACATTTTGTGTTCATTCTATCTAGTTTAGGAGTACAGTTGGGAGATACAATTTTGGTTTTTTCTAACAGTGTATTATATTTAAAATCTTGTGTTAACCTAGTGTGTATGATGTAATAGTATTATTTGTCGTCGTAAATACTGTCTTGTATTATTTGTCTGTAGTTTTATTTAACCATTTTTCGTGCTTCTCTTTCCATTGATAAATTAATTTTTGGTACTTTAGAATTGGTGAAATCAGTTTCTTATCTATAACTTCTTTAACTTGATTTTCAAAATATTTTAACCAGTTTTCTTTTTTGAATTGGGGTAAATCTCTTGTTAGCCTTGTTTTGCATAATTTTCCTTGAGTGTTAGGTTTTATTGTAAGATGTACAGTTTCTTCATCCTTTTTCTATTCTACAAAATTTTGTGATAGAACATCTGTTTCATCGTATTGTTTGGTTTTAATATAATTTGCATTATTTTTTGGCTGTGGAATGTCATCAAATCCCTGTATATCGGGTGACATGTATTCTTCTTCTTTTGTTGAACTAA
Source organism: Leptopilina drosophilae (assembly GCA_032873175.1). NCBI lineage: Eukaryota > Metazoa > Arthropoda > Insecta > Hymenoptera > Figitidae > Leptopilina > Leptopilina drosophilae. Next base: position 30,172,118 of record CM065479.1, on the reverse strand, counting down.
GTTCATTGTCTTCTGAATTTTCTGCTGGTGTGACTTTTTTACTATCCTCGTCTTGTATTGGAAATAGCCTTGAAAGACAGTCAGCTGCTTTATTTTCTTTTCCTTTAACATATTCTATATCGTATTTAAACTCTTCTAAGCGTAATCTCCACCTTAATAATTTTGAACTAGGATCTTTTACATTATGTAATCAAATTAGTGCTTTATGATCTGTCTGAATAGTAAAAGTCCGTCCCAATAGATATTGCCTTAGTCGTTTTGTAGCCCATACGATTGCTAATAGTTCTTTTTCTGCTGTATTGTAATTTTGTTCTGCTTTATTTAATAATCTTGAAAACATGCATCACCAATTAATCCTTGAAAAGCGTGGTCCATCATTCTTTGAAATGTGGCAGGTGCATTGTTTAAACCAATAGGCATTCGGATAAATTGATAATGTCCTCTAGTTGTGCTGAATCCTGTATATTTCCAAATTTCTTTTTCCATTGGTATTTGGAGAAATCCTGATGAAAGGTCAAATGCTGAAAAGAATTTTGCTTTTCCCAACTGTGAAAGAACGTCTTCAAGCACTGGTAAGGAAAATACTTCTCGATCTGTATTCTCATTTAATTTTCTAAAGTCATTGATTATTTTTCCAGTTTTTAATACAATTTTGTTACTTGTCGAATTTGTGCAGGGAATTTCGTTGTCGTCTAGGGTAAAATTACTGTGATATTTTTCGATTATTTTCCAAAGATCTTCTTTTGTATTTTTGTCCAAATGAGATAATCTTGTTTTATTTTTTAAATCAATTAATCGTTCAGATAGTTCTTCAGCTTTTAATTTTGTTTTATTTTTGAGCGTTTTATCGTTTGTGATGTCGTAATCATTTTTCTCTATATGTATTTCTTCAATTTTGTTTGGCACTTTCAAAGGTTGATTAGAATAATTATAAACAGGTGCTTTCATAATTCCGTTCTGTATTTTGTAAAGTCCGGTGGGAATATTTGGGTAGTCTTCTATTAAAATATCACCATCTTCTTTATTCATTATGATGTTGCATATCCGCATTTTATTTTGTTCTACAAAATATCCATCTTCATGTAAGGGTGTCTTCCATTTTTCTACGATAAGGAATTTTGGAGTAATCGCATATTTTTCATATTGCTGTAAAAATGGCAATCCAATTATTCCATCCTCGGGTAATGGGAAGTTTTCATCGACAATGTGAAATAATTTAAATGAACACTATATTCTGATTGGTATTTATCATTACCCATATAAAAATTCTTTTTCACTTTAAAAGTCGTGTAATTGTTTTTAGGTATTTTATTTTCCTTTATTATGTTAACTGATGCTCCTGAGTCTATTAATAATCTGTATTTTTCTCCGTTATCAGCTCTTCCGTATACGGATTGTAATATTCCACACAAGGTTGATATTCGACCTTCTTTTCGTATTGCTCGTGGTGTTGTATTTCTTCCTCGGTCATTGATTGAAAGTCTGAAAATTCTTGGTCTTCGCGTGTCACTCTGATTAATTCCGGTGGTCTCTTCGGCAACCAGCCGTCGCGAAAATTTGCTGACTTAGTACATTGTTTTGTCATATGTCCCATCTTTCCACACTTGTAACATGATACCTGCTTTATCTGTGATGGAACTTGCACTGCAGGTGCATTTACATTATTTGACAAATTCTGATAATTTTGGAAAGGTTTAAGAATTCCTCTAAATGTAGATGTGATTGGAAATCGTGGCAAAATTTTACTTGTTGATTCTGTTTTTGATATTTCACTTTCTTGAAACCATAATTCTAATTCTAATGCTTGCATTTGAGCTTCATTTAAATTTTGCGGTCGTTGAGCTTTTATCTGTAATCCTATATCTCGACGAATGTTCATCATGTATCTTTTTAAAATTTCTTTTTCTTCGTTTTCGATTGCAACTTTTCGTGTAATAGGCTTTGTGTATTCTGATTGAATTGCATACTTTAATTCGTGACAAATTTTTCTATATCTATTGTTGAAACTTTGAATATCTTCAGTAAAATTTTGCTTGCAATTAAATAATTTTGATCGAAGCATTGACACTGAACCGATTTGCGTTAAATTTGCACGTAAAGCATTGAAAAGTTTTGCATAGCTGTCTAAATCTATGTATCGTATTGCTCTTTCTGCGTTTCCAGTAATTTTTTCAGAAATTATAAAATCTAATAATAGGTCTGGTTGGTAACATTGTCCTTTTGCTCTTTTAACGTTTTTAATAAAATCTTCAACTCCACAATCGTCTTGTCCCGTTAAAGTTTTGATTGTTCTAATTATATCTTTTGCTGCGATTTTTCCTAACTTTTGATTTTGCAACGTGTTTTGGTTATTTATTCTATTTGTTTGTTGTTGAACATCAGATTGCGATTCGTTATCACCGAAATGACTTTCGTTATGGGATGCATTTTCTGATTCGTTATCTGTTTCTTCCGTAGGATTTAACCCTAATTCTCTGCCTAATTTCACTACCTCATCTTTTCTGTTATTATTTTTATGAACTAAACTCGTAACTCCTACATTTAATCTCGAAAGTTGATGCACAATAGATGAAAGAATCTGTTCCGTGTTTGGCGTAGTTGATGTTCCAGGTGGATTAAGCGTAGTTGTTGATTCGTTCTCCATATTTAAACTTTCGTCAGTCGAGTCAGAGTTTCTGTCAGATGTATAGTTTATGTGTTTAAAATACCTATATGTGTAATATGTCAGAATGCTAAATTTTAATTTACTTTTGTCGGGTGTAAATAACTGTTTCGCGTAACAAAAGTTATGTGTTTTTAGTTCTCTTCACTTGTTCAAGTGGCTACACACTTACAACAAGGTTATTCAGAGAAATAGTTTATTTTATTGAGGAAACTAAGACTTACTAACACGCGTAGTCTAGTTACCATTTGATCAATCAAACATATCAAATGTAGTTTATTCGTTGAATAAATCTTACGTTTTTCTGCTTTTTCTGGACCCTGGTGATGTGTTAAGAGTGGCCGTAGTCACTACTGCAAAGCACCCCCAAGTAAGCGGATGACGTATCTGCCTGAATCTCCAAATGGATGAAATTCCTCCAGAAGTCGTCTTCTTCTGAGTCTTATTGTCTAGGTCGACAAGCTCAAGTAGTTCAATTAATATCACTTTTAAATTTCTCGAAGGTACTCCGTGGGTCGTAGAACACCCACGGAGCCTTTTCTCCTTTGATTGAACTCGAATATTTTCCGTAGAAAAACAGGTTCACACTCGAAGATAGCACAGTTTGACAAATAATTTTTACGTCGTTTGTTGCTATCCTGGCAGGATCGCCAAAATGTTACGGTCTAATTTATTAAATAGACACAATTTACTTTTATTCACTTCGGAGAGTGACAATTTATTAATTAAATTAATAATACACTTCAAAGGCAGAAATAAGACTGAGTTGCAAATACGTTTTGCAGCTCATGTCGAATATGAAACAATACAGGTGGGGATATATATTTTTGCTGACTATAACAAAATCTTCCGGAAGTTTATTTTTTTACGGAAATCATCCGGAAAATTTCCGGAAATTTATTTTTTTACGGAAATCATCCGGAAAATTTCCGGAAATTAATTTTTTTACGGAAATCATCTGCAAATTTATTTTTTTTTGTACGGAAATCATCCAGAAATTAATTTTTTTGTACGGAAATCTTCCAGAAATTTATTTTTTTTACGGAAACCATCCGGAAATTTATTTTTTTTACAGAAATCTTCCGTAAATTTATTTTTTTTACGGAAATCTTCCGGAAAATTTCCAGAAACTTATTTTTTGCGGAAATTATCTTGAAATATTCCGGATGATTGCCGTAAAAAATATAAATTTCCGGAAATTTTACGGAAGAGTTTCCCGGATGATTTCCGTAATAAAAAATAATTTCCGGAAATTTTCCGAAAGATTTCCGGATGATTTCCGTAAAAAAATACATTTCCGGAAATGTTCCGGATGATTTCAGGATGATTTTCGTAAAAAAAATAAATTTCCGGAAATTGTACGGAAGCTTTGTGGATGATTTCCGTAATAAAAATAAATTTCCGGAAATATTCCGGATGATTTCCGTAAAAAAAATAAATTTTCGGAAATTTTCCGGAAGATTTGCGGATGATTTCCGTAAAAAAAATAAATTTCCGGATGATTTCCGTAAAAAAAAATTAATTTCCGGAAATTTTCCGAAAGATTTCCGTAAAAAAATAAATTTACGGAAATTTTCCGGAAGATTTCCGGATGATTTCAGTAAAAAAATAAATTTCTTGAAAATTTCCGTACAAAAAAAATAAATTTCCGGAATATTTCCGAATAATTTCAGTACAAAAAAAAATTTGCGGAAAATTTACGGAAATCCTTCCACATGGGGATCATATCTCATAAAAAAAGTAAGCCTTTTTTTGTTGACCTGTGTAATTATTCGATACAATCAAAGTGAAAATATTTTTTTCCTTAAATTTTTAATTTGTATAAATAATATATTTTACTATTTCTAGACAATGTTAATAAACTTGGTAGTAAACTTATACTCACGAAAATTTTTCAAACTTTGTGCAAACAGTAAATTTTTACATTATTCTATTTGAACCAAATAAAAAGTTTAGTAGGCTTCAAATTAAATATATATTTTTGTGGTTTATTAAATTATGGACTAATATAAATAATCCGTATTTATTAAATTACATTTTTTGTAGAAGCAGACATTGAGTTACTTAGTTGATAAAAACAAAGTACTATCTCGAACATTCATTAACATTTTAAAAATGTACTTTTCGCGAGATGTAATTCTTCTGTTTAATGCATCGAAAAAAACAGTTACAAAGGAGCAAGTTTTTAATAAAACTGAATTTTATAAGTGCATGTTGGGTATGAGATTAATAATTATTTTTATCTTTCATTTGAGAAACTTTTTATAAACTAATTTTATAATTAGAATAAATGTAATATAATAGTACTAATAATTTTTTAGCCTACATAACCAAAAAAATGGAATTATATAATGAATCTAAAATCCCCTGAAAGAATTTCTTCGAATTCTTGTCCCAGTTATTATACAAAATAATGCAATAGATTGGGATAAACATCGTAGTTCTAGACCCAAAAAAGTTAATATAGAAGAACTGGAAGTTATTGTCGTGGCCGACAATGCTGAAGTTAATTAAAGATCTACTTAAAAAAAATATATAATAAATAAAAAATTATATATATAAATAATAACATTAAAAAATTAGTACTTACAATATAGTTTGAAAGTTTTTAAACGATGGAGTTTTAATAAAAAAAATTTAAATAAAATACGAAAGTTTAAATTTAGAAAAGATCTAAGTTTACTGTATATTCCCAGATTTACAATATACTCGCTGGACAGTTAAACTATATAGCAACTAGTCGATAAAATCGTTACATTTCTAGACAGATTCTCTACCGTATATGAGGCATTTTACGTGTAATGTCCTGAGTTGAAATTTCAACTTCTTGAAAAAAATTGAAACTCAGGGAATTTGTTGTTCTATCAAGTAGAAATGTGCCCCAACAAATATTTTTGACTTTTTCGAAAATTTGAAGGGGGTAGAGGGGGGCCAATTTGACCAATTTTGCTAACACCGGCTACTTTGTGAATTTTTTTTAACATACTTTTAATGCAAAAAAATTTTTAGAAGATGTTTCAGAAAGGTTTTATCGTCCTCTTTTCAATGGTGAATTTTATTTTTTAATATTTTAAAAATTTATTCCAATTTTTGATAATTAATATTTACTAAACACTGAATTTAACGGAATGAATCCTGACTCGGAATGATCGTTAAATTCAGTGTTTAGTAAATATTTAAAACAACCGAGTGATAATATCATATAATAATTTTGATAATTAATATTTAAATTTTAATTTCCAAAAAAGGGTCCGTTTTATTTGAAAATAAATTATTGCAAACGAAAGCTGAGGTTTTTTCCTATGCGCATGTAAATTTTTAGAATGCCCTTTTTTTTGTTTTTAAGTTATTAAATTTCAAAGAATAAATTGCTGCGCGCTGCGTCGCGGTGGCACTGAGCCGCGTGGTATCCAGCGTGATATCAACCGCACTGACGATGAAGATGTCTCATAACAGCGATTGGATCTTCAACATGTGGAAGGAGAAATTTTCCCCTTTCCTCCTTGAAATTACAAGGAGAAAGGGTAAAAACTTCTTCATCGTCCGTGCTGTTGATATAGTCAAACACTTTAATTTTTCACGAAGTGAACTCTGTTGCTCTGCGCGCACGCGCAGACCGTGCCAAGGACGCATTGACAACACTATGCAGAAAGACACATTTTGTTTTACTCTGAAACACAGTTATTTTCACATGCTTTCATCCATAATAGGTATTATAGTAACCCAATTCAATACTCCAATTTACCATTTTCATAAAGAAATTGGGATTTTATATTCATTTGTAAAAATAAGAACCGCTAAAAAAAGTACACAATTCGGTCTATTACTGCAACAGAGTTCACTTCGCGAAAAATTAAAGTGTTTGACTATATCAACCGCACGGACGATGAAGAAGTTGTTACCCTTTCTCCTTGTAATTTCAAGGAGGAAAGGGAAAAATTCCCCCTTCCATAGGTTGAAGGTCCAATCGCTGATATGAGACTTCTTCATCGTCAGTGCGGTTGATATACTCAAACAGTTTATTTTTCGCGACTCGTCAAAAATGCTATTTTACAGGTCATTTTAATTGGTTATTTGACTAATTGCTATTTACTGAACACACTCAAAAATGTTTTTTTTGGAAACTTTGACACTCTAATTTATTATTTTTTGTAAAAAAACGTTTTCTAATGGTAATATTTTTGAGAGAAAAAGATGTATAAAAAAGTGGTTTTAGTGCTTGGTTTGTTTACATTTTACAACTTGGACATAGCCTTAAGATAATATGGTGAATAGCCTGTTCAGGGGACGGATACTTATACTCTGCGCGAGACAAGTCGTGCACCAAAGAGGTATTTCTCTCCATCTACCAGAAAGTTTAAGATTTATAAGAGAACCTTCTATTAGTTTTCTAATTCCTTGCTAGATGGCGAGAAATACCTCTATCGCGCACGACTTCTTTTGCGTAGAGTATAAAAATTCGTCCCCTGAACAGGCTATTTACCATATTATCCTAAATAGTAATGAGCTTGATAAAGACTATAAAAATATTACAATCAAAAGCGCTAGAGTGGAGATATGTCAGCATATGTTGAGGATTACATAGAATTTATTGGTAATTCGAAAAAATATTGTATGAGTTTTGTTAAAAAATAATTAAGTTCAACTTACCACGATGAGATATTCTTTTCATTTTCCTTCTACCTTCTTCTTCTTCTGTGCTAACAAGTGAACCATTTTCACTGGATGAAGAATTCGATTCTTCAGATGAGTCATAGCCATTATTCTCGGTAGAGTTGCTGCTGCAAGAGATGAGTCTATTTCTATTGTTTAACAATTTTTGTTTCTTTTTGTCAAATTTTTCATTTTTAACCTTTAAGGACCAAATGTACAAAAATTTTACCTGAACTTTGACAGAACTTTTTAGTATGAAAACGAAAAGATAAAAATTTTGAAATAAACATTTCTTAAATCTCTAAAACTATTCTTTCAAATGCTACAATAAAAAATAATGTAAATTTATAAATAAACAAATTACATACAATTAATTAATAAAAAACACGATTTTTTAAAGATTTTTCTTTATAAATCACATTTTTTTACAATTTATGGCAAATAAATACATCTTAAAGGTATATACATCGCGTCAAAAATGTCCAACCTAAACTGTAGTAACAAAGAAAATAAAAAAACCAAAATGGCGTATTAAAAATGGCCTCCAAAGTAGACTTTTTTATAAATAATATTCACCAGGTGCACATATCAAAACTTCATCGGATTCATTTGAAACTGGTTACTCTGAAGCTTTTGGGGTCGCTGCTTACGAATATAATTGTAGTTTTCATAAATTCAAAATGGCGGATCTAATATGGCGGACATTTTTTTCAAAACATCATCGAATTCACTTGAAACTGGTTACACGGGGCTCGCTGATTACGAATATGATAGAAGTTTATAAAAATTCAAAATGGTGGATCCAATATGGCGGACACATTTTTCAAAATTTTATCGGATTGAAGATTTTTGGGGTCTTTGATTACGAATATTATAGTTGTTTTCAAAAATTCAAAGTGGCGGACTCAATATGATTGACATTGTTTCAAAATTTCATCAGATTCCTTGGAAAGTGAATACTCAGGGTTTTTGGGAACGCTGATCAAGTTTTGCACGTAAACGTAGATTTTAAAGTCTAATTATTTTTCAATTTTTTACTGTTTTTAAAATTTGTTTTTTTAATACAGTTTACTATTTTTGAATTGACTTCTCTTAATTAAATTTAAAACATTCTTTGCAAAAGCATGGTTTGCACATATTGCAATTTAAAAATATTTTAATGTCACAATCTGAAAATGCTTTAGGGTACGGTCCCATGCTGAGCAGAAAACAGAATGCAAAGCAGAATTTCGTGAGTGCAAGAGAGATAGTCAGATATCACTATCCTTTTCACTCTCACGAAATTCTCATTTGCATTCTGTTCTCTGCTCATCATGGGACCGTACTCTTAGGCAATGCAGTTGATAAGTAAGTCAAGAAAAACTTATTTATTATTTTTTAGAAAGTTAGTTAGAAAAAAAGGAAATTGGTAATCCTAAAGGCAACAAATTAGCAACAATGTACAAAAGTAAATATTGCTCTAATGACAGCTGTACTATTAAAACATTCTTACAGAGCAAATTGTGCAAATCATACTTTTGCAAAAAATGTTTTAATTTTATTCATAAGGAGTATTAAAAAGAAATGGAAAAAACGAAAAAAGTAAAAAATAAAATAACATAATACGACTCTCTAAAATCTACGTTTACCACTACACGGAGAGAGTTGATAACGTCATTACTAGTAGAGATGTTTTGACGGCTGAAGAACGTGTAAAATATTATCAGCATTCCCAAAAACCAGCGCGTATCCAGTTTTAAGTAAATTCGATAAAAATTTGAAAAAATGTCAGCCATATTGGATCCACCATTATGAATTTTTATAAACGTACTATCATATTCGAAATTAGCGACCCCAAAAACCCCCGAGTAACCAATTTTAAGTGAATCCGATGAAGTTTCGAAAACAAGTCCGTTATATTGGATCCACCATTTTAAATTTTTGAAAACTACCATTATATTCTTAATCAGCGACCCTAAAAATCACCGAGTAACCAGTTTTAAGTGAATCCGAAGAAATTTCGAAAAAAAGTCCGCCATATTGGATCCGCCATTTTGAATTTTTGAAAACGACTATTATATTCATAGTCAGCGACCCCAAAAACCCGCGAGTAACCAGTTTTAAGTAAAACCGAAAAAGATTAGAAAAAAGGTCCGCCATATTGAATTTTTGAAAAGTACTATTATATTTGTAATCAGCGAGCCCCCGAGTAACCAGTTTCAAGTGAATTCGATGATGTTTTGAAAAAAATGTCCGCCATATTAGATCCGCCATTTTGAATTTATGAAAACTACAATTATATTCGTAAGCAGCGACCCCAAAAGCTTTAGAGTAACCAGTTTCAAATGAATCCGATGAAGTTTTGATATGTGCACCTGGTGAATATTATTTATTAAAAAGTCTACTTTGGAGGCCATTTTTAATACGCCATTTTGGTTTTTTTTATTTTCTTTGTTACTACAGTTTAGGTTGGACATTTTTGACGCGATGTATATACCTTTAAGATGTATTTATTTGCCATAAATTGTAAAAAAATGTGATTTATAAAGAAAATTTTTTAAAAAATCTGGTTTTTTATTAATTAATTGTATGTAATTTGTTTATTTATGAATTTACAATATTTTTTATTGCAGCATTCGAAAGAGCGGTTTCAGAGCTTTGAGAAATGTTTATTTCAAAATTTTTATCATTTCCTTTTCATACTAAAAAGTTCTGTTAAAGTTCAGGTAAAATTTTTGTACATTTGGTCCTTAAAGGGTTAACAAGTAAAGTCTCTGCACGTTGCTGCAAAAAATAGCAATTTATTAATTATAAAGTGCTTTTAATGTTATATGTTACCATACACAATGCAACAGGATTTTTGTTTTCGAGATCAAATCGTGATTTTTATAGTTTTTTTAACACATTAACGCCCACCGGGACTCAAAATTTACCTTGATTTCATTACTCCTATTTTGTATGAAATAATTAGTTAAAAAATTCCGAGCATACCATTTCCGACATAAAATTTATCGTTCTTTCAGAATATGAAACTAGAGTTTGTTTATAATTAGGTCAAAAAAAGTTATAACACTTTTATTGCAAAAAAACACACTTTTTTATAAAAAAAATTTTTTCGATTAATATTTTAACATGGAAAAGTAAAGAATATCGTCACAAAAACCCAAAATATCGCGTCCTCAAACCCTCAGCTAAAAAAAATTCATATTGAGTTTTAAAAAATTCAAGATGGCGGACATGAAAATGGCAATTTTTCCAAAATTAAAAAGGTCGGAAAAAAATTTTTTGGGAAATTTTCTTTAAAAGTGATTAAATTTGCTAGAAAATGGTTACTCGGGGGTTTTTGGGGTCGCTGATTACGAATCAGATGTTACTTTTTCAAAATTTAAAATGGCAGATCTATTATGGCGGACAATTTTTTAAAGAAGTGATTAAATTTGTTTGAAAATGGAAAATTTTTTCCGACCTTTGGGAGCGTTCACAGAATGATGTCACGTTTTTGGGGGTAGGGGGGTCTCTCCTAAACGTGACACAATGTATTTTTCTCATGTGAAATTGCAAAAATTGCGTGACATCATTTGTGAACGCTCCCTTTTTATTTTTGAAAAAATGTCCATTTTCATGACAGCCATCTTGAATCTTTTAAAACTCATTATGAATTTTTTTTAGCTGAGGGTTCGGGGACGCGGTATTTTGTGACGATATTCTTTACTTTTCCATGTTAAAATATTAATCGAAAAAATTTTTTTTGTAAAAAAGTGTGTTTTTTGCAATAAAAGTGTTATAACTTTTTTTGACCTAATTATAAACAAACTCTAGTTTCATATTCTGAAAAAACGATAACTTTTACGTCGGAAATGGTATGCCCGAAATTTTTTAACTAATTACACAGGTCAACAAAAAAAGGCTTACTTTTTTATGAGATATGATAGTGGTTTCGGAAGTATTTTTTGACGCTAAACACGATACCGGGTTCAAAAATTGGCCATCACGTCAAGATTTTAAGAACAGTGGGAGTAAAGACCCTCAAAAAAACGTGTTTTTGAGGGTTTTCAATTTTTTTTTCTCCTAAACCTGATGTGCCAGAAACTTCTACATAGACTTAAATTTAAGCTTGAATTGTCCACTACAAGACCCATATCCGTAAGACCAAAAAAATTCAAATTTTCTTCAAAAAATTAGGTTGAAGTTACCAAAAATGTGTATTTTTAAGTTGCTTTAATGGATTTTCTAAAATTGTTTTGGATTCGTTTGAAAATTGTTATTCGGAGGTTTTTAGGGTCTATTCTGATTCTGAACCCGATATTAGTTTTCAAAAATTCAATACTAATATCCGATTCGTAATCAACGACCACAAAAACACCCGAGTAACAATTTTCAAGTGAATCCGATCAATTATAAATTTTGACATCCGCCATCTTGGATCCGCCATTTTTTATTTTTTAAAACTAATATCGGATTCGTAATCAGCGACCCCAAAAACCCCTGAGTAACAATTTTCAAAATACACATTTTTGGTGACTTCAACCTAATTTTTTGAAAAAAATTTTAATTTTTTTTTGTCTTACGGATATGGGTCTTGTAGTGGACGATTCAAACTTCAATTTAAGTCTATGTAGAAGTTTCTGGCACGTCAGGTTTAGGAGAAAAAAATATTGAAAACGCTCAAAAACACGTTTTTTGGGGGTCTTTACCCCCACTTTTTTCAAAATCCTGACGTGATGGCCAATTTTGTGGCCCGGGATCGTGTTCAGCGTCAAAAAATACTTTGGAAACCACTATCATATCTCATAAAAAAAAGTAAGCATTTTTTGTTGACCTGTGTTATCATTAGTTTGTTTCTAGAATAATTATATGTGTGCTGTACTTACAATCTCTTGCCTAAATATTTTATCTAACTTCAATTTTTCCTCCATTGCGTAAAATTCTTCCAAGGTTGAAAATGGCAATTCCAATTCATATTTCTCCGCAAAAGTGGAAGGCAGATTGATATTGCTGGACCCATTTGCTATTAACATTGACTGCATGTCTCGTAACTGTCGAGATATTTCCAAGTGATCAATGTGCAATAAATGCATTGCTTTTATCATCCTAGACTGAAGAAGTGAAAGATTTTCTGTAAAATATAAAGAAAATTTGAAGATGAAATATAGAATCAACTGTAGTTTATTGAAACTTTAAGAATATATTTATTATATGTACCTTCTTCTTTGGAAGAGATATTGGGCGTGAAAATTTTCAAATTATCATCTATTTGTTCGAGAATTTTTCGTCCTAAAACAATTAATAGAAAAGTATTCAAGTTATTCAAACTTGAAAACAGTAAATGGTTATTGAAATTTACTTTTCAGTTCCTTATTAGATTGCGATGTTACACCTTTTGGATTATTTAATTGTTCAATTTCGTCTTTGAAGTCTATCTTCCTTTTAGCTGAAAGTAGTTTGAGGTATTTTTTGCTATTCATCCTGTCTTTAGATTCTCCCATTATTGAATTTTTATTGTTTTGAGCATCACCTGGATTAAAAATCAAAGTAAATTATAAATGAATAATAATTGAAATGCCTTTAAAATTTTCACTTATGTAAATAGTAACTTTGTTTACAATTTAAATTTTTTGTTCCATTCAATTTATTTTCGGAATGGTCTTCTTCCTCATCAGTCTTATCATCTATTGAATAATCTGTTTCATCTGATGAACCTAGTAAAATATTTTTTAATAAATTATAAGTTAATTTTTTTATTTTAAAGAACAAATTTTAACAAGAATTTTATATATTAATTTCTAATACCTTGTTGTTTTGGCAAATCTGAAAGTGAGGAAGAGTTTGCATATTCTACTTCACTTTGTGTTTAGAATTGTCTTCTGACATATGATTAATATTAGTTAATAGCTAAAAATTCTTAGATTTTAGATAAAATCTCGACTTAATATACAAAGTTTATTAAACAATTACAAAGATAGAATAAACCCTCAATTGATAAAAAATATTTGATTATCACTTACTATTACATTATTAAAACTATTATTTATCTAAGGAAATTGTAACTTACGTATTTGCTTTGCATTTGAAATTGTTTTCTTATTTTTGGTAGGTTTTGGTAGAATCGGATTTCCCCTTAATCCTTCTTGGGTAAAGCATAATTTCTTTGCAGAAGTTTTAAGTACTGGAGATAAACAAATAATGTTACTATGATTTTTAAGCTGCCTGCTAGAAAATAATCTTAATAAAATGTTTGTAGAGTCTAATTCTGAGTCATGTGTTTTTCTATAACCTTTGTAATATCAATAACTTTTAAAATTGAATCTTCTTCATTTTCTGACACAGTAATTTTTTTGAACGAATTTATTTTTTGCTGCTTCTACTTTTTATTCATTTCCGACCCACTGTAAACATATTCATTTGTTTCCAAAAATGTTAAAAGCTTCTTGACTTTAGCCAAAGTTCCTAACAAATTATTCATTGTAGATAACAAAAAATATTAAAAATATATTTTAGGACAATTTATTTATATAGTTAAATGAAAAACCTTACTTGCATTTCCGTGAAATGATATTTCGTATTCTGGACAAATTTCCGGAGCAGGTGAATACGTTTTCAATAACAAATGAATTGAAACTTTTTATTGGTTTAATTTTTTAATGTTTGAATGTGGCGCCAGTGAATAGCCAATCATAAATATACTAGGATCAAGGTGAATATCCACGTATAAATGCGCGCAGAAACTGAAGTGACGGACAGAGATATTTTAGGTTATGATTTGTTGTTTTTGTTGACAGGTGAAAAGTTTTGTGACTTATATTAAATTTAGTTCTGACACTCGGCAAGGGCACAAATCATTTAAGAAGAAGAAGACTTATATTAAATCAGTTTATGACGATTAATTAATATAAAATAATATTTATGTTATTTCCGACTTTCTATGGATTTGATTTTCTTCTCTTAGTTGAAATCTCACTACAATTTATATCAATATTATTGACTTTTTTGATAATAGACAGTTTTATTCAAATCAAATACAAAAAATTTTTAATTTTTTTTAAGTGATGGAATTTTAATAATGAAAGACGATAAACGTCGACGTAGTTTGGGAAAAGCACGAGTTCAAAAGTTTAGACAATTGACACGAGCTAGAAACTTTTTTCCTTCTCGTGATTCTACATCATCAAGTGATCTTTCTCAAGGTATGTATTACAAAGATTTGGTTGTTATACAATGTTATTAATTTGTCAACATTTCTGTTTCTAATTTTAAAGTATTTATAGTTCCATTATTATTCTATATGTGTGACGTTCCACGGTGAAAGGGACCTTAGCTGCTTGAAATTTTAGGTTATGTTTAGAGTAGTTTTAGTTTCATTTAAAATTTATTTCTTATTATTTGACATCAAAAGCATATTTTTTCTGAAAATATTGCATATAGTAATGAATTAAATATTAATAGTCTGTAAAGAAAATTAGTCATTTTTATTTATTTATACTTCCAATTTAAGTTCTGTCAAACACAGCTAAGGTCCCTTTCACCGTGGAACGTCAAATGTTATGACATTTAGATTTTATTTTTGAAACTTTTTATAACTGTTCATTTATTAATGTTGAAATACCATCGATAATTTTTTCTATTTTTTTACATTTGCTTCCTATTGTTGCTATTTCAGATGAACAGTTAATAGAAAACCAAAGGACAGTTGAAAACAATATTTCAAATGAGGTGTTACCTCTCGACGATTCAAATGATCAGTATTTTATTTTATTTATTGGTTTATACACCTGTCTTCAGACTTACATATTTGGCTATACAAGTGTTTCTTACAATTTCTTGCTTTCACAAATTTTGCTTATATACAATTCTTAATACTAAGTTTGCGCCTACAGAACGTCTTTCGAAATTAGGAGTACTCGCATTAGCCTGGACTACCAGTCTAATTGGTTTTCTCGCCAGAGGAGAGGGAAACTGTTCCAAATGATCAGTATGAACTTTTGTTGAGGAAAACCAACAACATGAAGCTGATGTTCTCTCAAATGACGAAATTCAGAGTGAATATACAGACGTTGAAAGTGAAGATACTGCAAATGATACTGCAAGCGAAGACGAAGAAGTTGAACAATATTCTGAAAATGAAGCCTCAAGCAGCTCAGAGGATGAAGAATTAGACGTTGAAAATGAAAGCTTCATCGAGACTCAAAAACTTCGTCAATGGGCAGTCAGAAATAAAATACGGCAAACTGCCTTAGACGAATTATTGGCTATTTGCAGACAACGTTGGCTACCAGATTTGCCACGATCTTCGAAAACATTCTTGAGGACATCAGAGGCATCATATTTAATTTCACCAATGGAAAGCATTGACGGAACAGAAGGAGAATTTGTTTATTTAACTATTGCAAAAGGGTTAAAAAGATGTATTGATCCAAATATCGATGTTGACAACGCAATCGAGCTAACATTCAATGTGGATGGTCTACCTATAAGCAAATCCAGTGACACTCAACTTTGGCCAACGCTCTGTCTAGTTCATCACAAAGAAATAACTTACCAACCTTTCGCTGTTTCTTTGTTTTGTGGGAAGTCTAAACCTGTAAGTAATGATATTTACTTTGAAGAATTTGTCGCAGAAGTAAATTATTTACTAGAAAATGAATTAATAATTGGCGGAAAACTATCAGATTTCCATCAAATGTTTTATTTGCGATACGCCTGCAAGAATCATAAATTGCAATGTGACTACAATTTCAGAATTTCCATTTGAAAATTTTCTTGGAAAGCTAAAATCCAAATTAAGAAGTTCACTGAAGCCTCTAGCACAACTATGCAGAAGAATTCACGAAGAAAATTTTGTTCTGGATCAAAAAGGAAGAATTTTGCCTTTAGTAATAGTTTTGAAAATTAATAGAAATAATATTATGAAAATTAAATTTAAAGAATACATTTTAACTACCAAGGAACCGGATAATATTGTCTTATTAAAGAGCAGAAAATTTTTAAAAAATGGAAATGAATTTGAAAAACAAGCCAATTATTATAGAGAAAAAAGCAAATTTACACCTATCCTTTCCAGTCTAGTGCTTTGAACATATAAGATGCTTATGAAGAACCATTGCAGGAATTGAAAACTTTTCCACTATCGTTTATTGATAAAAAAGCCATAAAACTCACGGCTACAATAAAAGATAACGGAAATAAATATTTTTACCTTATACTTCTAATTCATTAGAATAAAAATTGACAATGTTACAAACTACACATCTATTTTCACGAATTATTTTTAAACATGTACCAATTTGACTAATTTTATAAATCATAAATTTTTTTACTTAACAGTATTAATGCGAAATGATTCGTTAAGTTTAATTATTATATGTAATTACAACATTTATTATGAATCAATTATGTATAGTTTCTATGTGTTTAATTACTAACAAATAGGTTATGTTGATTTTACTTCAACTATAACATTTCTAGACAGATTCGGTACAGTATATATACAGTTTAACGCTTCTAGTCAAACTTTATTCAAACTATATAGATAATATGTCGTATCCAGTCTGCCATGACTATTTTCTACACGGGAGGTGATTTTAGTGCTTAGTTTGTTTACCTTTTTGTTTGTTTACATTTTACAACTTAGACATAGCCTTAAATGATAATGAGTATAGTTAATGACAAAAAAATGTACCCTTTTTAAATCTCCATTATTATGCATTTAAATAAAAAATATCGAATTTCTATTTAAGTGGGATGAAAGTTTGACTCCTAAACTGTACTCTCGAAAAAAAAACCGAAATTCGTTGGTCCAAAAGTGGGGAAATTCCGTTGAAAAATTACATGTTTTTAGTTAACAAATGGAATTATGCATAAACTATTTATCCGATCGAGTTGAATTTTTTTGGGATTTATTCAGCTTCGCAAGGAGAATAATCCTGGTGAATTATAAATAAATTCGATAATTATTAACAAAGTAATTAAACAATTAAAAAAGTGCTATTTTTAATGGTTTAAATTCATTTGCAACTAAACTAATTAATATTTTCTAACGTATGACCAGTCATTGGAAAGCTATTTCCAAGCTTTACAACTTTCAATAACAACTTTTTCCTCTAAAATTTAACCGGAAGCAAGGGTGATCGAAAAACTACGTTTCTTAAACTTTGACGATTGTTTACACTATTTTTTGCAACCGGAAATCGAGAGTAAACCATGGGGCTCTTATATGGGGCCCCCAAACTACAAGTAACTATTGAGACTTTTTAGAACGGGGATGAAGAAGATATCAACAGTCCACCACCACAAGAGCATTTCAAAGGAGTTCATTGACTATTCTAAGAGGCTGAAAATCATACCTACCTCGAAAAGATTATCATGACACTTTTCACAACACAACACCATCACACATTGTAGCATTGTTGATAACGATTCACCAAACTTGTTGTCTTCGTTTCGTCTGTATGTTCGGCACTGTATGATAGTCTCAATTTCAAATTCCGTAATTCCTATAAAGTTACTGACAATTGAAATTGTTATTTATTAAAAAAGTGCTATTTTTGATGGTTTAAATTCATTTGCAACTAAACTAATAAACCTTTTCCAACGTATGACCAGTCATTTGAAAGGTATTTTTAGGCTCTACAACTTTCAATAACAATTTTTTCCTCTAAAATTTAACCGGAAGCAAGGGTCATCAAAAAACCATGTTTTCCAAACTTTGACGATTGTTTACACTATTTTTTGCAACCGGAAATCGAGAGCAAACCATGGGGCTCTTATATGGGGCCCCCAAACTACAAGAAACTATTGAGACTTTTCAGGTTGCACTTTTGTGCACTTTTTGCACTCACCGACTGGCCTAAAAATAAATATCACGTAGTTTAAATAGTGTTTATTTTAAACGCATCTTTATTTATTTGTAATTGTGATATTATTTGGATATTCAAAATCATGTGTAAGTACATAATGTTTGTCATTAGAATATTAAGTGTGTCAATAAATTGAAATAATTATGAAAATAATAAGAAAGTTATTATTATAATCAGATGAAAAAAATATTCTCTCTACTTAATTATTATTTTTTAATTAAAGTGTCATATATTATTTCATATTTTCCAGTTGAAAGTGAGACAGCAGTGGTGAAAGACGGAGAATTTTCGTTTTCTTACATGCAATCAAAACATCCTGGAATACAACACGACATCTTTTTTTAACAAAATATAAAAATATTTTATAACAACGAAGCATCAAACACGTGTATCTCGCTAAGAGAGACCGACCGGCTAAATATCTAAATGTAAACATCGTATCTCACTCGTACAATTGTTACGAAAAACAGAGACAGAACACGCCTAATGCGCATGACCGAGTTAGTTGGTAGTTGGCTAGAACGCAGTGAGCCTGGCACTTTTTGTGCATTTTTCTCTACCATTTCTGAAGCACTTTCCACACAGAGTTAGGTCTCCTTACTCTTACTCCCTGCATTGGCCGCAACTGTTTCTGAAAGTTTCGGGAACTCGTCAAGGAATCCTGTGCGCAGAAACGCAGTGCGCACCAGTCTCTACAAGTCTCACAGCCAGTAAGACTTGTATGCCTTTTAGATTTATTTAATGCTGAGGTATTTAATTCGCCTGTTTAGCTCAATTGGGTAAGACGCCGGACTTCCATCCTTGGGTACGAGAGTTCTGTTCTAGCCACAGTCGATTTTTCTCTAATATGGTTTTTTCTATTTCAGAAATTTAATATAAATTGTATGTGACCTTCAAGGATAAAAGTGTATGTGTGTATGCTCGCGCGCACGTGTGTCAAGGAAGAGAAGCAGAATAGTTTTTTTCTTGCATTCGTCTAACTTTTCGATTTTCTTGAACAGTTCCCGACTTTTTCAAGAACAGTTTGCCGAGAAGTGGTGAAATAGTAAATGACATATTTAAACAAGGCAACGTTTAGTTTTCTGGGAACGACCCGTCGTATCCAAGAACTATGAACGAAGTTCCCGAATAATACACTGAGAGAAGAAAAGCACAGATTCTGAAATGTAAAAGTTCAACATCTGTACTCCAATTGAACGCAGCAGCAGTGCCACTGTGTGATAGGTGTTGTGCTAAAATGTGAAACGTATTTTGACTTTGGCTTGAGGTACAGATGTTGTTCTTCAAATGCTACTGTTTAGAAGTACAGTATCTGTCGGTCACTATGAAACAGATTCTGTACTAATTAGTTAATACCGCCGCCGCGCTTCTTGAGTATAGTATCTGAACTATGAATGACGCCGACTGAATAAAATTAAGAACGGGAACTGACACGCATTTTACACAGCCGGTGTCTGTCATAGTACGGATTCTATGCTTTTCTTCTCTCAGTGTAGGAGAACTTTTTTTTTCCGTGCGTGGGATCATACGTGGGTTCTTATACAAAAACCTATCTAAAATCTCAGAGAATTCATGCACTGTAAAAAAGGGAGTTAAATTTTAACTCCCCAGGGGATTATTTAAAAGTCGCACTCATTGGGGAGTTAATGCTAAGGGAGTTAAATAAAGAGAGTTAAAATTTAACACCCAAATGCTGACTCCCATGGAAAAAATAACTCGCGCGGATGTTGAATGAAGGGAGTTAGAAATTAACTTTCTTTCGAAGTTGATTTTTAACTCGAAAAATTTAACTCCCGAGTCCGTTAACTCCCTAAATTTTTTACAGTGTATAATTATCATTTCTGTGTAAAATCCTTCGTAATTTCCCATGTTATTTTTTGCATACAAAACCATATTCCTTGTAGAAATTTCTCAAGGGCCCTGATCAGGACCGACCTATTAGGGAATGAAACGCCGCGCCAGATGTGGCCCTGATCAGGAAATCCACACTTTCTTGTCGTCCCGATCTGGCCTTAATCGGGCACGGCGTTTCATTCCTTACTATGGCCCTAGCAGGGTAATTTCTACATGGGATGGGATCTTACGTAGGATTTTACATAGAAATGAAAATTATATGAATTCCCAGGTGAGATCGTATGCTATTTCCTATGTAATTTTTTCACATGGGATCGCCTAGTAAAGTATTGTACTACATGGGATCTTACATAGGATTTCACGTGATTTCTTAACTAATGATTGATTTTAAATGCTAATACAATTTATTATTTAATTTTTAATTAAATAATTTTTAATCCTTTGAAAATTCACACAATGGATCCCTAATGTTATTACATTATTATTATGTTATTAAATTAACACATCAAATCTTTTGTAAAATCCTATGTTAAATCTAGAGTTGTGCAAAAAGCTCGATCGAGTATTTCAAGCTTTTCGTTTTTCTAGCAGAGCTGAGCAGAATCAATCCGAAATTGAACTAAATTCCATCCGACACGTGCAGTATTAAACCTAAAATAATTTTAAGCACTTGAATTTTTCGAGCACTTAAATATTTTTATAATATTATATTATATTTTTATTTATATTGAGTAACTAAAACTCGAGCCTGGATCGAGCTCGACCATTCTATTCGAGCTTTTTGCACACCTCTAGTTAAATCTTATATTATATGTAATTCGAGAACCCATCCCACGTAGCACAAAAACTTTCTGGAAACTTCCAATTTTGCATTGTTTCAAAATAAGAAAATGGGTTTAATTTAAAAAAAAAAGATCTTCACAACTGCAGCACACTTGAGGGTACACTGTAAACGGAAAGGTATTAATTTAGTACCAATTTTGGAACTAAATCGTAATTTGGTTCTATTTTAGTACCGAAATCAGCTCTAATTTAGAACTTTCTTTTTCCAGTGTAAAGCGGACCCGAAACACCATATGCCTTCAAGTGTGCTGCTGGGATAGCGCTTTATGCACTCAAACAAATCGACACTTGACTTTACAGGGTTAATTTATATATATTTCATTATATCTTTGAGGAAACTAATTTTTACTTAAGATAAATTCATTTGAATTAAATTTTACAATGTTTAGATAATTCGAATATTTTTCAGTTAAATAACAAATTCAAAAATTAAATTAATATTTCAGAATTTTAGTTTAATTATTCAACTTTTTATTTTTTTTACTATAAAATTTTCAAAAAAATGATAAGTTAGTCCATTTTATTTCACCTAAAGTCGTTGCGGCCTACTTTTTAAAAACCTCATAATTTGTAAAAATAATGTTTAATGTCTGCAGAATTTACTTTCAATAATTATTTTCGAAAAATTTTTAATAAAAGTTACTAATCACTTGTATAATTTATAATATATGTAGGTATCTGTTTTGACACACGTCGTGTTTCAATTACACTTTAAAGTTAACCTCAAATTAAAAGCATATCATGTGTGAATCACACGGCATAGAAAAATTTGAATGTGTGAGTGATGTACAGAAGCATCGCGCCGATGATTTTTCGAAACGAAACGCCTGGCTAAAGACTGGCCCGTGACTCATCTCCACTACCGAAGTTTTACCTCCTGTCTCTAGTCTTCTTGGCGTTATCCCAGCAGCACTATGGTGCTTCGAGTCCGCCTTTCTCTCATATGTGCAGTAGTTTTCAAGATCATTTTTTTAAAATTAAACCCACTTCTTTTATTTTAAAACAATGCAAAATATGAATAATTTAAATTTTTTTAAACCTTTTTAAATAATAATTTTACTGGAAAAAATTTTAAATAATTTTTGGAAACTTCGTGGTAACTTCCAGGAAACTTACTTTGACAGCTTCAAAAAAGTTTCCATGGGAAACTTATCTAACCGTAGACATTATTGTATTTCCTGGAAATTTACAGGAAGTTACCACGGGAATCTTCGTGGAAGTGTTTCCAGGAAGTTTTTGTCCTATGTGGGATATAATAATATGTATTCTCACATAGGAATCCATGTGGATTTTTATGTAGATACACAAACTCAAATTCCCACATGAATTCCTGCTCCAAATCGTGTCCCAAATTTACATGTGCTTTTACATGGGATCCCATGTGTATTCTTTCTTGGGTTCTAGGATTTTATACAGGTTTTTGTATAAGAACCCACGTAAGATGTGTAAAATTTTCAGTAGGATATGGCCTCAATGTGTAAATCTACTGTATGACGGAAATTTTAGGTTTACCTTAAGTCTACAATTATCTTATGCTGTAAGCTTACAAAGCATTCGAATAAGCATGCAGTATTCTCATAGTAAGATATCGTGCTATGTGGATATTAAAAATCTTAATATACTAGATATTAAGATATTATACTAAATATTAATAAAAAATGCTAATGCATATCATCTAGGTGTTATGGTTTAATGTTTCAGATGTTAAAATGTGAGGTTACCCAGGTGAGAACTGACGGCGAGTTCAGGCTTTACGAAGCTAGATTGAGGATTGGTCAGGATTGATTGAAGCTGGGTGCACAGAAAAAAAAGTTAGCTGCAAGAGCAAACAAATATGAAATCTCTAAAAATTAGCTACCACAGCTAACAAATTCGAAGTGGCAGTAAAATTGTTAACTGTGACAGCAACCGTGAGTAAAAATTTATGGGAGTTTGCTGTCACAGCGAACTTGTATGATCTCACAGCGAACTTTTCGCTGTCCCTAATATTTCAGCGAACAAGATTTGCTGTGGCAGCGAAAAGTTCGCAAACTCTTTCTATGCGTGCCTAAATACAAAAATATAATTCCTATTAAATTTAATTTTTTTAATTTATTAAATTTTTAGCATTATTCGTTTACATAAATAATATATATTTTTTTATATTGAACGGAGAAAAAATTGTAATAAATTTTTTAATTTATCATTTTAAATTCAAAATTGATATTTTCTATAAAAAAAGTTTTATTTTTAATTATAATTTTGTTATTTATCTAACTGTCCAATTAATATATTATATTTTAAAAAATTAAAAATGTTTTATTTTAAATCAAACGTAATTTTTTTCATAATTCAAGGGTTAGGTATTTGACAATAATTATAAAAAAATTAAAAACAATACAATAACGCTTACTAAATATGAAAAAAGCTTCGGAGATGAATAGTTTGTCAAATAAAAAATTTATGGTTTTATTAAATTTAAAAATATTGAAACATAATTTAACAAATTTTTTGAACTACAACTTTAAATATTCATATATAGATTACGTATAATTAAAAAACAGTTTGAAAATATAATGTTATTTTACAAGATCTTGTACAGGAAACTATATACCATTTTCGTCAATGAACCATGCATACCATTTCCGCATAAGAAATTGAAGCAAGTTCTTGTACAAGATCTTGTGCAACATCTTGTACAAGAAATTTTTTTCGTTTTTGAATAAAAGTTAATGTACAATTTTTTATACGAAATCCTGTACATGTTCAAATTAATTAATAACTTCAATGGCTGTGCAGTACTTTTTAAATCATAAATGCAGAAAGTCTCTAACCCAGTAAAAAATCAGTCGGAGAAGCAGGCGCAATGCGCCTACATCATAGGGTTTCGTGGCGTAATATGATAAATAAATAATAATTTATCAATTACCGTAGCAACGGTTGCCATGGCGATGGTTGTTATGACAACCGTTACCATAGCAACGGTTGTTATGGCAACCATTACGTAAGGCGTGAGGCCTTAAGACATAAAACATAAGTCATAAGACATAAGAACTACGGACGGACACCGAAGTCTCGCTATAAGGGTTTTGGCCCTTGGCCACGAAACCCTAAAAAAGAAGTATTGAGTGGAGCGTTTAGGAATTGAGTGAATACGGACTTATTTTAGCATTAAAATTAAAATCACATGAGCAGAGTACACATTATCAATTGAGAGCACAATTGTCCTGGAATGTAAAAATGCCGATTTCGATAAGAAACAGTGAATATTTTTTATGTTTTGTTAAAAATTGGTAAAAGCAAAGTTTGATAAGCACGACTGAATTTACCATGTGAATAAATAAAGTGGTAAGTTTAAATGGACTAAAAGAAATCTACTGTTACTGACAGAAAGTTCCTACATAATTGTAGTAAACAATGAAATTTCATTGTTTTGTTTTCTTCATTTGAATTTACCACAATTATTTCGGAACTTTCTGTCGGTAACAGTAGATTTCTTTTAGTCCATTTAAACTTACCACTTCATTTATTCACATGGTGAATTCAGTCGCGCTTATTAAACATTGCTTTTACCAATTTTTAACAAAACATAAAAAATATTCACTATTTCTTATCGAAATCGGCATTTTTACATTCCAGGACAATTGTGCTCTCAATTGATAATGTGTACTCTGCTCATGTGATTTTAATTTTAATGCTAAAATAAGTCCGTATTCGGCGGATGAAAAAAAGACTGAGAGTGCAGTCCCATGGTGGTAGATTAGTAGAATAGTGGAACAGTTTTGACCAATCAGATGACTAGATTTTTAACACTTATTTTGATAGGTCAAATCTATTACACTACTCCACTATTCTACCAGCATGGGACTGCACTCTGAGTCAAACGTCCTAATACGGTTTTTGCTCGAATCCGTATTGGCTCAGAACTTCACTCAATTCCTAAACGCTCCACTCAATACTTCTTTTTTTACTGGGAACGACAATGTTAAAAATTTTCTTATTTTTTGCATAAATAAAAAAATTAATAAACAATAAGAAAATATATTATCTACACAAGAACTTGTATAAGATATTGTACAAGTGCACATTCTTGTACACTGAGTAACATATATGCTGTCCTTCCGGTTTGGACAACTTTTTAAAAAGTGGTGTGCCTCCTATAAGAATATTTTAAGTCTATGGCATATGATGGAATTGTTGTTTACAATGTGTTTGACAGCTAACTTGTAAATATGGTAAGTTTATTGTCTTAATAAAAAAACTTATTTTATTGTAATATTAATAATAGTAATAAATATAATAATAATTTTTTTTAATTTTTTACTATTGTTATTAAGAATTATTTAAATGCTGCACCAAAAAAGATTAAAATAATCAATTTTTGGGAAAAATTATATTTATATTATGAATACTTTTTGCTATTTATTAATCATTTTATTTTTTATGTTTAAAATTAATATAAACTAGCTGTCGTACCCGACTGGAGAAATAATAATTAGCTATCATTAACTATTTTATTATCAAAATATTACTATTTCAAAACACTGAATAAATTTTTATCATCAAATAATTAATTTTTTATTTATCAAAATGCAGAAAACAACGGTTGTCAATTATTCGTAGAAATTATTAACTATAATAATCGTCGTATTCATTCATTCATTCTGTCCAGTCTGTCCACACTTGAAGTTAGTCATGATTATGCTTTTGTTTTTCTTTTTATATGTTTTGAATTTTTGATAGATAATATTATTTTTCTTTATATATATAATAATTTTTTTTTTCTTACTTTTTAAATTTAATAATAGGTTTTTATTTATTTTATTAGAAATATTATTTTTATTTTTTAAATAATACTGAACTATTTTTATTAATTTACAAAAATTATTTATTATATTTTTCCATATTTCTCTCTTTTCCCAGAAAAATTAGCACTATGTAACAAATATTTTAAGACTAGGATATTATTCTTTCCATTTTTTTTTTTTTTTAAATTAAAAAAAATAGTTGGGAAATTAAAATAACAAAATATTTTGCATATTTTCTGCTTCTCAGTGACAATTTATAAACAAAGTACAAGTTTTAAGTAAAAAAAAATAAATAAATAAAATAATTTTTTTTTTTTTATTTTAATAAGCAATTTTTTTAGATACCCCAATTTCTAATAATATTTTCAGTTACTTTCAAATAATTTAAATGTCTTAAGATTATTCTTATTCTGCCTTTTGGGCAGAAACATTTTTATTTTATTATTTGTTTTGCTTGAGAAATTTATTAAAGACTTGATCAGGGTTGTCACGCATTTATTTATTTGAAAGTTCCTTAAATTTTTTTTTTTTCAGTTTAAAAAAATTGGAAATTTTCCATATTTTTTTTTTTAATAACATTTTTATTACCACATTAATAATACGAAAGAATTGATTTCGTTTGACGATTTTTAATAATATTTTTAAGAGAAAAAAATTTTACAAAAAAAATTTGTAATTAATAATACATAATAATAATATTAAAATAATAATAATAATAATTTGCAAATAATAAATTTTTTTTTTTTTTTTTTTAATAATTGAACTTTTGCAAAGAACTTTATTAAAATTTTCTTTAATTATTGAATTTTGACAAAAATTTTGTTCACAATTTTTAAAATAATTGAAATTTCGACGAGAATATTAAAAAAATTGAATACGTATTTTCTTCAATAAAATTTCACAAAACAATTCAATTATTTTAAAACAAATTTCAATAAAATCGTAAGGTGTCAATTCACGGAAAATTTTTTTTACGGAATTTTTTTTCACGGAAAAACAAAAAACGGTTGAATCTTAATTTCATGGAAATTGTGAAAAAACCTTAAATTCTATTCTTGTTAATTTATAATGGTTAATTATTTTTTAAATTATACATCTTTTTATTAATACGCGTTAAATTCTAATCAATAAAAATACAGAAAAATAAATGCGTACAGCAAATTCAAGGTTAGTTAAAATTTTATTTTCATTAAATATTTTTATTTTGAATAAAGTGCAGAATAATTTTCATTAATTATTGAAATAATTAAATTAATTAATTAAATTTAATAAATTAAATTAAAATGAAATGAAAAATAATAATTAAATAATAAATAAAATAATTACAATAATTATTTATTTAATATTCTTTTATGATATTTTTTTAAATCACTCTCATAAATTAAAGAAAATTTAATATTCTTCAAGCAAAACATTTAACTCTTATTGTAATTTATTTATTAAAATTGAAAAAATTGTGCAAGTATTCAATTATTATTTGAATTGTTCCTTTTAAATTAATTAGTTTTAAAGATTAAAAATACAACAAAAATTATCTTCTTTGAAATTACTCAAAACTAAATTTTTTTTCAATGTCATTTTATTGAAAATACTTTTTTTATTTTTAAAGATTAAAAATACAACAAAAATTATCTTCTTTGAAATTACTCAAAACTAAATTTTTTTTCAATGTTATTTTATTGAAAATATTTTTTTCAGTCTACGAGAAATTATTGATATGAGACTATTTTGTAAGTTCTTTGTGAAAGTTGTAAATTTCTGTTATTTTTAAACGTTTCTTCCTACTTGGAATAATTCCAGGAGAAAAATTTAAGATCAATTGACTTTTCATCTTAAAAGTGAAAATTACGAAATGTAAAAACACTTGTATAGCCATGTATGTAAGTCAGACAGGTGTATAATTCAAATAAATAATATAAATTTACTAAATTTCATAGGGGAGAATGGGGAGTTATGAAGCACGCTTTTTTTATGAGTTGTAACTTCAAAAAGAAATTTTTATTTCAAATTTTCTCCACTTGAATCTCTAGAGGGTCTTCAAATATGCTTACTGGTTGAAGAATTTGCATGAAATAAAATAAAATCGACAATTTTTTTCAGTTGGACTAAAAAGCTGCTTTTTCAAGTTTTTAAAAATCATGGGGAGTTGTGAAGCACTACTAAAAATCGCCAAAAATTATATTTTTTGGTAAATATTCTTTATTGCGATTTTGCATAAATCGTTTTAAATTTCGAGAACTTAATCATTGCTGGGTATTATATGGGTGAACTTATCTTTTTGATTTGTTCGCGAATTTTGTAAGAATTCTGCAAAATGGAGCACACAAAAAAACTTTATAAACGAAAAATTGAACACATTGTCTTGAAAGATATGCAAAATATCTTCTATCGGAATGAATCCAATTACAAAACGAAGATATTAGGTGAAAAAATATTCAGAATAAGTGACATCTATCAAAACAATTACTATGCGAGATCTATGGCCGTGCTTCACAACTCCCCATGCTTCATAACTCCCCATTCTCCCCTACTTTCTAAATCTAAAGAATAGCAAAAATCATACAACTGATTCAAATTAGCGTATACCCAGATTTGTGGCAAATTGGCAAATGTCCGCCTTGTGTGAAGTTTGCGGAGCAAACTTGCTCAAAGTTTTCCCAGAAAACTTGCAGACAAGTTGTAACAAGCTTGCAGCAAACTTTCTGAAAACTTAAAAAATTTCCAAAAAAATTTTGTTGTATTCAAAATGCACATATTTAGTCAAATTTTACCCTCCCTCCCAGGAAAGATGAAAAAAGGTAATGCGCAGCTCTATATGTCACAGAAAACAACTGCGCAGACATTTTAATTAACCTTGCCACGCAAGTTTTCTACTTTGCACAATGCGAACATTTGCCAATTTGCTGCAAACTTGCATGTAAATTTGCGAAGTTTGCAACGCAAACTTTCTGCAAAATGTTGTGCTATCTGAGTATACGCTGTCAGTTAGTGAAATTTTACTGTTTAATTGACGTGTATACGTTTTTTAAATTAGCTGTATACTTATCGCTGTGAAATAGTGGAATTTCGCTTTTTCAGATTTACAGAGTATTTTTTCTTTTAACGATTATTATTTTTAATATTAAAATAATAATATACTTCTCAAAATTTTCCAAATATTACAAGTAATTTACCCCTATAAATAAGTACAATGTATTAGACAAAAGCAAACTAGGGTTCAAATTACTTTCCTCTTATTCTAGTCACATTTTGAACATTCATCATGGGATTTAGTGCAGTTTTCATGTAGCCGAAAATTTCAAATACTGCACTGAATCCAATCGTTAATCAATGTCATTTTATTGTAACTTTCGACTCAAGCTACAAATAGATCTCTATCTCTAATGTCAATTAGATCAATTATTACTTTCTTCTCAGACATTTTTAATTTTTTAAAAATATTTCTTAAATTTTTTAACATTAACATGAAAAATTTTTAATAAAATTAATTAATAACCATCTCACCCAACAATACATCACAAAAGTAAACATAAAAATATAAAATAAATAAAAGAATGTTTTCTTTTATTCTTATTGTTTATATCGAAGCGTCGTTTATGCACTACTTAATAAAACTTAAAATTCAAAAATACGTTAAAAATAATAATACATATTCTAATAAAAAATCTGAAATTCTCAAATTATTTTAGTCCCATGCAAAAAATGTAAAGGATTACAAATTCATTTTAATTATTTTTCAACAATTTGTTGTTTCCATTTATTAGCAGTCACAAAAGGTTGAAGCTTCAAACTTCAAAACTTCTTTGCAAAGTTTAGTCAAAATTGAGTAAAGAAATAAATGTTTCACTTCAATAAGAAATGTTTATCGTAAAATTTCAGAGTTGCTATAATTTTTCTCGAATAAAATTCCCTGACTTTTATAGGTCTCAAATAATATGAAATGTAAATAAATTTTAATTTATTCAAAAATTATCAATTAATTTTTTTTAATTCTATTATCTTGAAACTATTGTTTTATTAGACATTAAAACATTTCAAAAACCTTATTTTTCAACATTAAAAAAAACTTTGCAAAAATTCAATTTTATTAAAAAAAATTTAAGCGTATGTTTATTTTAAATTAACTAATAAATATTTTAATTATTAATTTTCGAACTAAAAAACATGAATACATTAGAATATGACTTTTTTTAAAAATTCAATTACTTATCAATTATTAAATTAAAATACTTTGAAAATCCTATTTGTTAAAATTTATTTACATTATTTACATTAGTGACTGATTTTTTATTATCAATTTAATTATTTTAAATTAATTAAAATTTAGAGAGCAGTATAAATATTTATAACAATTGAAATAAAAAGCGATTTTTTAAAAATAAATTATAACAATAACATTTTTTTAATTAGGTGAAAATATGAAGATCCTAAAGTTTTGAACGTTCAAATGAATGAAATTTATTTATTTCTTCTATAAATTAAATTTTTATTGCAATTACTTTGCGTCACTATTCAAAAAAAATTAATTACTGAGTTTCTAAACATAAAACTTCAGTATTTTTAATGTTTTCCTGATTAGTAATTTATAAAAATATCTGCAATAAAAAATATTTCGTTCATTTGAACGTTCAAAATTTGGGGATCATAAAATATGACTGAAATTTCAATAATTTTTAATTGGTCCTCAGTGAGATTTCACTGATTTAAATCACCAGAATAGAGTTAAAGAAAATCAGTTAAATTTTACTGATTCAATTATAGAGAGTGCAGCGGAACAAGTACCAAAGGCTACTTTTTCATTGTAAAATTCGCCAAAAATTAACATAATTTAAAAAAACAATTATTTTCCAGGTGTTTTCTCATTTTTTCTTGACTTTTCCATACAAAATAAAATTCCCTGACATTTCCAGGTTTTCCAAACATTGTAACATCCCTGATATTTTTCCTAAAAATTTATAGCTTAAAACTCTCCTGAACATTTAAATAAATTTTTCGACATCTCTCTTATAACCGAAAAAGTAAGGTAAAACTTTCCTGAAAATTTCATGCTAAACATTTATTGAAATGAGACATTTAAATCTTTACGAAATTTTTACTAAACTTTGCAAGTAAATATTTCGAAGTTTGCGAGGAAATTATAAATACTTTTTTAGGAAAGTTACGCTGCTTTGTGGGTTTACAAGGAACCGACAAAGTGGCCTTTTTAGTTTTTTCTTAAGAAGCAATTAAATTAAACACTTAAATTACCGATAAATTAATGAACTGCATAATTTAATGTATGAAACCATATAGATAATAAAAAAAAATTTCAAAATGGGTCCATATTTTATAGGAACGTCTATACAAATTTGTTCTTGATTGTAAGCAAAAATTAAATTCGTAAAATTGCGAATTATTTGGAAACAAAATTACAAATTAGAAAACGGCAAACGAAATTTTTTAATAAAATGACATTGAAAAAAAATTTAGTTTTGTGTAATTTCAAAGAAGATAATTTTTGTTGTATTTTTAATCTTTAAAAATAATTAATTTAAAAGGAACAATTCAAATAATAATTGAATACTTGCACAATTTTTTAAATTTTAATAAATAAATTACAATAAGAGTTAAATGTTTTGTTTGAAGAATATTAAATTTTCTTTAATGTATGAGAGTGATTTAAAAAAATATCTTAAAAGAATATTAAATAAATAATTATTGTAATTATTTTATTTTATTTATTATTTAATTATTATTTTTCATTTCATTTTAATTTAATTTATTAAATTTAATTAATTAAATTTAATTATTTCAATAATTAATGAAAATTATTCTGCACTTTATTCAAAATAAAAATATTTAATGAAAATAAAATTTTAACTAACCTTAAATTTGTTGTACGCATTTATTTTTCTGTATTTTTATTGATTAGAATTTAACGCGTATTAATAAAAAGATGTATAATTTAAAAAATAATTAATCATTATAAATTAACAAGAATAGAATTTAAGGTTTTTTTATTATTTCCCTCAAATTAAGATTCAACCGTTTTTTGTTTTTCCGTGAAAAAAAATTCCGTAAAAAAAATTTTCCGTGAATTGACACCTTACGAATTACTTTGATGAATTCAATTATTTTTAAACGTAATATAAATTTTTTTTTTTTTTTTTTTTTTGCAAAAATCCAATTATATTCCTAAATTGCCAAAAATTCCCTTTAAAATTTAAATTATCTTTATAACCAACAAAATCCATTTCCAAAGTTCAATTATTTTAATATGTACATTTTCATCAAATTTCTCTAAAATGCAATTATAAAAAAAATTCATTACAAATTTTCAAAAGCATTCATTCATTATTTAAAAAAAAAATTTGTTGATAAAGCTCAATTGTTTAAGAAAATGTTTACTTCCAGGGTCCAACAAATAAATTCTCTCAGAATTCTCTAATAAATAAATATTTTTGAATATGATATTCAATTTTGATCCAAAATTTTAACTGAAATTAATTTTTCAATTTATTAGAAAATTCTACAAGAAATCAACTATCCAACTATAAAAATAAACAATTTATTAAATACTAATTGGATGTTTCTTAAAATTCAATTTTCATAAAGAATTTCACCAAAATTTAATCATTATGTTTTTTTTTATCATTGAACATAAATAATAATATTATATATTATTGAGTATTTGCAATCATTTATAATTTTTCCAAAATTCAATTTTTTTTTAGTGTTTTAAGTAAAATTCATCCATAAATCCATTATTATTTTTAATAATGAATGAAATGTAAAAATATAACAAATTTTATAAGAATTTGAATTATTAAAGTTTTTCATAAACCTGAATTGTATTTAAAATCTGTAAAGTTTGATTGAAAATCTTTTCAATAATGAGGAATATAACATTTAGAGTTTTTTTAAGAATTTTCGAAATTGAATATTGTTTCTGTACATTTGACAAAATTTTCTGACTTTTTCGTGATTTTCCTGAATATATTTAGAAAAATAGTGATTTTGAATAAAATTCTTCTGAATAATTGAAATTTTTTTTTTTTTAATGTCAATGAAAAAGAAACTTCACGCGCGCTTTAGCGCGCGTTATTTTAGCTAGTATATAATAATCGTCGTGATTCCAGATTTCCGGATCTCTGTCCACACTTGAAGTTAGTTATAGTTATTCTTTTGTTTTTTATACGTTTTGATAGAAAATAGAATACATATATACATAATAATCGAAAGTTTTCTTACCGTTAGCAAATTATCTGTATTCATTTGTTTTTTTTTTTTTTTTTTGAAAATTCATTTTTGTGGGTTATTGTCATTTTTTTAATGTCAAAAAGAAACCAAAAAAACTCGTTTTATTCACTTCACAAAATTGACAAAAATTCCATTCCATATTTTTTATTTTGCTGACTTTTTCCTAATTTTTATCAAAAATATTTACTTTTTTCTTATCCTGCTAATAAATTGAATTTATGCTACGAGTTTTATTACTTATGAAACAATTTAAAATATTTTAATTCTTGCAAAGAATTTTAAAAACAAATTGAAAATAATTGAATTTTTCAGAAGAATTTTATTATTTACAAAAATAATTCATTTTTTAGGCAAATTTTGTTATTTATGAAAATAATTGAATTTTCTTAAAAAGAATTTTATTGAAATACCTCAAAATAATTGAATTTTCGGGAGCAATTTTTTTTTATTATTTAAAAACAAATTGTTATTAAAATTATATTAAAACAGTTAATTTCTTTCGAATAATTTTTTAAAATTTTTGAAAATCATTGATTTATTGCGGTAAAGTTTATTAAAATGTTTAAAAATAATTGAATTTCTGTTGAAAATTTTATTACTTTTGAAAAGAATTGAAATCTTCATAAGAATTTTATAAACATTGTTTTAAATAATGAATTTTTAAATGTTATGAAAATTTTATTAGCTTAAATAATTGAATTCTTGTCAAAAACTTTATTTGTGAAAGTAACTGAATTTTACGATTATGAAAATAATTAAATTCATGCTTAGAATTTAATCAAAAATTTTTTTGAAAAAATGGAATTTACATGAAAAATTTTATAATTATTAAAAGTAATTGAATTATTGGGAAAAATAAATTCCATAAAATTTTGTTAAATAAAATTGATTTTTTTCAATATTAGCGAATTAAAAGTAGTGGAAATTCTCTAAAAAAATATTGTTTATATTCTTTGCTCGGGAAGTTAAATACTTATATATAGCTAATAATTATTTTTACCTTCTCTATTCTTTAGAATAATTAAAATTTTCGTAATGAAGTTTTTTTTAATTTAGGTGTCAGAAAACAATTTTTGTGAAATTCAATTTTCCTCGTACAAGAAAGTTTAATTATTTTCAATTGTGAAAATTTGATGCCAAATTTGAAATTAGTATCGAAATTTGTTAAAGTTTTTTTATATACTTTAAGGTTTAAAAATATAATATATTTTGAAAATTTTATTCCAATTAGTTTTTCAGTAATGTTTCATAATAAGTATTTCTTTAAAAATTATTATTTAAATTAAAATGACTTGAAATTGTTTACAATAAACATTCTAGGACAATATTCCCGCGCGCTTGCGCGCGGATAATTTGGCTAGTTTAGTTATAGTATTATAAGTTAATCCTAAATTTCCACAGTTTTTGGAGTTATAGTAAAGTCAAATTCGAACTAATTGTATCATAATTGCTTAAATGTAAAATAAGACCTATATTGCAAGCTGAATTCACAATTTTTCCCGATTAAATAAAATTCCTGCATACTTCCCGTTTTTTGTAAAAACAAAATCCCGTCGAAAAGTATTTTCATAAAATATGTGAATTTTTATTGCCATTTGTAGTTTTATTTATCGTTTATTCTTATCAAAAAAATTTATATTTGATGAGAAAATATACAGCTGGAAAAATTTGGACAAAGATGGGAAAAACCGGATAGTTTGTTACACAAAAATAATAATAGACACTCTGTTTAACTTTTGCCTTTACAATGCTCAAAACATCCATAATAGTTAAACTTAGAATTAAAATAACAAAACTTTTTACTTTTTAAGTTTTTCCCCAGAAGCATAATGCAAGTATCGTTTCACAGGTATTCTTGAATTTCTGTAGTATGAATTTTATCATAAAAAATCTCCATTTTCAATCTCCTTCAAAAATAATTTTAAAGCTATGAATTAATATTTTTCACATTGTTTACCATTTATCGTTTACCATTTTTAATATTTTCGAAGTTTTGTAATTGAAAATGATTTTTAAATGATTAGAAAAAATTGAATACCTCCCGTTCTAATTAATATGTAACATATTATATGTTTAAAATCTGTAAATTTATTGTTTATATGTATCTCACAAAAGTCATAACTGATTAATTTACTGCAATCTATCAAAATGTAAAAATTTTTTGCCAAAAATAATGTCCTATAACCAAGATGTAAGTATAAAAATGTTTTTAAAAAATTTTAAAAATCGAAATTTTTCAAATTTTATATTTTTTAATGAATTGCTTTTAAATGATCTATAATTCATTGTTACATGTTATTTGGTCAAATTCTGGCATAATTTTTCCAAAAATTGTCTCTTATAAATAGATAATTTTTTCGTTTTTTTTTTAATTTTTCGAAAACATTATACTTACATCTGAAATATGGAATAGTATTTTTTGCTAAATTATGCTAAAATGTGACTAAATAACATGTTATACTCAATTATTGGTCGTTTAAAAGCAATACATTAAAAAATCTAAATTTTAAAAAATTTTGATTTTTTGAAAACATTTTTATCTTTACATCTTAGTTATAGGACACAATTTTTGGAAAAATTATGCTAAAATTTTACCAAATGACATGTCACAATCAATAACAGATCATTTAAAAGCAATTCATTAAAGAATATAAAAAATTGATATTTGCGATTTTTTGAATTTTTTTAAAATCATGTTTATACTTTCATCTTAGTTATAGGACATTTTTTTGCAAATCTATTCTAGAATGTGATTAAATAACATGTTATACTCAATTATACAAAGTTTGAAAGCATTTAAAAAAAAAGTAAAATTTGAAAATTTTTGAAAAAATTTAATATTTCCTGTTATAATTAATATTTTTCAAATCTGTAAATTTAAAAACCTTCCTTGGCCTAAGGTCAAACATTCTGCCAAATTTGGTTTCAAACGGTTGAGCCGTTTTTAAGTGATTCGCGAACAAAGATTCTGTGATACACGGACATACATACTTACATACACGAAATTTTTTATTGTCATTTTTGGAATCCTGGATGCTCAAAATGAATAAGTATGTGTAAAATTTCAAGTTCTGAGCAATGTACAGACAAAAGTCTCATCTTATATATATATAGATAGTGATGCAAAAGTTATTTTATTGACTTTCGGTAAATCGCGAATTGCATTTAACAATTTTTTTTCTTTGCCCTAGGCTCTTTTTATTATCGAATTAAAAGAAATAATTGTTTAAAAATCCCTCTATTTTCCAAGTAGCACAATAATTATTTTCAGTATACTATCTGTGAAAAAGTAATATATACACTTGAAAGTTCGTAAAATTCTGCTAAAACTCTGTTCTTAAAAATAGAGAAATGAGTCTCGTCATTAGGGGGGAAAAATTACAATTAATTTATTCTAATGTCTGGCTGTATGAATTACTGGATTTTAATCACAGTCAAATAACCTTTACAATTTAGGTATTAAACGAAAAGTGAAACGTGACTTATAAATGGCTAGTAACCTTTACTATTCTCTTTTCTCACCTGTTTTCTTATTGTCATTTTTCGTCTCTTTTTCTTTATCTTATCTTTTCATTTCTTTTTTCGTAGTTATTTTTGTCTTCTAAATACAAATTTTTTCGTTTTTGTCAAAATAAATACAATAATGTACTAAAATTTGCATTTTTTTCAGGAACATTAAGACAACCGTACATGAGTCGAAGCCAAAGACCGCACGTCTTCAAAGCCGGAAATTTCTGCTGGGGACATCAATTTTGTAGATACAATGCGTTTGAGTCTCTGCAAGAAATCCATGGAAGTGAAGTCATCGATGTCTCTGTCGTCCACAATTAATGAAATTTAATGAAATTAAAGAGGAAGAATCGAGCTCTAATCCGGCCATAATTCATTTTCGAAAAATGCGACCAACAAATTGGTCCCCATCTCCAACGAAATCGAAAAATATTAACAGAGATCGAATTCTTAAGACCATCGATCCGGATCAACGACTAAATACAATTTCCTCAGAGGTGAAGAAAAACATCAAAAATATCGAAAATGAAAAATCTTTCGACAACTCCCCTGCAAAACTTTCACCTCTTGTTCATCGATTACAAGTTGGATCAAATATTCCCACGGGTTCGAGACGAACGTCAATTTTAATCAATGGCGAGCACAATGTTTCTGTAAATGACGCAGGCAATAAGGTAACAATAAGCATCGGTGGCGAGAACAGTGTCTGTAATCCCACAGGAATATCAGTGAACTCTGGTAATCTTCCAAAGATCCAATTCAAAGTAGGAGAGAAACAAATTCGAATCTGTTTTGAAAATTACAATAACGATGGTAAAATAATTCCCAAAGTTTCGAATACTAATCACGAAGTCTTTGATCATGAAGAGACGATAAAGGAAGATATTAAAAATCGACTACAAGATCTCGACGATACGACAAGATGGTCCAGTTTATCAAAGAAATCGCTTATATCAAAGCTCTTGGAGGACTCGTTGAAAAAAGCGAGGGGAAACGGTGAAATACTCGACGAGAGTAGCGGTGAGGCAATTTTGAAAATTCTCAAACAAAGTCTCTTGAAAAGTAAGGAATATGAGAGATCGTAATCAACTCTTGAAGCCGACAATAATTATTGTCGATCATCTAGTTTAAATTCTGAGAATCATTTCATGTCACCGAATCTTTTTATGAAGTCCACCGCCGACGGAGGATTATCTCAAGGATCGTATTTACTTTGGCGATGAATTCAAGGAGAATTATTATAAAAAGACGAATGATGATCAATTTCTAGGTTTCTATTTATCCAATGAAATGTTCAAAAAACCCACTCAAAATGAATTGCGAAGTGACACGTACTTTTCCAAAAGTCCAGAGAATTATTTCAAGAAGAGCTCCTCACCACTGGGCGATGAGAATTTATTGACGAAATTTGAACTTTTTAATTTAATTTTTTTAAAATACTATTCTAAATTAATTAAATCCTTACGAAATTTTTATTATTTATAAAAAAATTGAATTTTTGATGAATTTTATCAATTTTTTGTTAAAGAATTAAATTTTAAAAGGCGAAATTTTGATGAAAATGCTAAATATTGAATATAATTGAATTTATAATATTTTTTAATATAATTGAATCATTTCAAAGAATTTGATTATAATTTTCTAGAATAGTTTCTTACGCGTGCTAAAAAAATTAATTTCAATATAGGCGAGGAGCGTGAACATTGAGAGAACAGACAGTGGCGTAGTTTAAGAAAGCAGCCAAGCCAGCAGTACTCGTGGAATTGGTTGCAAAAGATGGAGGACAGGAAATACTTCTTCAGGACTCGGTAGTATTATTACTTATCTTCCACAAATCGCTTCGGATAACAGCAAATTCTATGAAGACTGTGAGCAACGCATCGATCCACATATAATAGAAAAGTAAGTTTTTTTCCATTCGAAAATAGTTTTCTTCTCTCGACAAGATTGCCGCAGGTCAGGAAATTCAAGTAAAAAACACGTATTTTTATTAAAAGTATTGAAAAATAAATGTTTTAGAATTCATAAGAAAATTCCGAATTTTTGTGTCCTTTTTTTGAAAATTTCAAGTCTTTTAGTCTAAAAGCCAGTCAGCTATCACTTTTTTTAAATAATCATGATTCTTTTCGAATTTCAGCAGCGCCGTGTACACGTGTTTCGTCTGCAGGAAGTGTTTGAAGAAGCGCGCTAAATGGAAAGAGATAATCACCGAAATCGTGGAAACGGAGCAAAAAATACGGAAGAGATTTACAGATAATCATGGAGGAATTTCATCGACCGATGTTAAGCGCCGGTCTTCTCACACCAGAACAACTGACAGCTATTTTTTTAAACGTCGAAGAACATTTAGAGCATGATTTAGTTCCTGTCCAGAAACTTAAAGATGCTGTTGAATTTTTACAAGTACGTAAATCTGGAAATATGATAGATAATTTTAAATTAATTCTTTTTTCAACTATACAATTTGTTTACAACTATACGATTTTTTTCCATCTATACTGCAAAATTTGGAAAATAAAATTTTGTTTAACACTAGTAATCAGAAGACGAAGACTTAATAACTGTGGACGTTGGTAAAATATTTCTTGAATCGGAATGGATGCTTCACACTTTTGAAAACTATTGCACGCGTCAAGGAAGTGCTAGTTTACTTCTACAGAGTTTGGAGAAAGAGAAGGAACTACTTAGAATATTTCTTAAAGTTTCACAAATGGAAAATATTGTCCTCAGGAGAATGAATCTCAATTCGTTTCTTATGGTACATAAAAATTTGTTTTATTTTTACAAACTAAATTTCCTTTTTGTACGTATATATTGAAATTTAATTTTCCATTTTCTTTTTCCCTAGGTCCCGGTACAAAGGGTAACGAAGTATCCTCTTTTGATAGCTCGACTTTTGAAAGCGATTCCATCGGTTCGTTTAGACACACTTGAGGCGAGAAAGAGATTAAAACACACTCAGACTAATATTGAGCTTTATTTAGAACACATGAACGCTGCAAGTAGACTTAATTATATAAAAAAAAAGATTTTATTACACGATCAGTTGGAAGAGAAGAAAATAATTCTGTTTTTCTCCTCTCTAAATTTTCGCTGGAAGTCAAAGATGTAACATCAACGAAACTCTGGCGAAGGATATCTATTATTCAGGGAAGACGTTACATTAGAGAACAAGATATGGTAAGCATAAAATTAAAAAAAGTAAATATTTTAGTAAAGTTTACTAAATTAATAAACTTAAAAGGAAACTTAAAAATAAACTTGAAAATAAACTTAAAATGAAACTTAAAATTACAAACTTAATTCCTCTAACGTGTGTTACCGAATATTAACAGATGGCTGTTGAAATACTGGAATGGCCGCACGAAGAAGCAAGATTTTTGGTTTTTTTATATTCACTCTCGTCGCAAATGAAGAAATGTGGATTCGTATCAAGAAAATTCAGGCTCCATGGAAGAAGAAAAGTGGCAATGAAAAAAAACAGCTTTAGATGTTTCGAAATTTGAGGAAGATTTTATATTCCGATTCAAATAAAGTACAGCGGAAACTCAAGACTGATAGCGGAATTGAATGTGTAAATGAGAAGGAAGATAAAATAAAATATCAAGGGAATAAACTGTCAACAAGAAATGGAAAATTTCAAGGCATCTAGATGCCAGACGCCCTGTGAAAAAGTGGTCATTTTTGCCAAAATTGTTACCTAAAATCTGATTGTGGATTCATATAGTGTGAGGTGGTAGTATGAAGTTGTTTATGTTTCCCACTCGATATATTTTAAGCTGCGCGTTATAAACAATTTTGAAGGTACCGAAAAACAGTTTGTTGATGACCGTTCTTTCATATAAAATTATAGGGGGGAAAGTTGTTAATAAAAGTTATAGAGCTCGGAAATATATTTAAAATGATAAGTCATATGTTAAAATTTGTTCATTTTTTTACTTGCAAATGAATTTAAACCACTAAAAATGGCATTTTCCTATTTGTTTAATAACTTGAACAAAAGTTAACAAATTCTTTTGATATTCTCCAAAAAGATACCTCTCAAGACTCTTAACATGTGTGCCAAATCTGAATCGGATTCGATAAATAGTTTATGAGAAATTCCATTTGTTAACTAAAAACATGTTTTTTTATATGGAATTTCTACATTTTTAGCCCGATAAAAATCTTTTTTTTGTTGTGTTCTATTTATGAAATGCCAATCTATCAATCACAATTTGTAGCAAATTGAATTTTTACAAAAAAAACGGGTTTTTGGGGGGAGACATTTTTAGCTTATAAACAAATGAACACTACATCAACAATTTTTATTTTAACAATTTGGCATAAACGCCATTTGATTACTTATTCTTTCCTGCAAGTTTTGCAAATATATAACTTTTAAACAACTTTCCCCCCTATAATTTTATGGGAAAGAACGGTCATCAAAAACTGTTTTTC
This sequence comes from Leptopilina drosophilae, assembly GCA_032873175.1. Taxonomy (NCBI): domain Eukaryota; kingdom Metazoa; phylum Arthropoda; class Insecta; order Hymenoptera; family Figitidae; genus Leptopilina; species Leptopilina drosophilae. Next base: position 30,131,298 of record CM065479.1, on the reverse strand, counting down.
GATACCTTTAAAATTGTTTATAACGCGCAGCTTATAAAATCTCTAGTGGGAAACATATACATATTCATTCTACCACCCCACACTGTATGAAACCACAATCAGACTTCAGGTATCAATTTTAGCACGAAAAAACACAAGGCGACTGGACTACAATGTAAAGTTGAAAAAAGTGATAAAGTCGCCAGCAAAATTTTATTAGAATTAAGATAGAATTTTGGACCTAATTTTTATTGTGAATTTTTTCTTTAATCAGACTGCTTATCAGGAAAGATTTTATATAATATTTGTGCGAATCACTAACGAATTGTTTTGGTTATTATTTAAATATTCGACCATTTTTTCTAATTACTATCGAGTTTTTTCAATAAAATTTTTAAAAATTGTGGTCGTAATTTTTATAGTAAATTTTTTTTTGCAAATTTCAAATATTGGGGAGATACAAGAAAACATAAGAACATTTTTTTGTCAGTTTCAGCTAAATCGTTTAAAAATTTTAAATTATCAACTTTAAGGCCTGTTTAAAGATATTTTTTAAATAGTTTAAAAATATTTTTCTATTGTAAAAATTTTTGCATAAATGGCTAATTAATTTATATTCGAAGTATGCAGGGAAAAGCAATTGAAATACTCAGTGACAACAATATTATTCAAACATTCATTGTATTCTTTATAATTATTTATAATTAATAAATACTAGTAATATAATAAATTCGAATGTTTATTGAAAAGCTGGATATAAATTTTTAATACTAGTGTAATTTAAATATGTTATTATATGTATGGTCAATGCAACCAGCTGCAATTCGGGATGGTTGAAAAATTCGAATAATATAATGTAGTCGCATAAAGTAAAATATTCTTATATAAATGTACTAACCAAATATGAAAAAAAATCAGTGTAATATTCCCTTAAAATAAAAATTTTTCAAAATTCAAAAACAATTTTTAAAAAATTATAAAGAAATTCTTACAATTAATTTTCAACAAATATTTTAAAACATTTTTTGCATAATTTAAAAAAATATTTAATTTTTTGATGAATTTCAAAAAAATTATTAAAAAGGATTGTTTCATCAAAAATTTAAAAATTAATTCTGAAAATCTATTATTTTTAGAATAATGTAATTGAAAATACTGAATTTTTAAAAGTTTGAAATTAATTTTCATTTTTAAATTAAGCTTTAGAGTTTCCTTATTAAAATTATTGATAATTTAATTATTTAAGAAATTTGCTATTAAAATTCTTCAATAATTTTATCATAACCTATTGCAGTTGTAAATGTCGGTAAAGTAGAATTTAGGGATATAAACTTTATTTATCATAGGAGCAGTGGGAGATTCAAATGAAAGAAAGTTTTTTGATTTTCATTTTTTTATCAAGGTTCTCCCGATTATAAACAAATGCAATTCAATTATGAGATTTTCATTTAAAATCAAATGCAGTTAGTTGTTGTTTGTGTTTGGAAGGAACTGCGTTTTCCTTTATATTGCATTATGAGTGAGTTAATAAAAAATTTCTATTCATTTTGTTAGATGATTAATTAATTGCAAATTTTTAAATAATTTAATTTTTTTGACGAACTTTAATAAAATTTTCAAAAATAATTAAATTTTTGGAGGATTTTAATTGAAAATTTATTAAAAAATAATTGAAATTCTTTTATGAGTTTTATAATTTATGGAAATAATTGAAACTTTGTAAAAAAATATAATATTCATAAAATTTATTTAATATTTACTTAGAATTTTATTAATTTTAAAAATAGTAAAATAATTGATGCAACCATTTCTAACTATTAAAAAATTCAATATCTTCAGTAGTTTTTTTTTTTTTTTTGTCGTTTATACTCCTGCCCTATTGGCCTTACGCTCTCGACAAGAGTCCCTGCTGATACTTTTTGTGGATTAAGCATAACCATTCTACCAAATATTAGCAAATTTATCTAACCTAATGCGCCTACAGTGCGACTTTCGAAGATAGGAGTACTCGCATTTGCCTGGACCACCCGCAATTGGGTTTTCTCGCCAGAGAAGAGGGAAACTGTAGAAAAACCTCTTCTGAGTACAACCGGTTTATCGACAGTCTAGTTTCGGCGGTAGGCATCGGACAATAATCGACAATGCATACCGTCGCACCTAGACGTCAAACCTCCCGCTCGAAATATCTCACCTGTCGGAAAAATCCCCGGCTGACGGGGGGCGCGAACCTCGCTCGCACCACCCGCAAAGCCGGAGCTCCAACCAACTGAGCTATTCCGTCGGTCATATCTTCAGTAGTTTTATAAAAATCCCTGACTTTTCCTGTGGAAACACTGTTTACTATTTTTAACACAAATAAAATGAATTCTTTATTTTCATTGAAAATGAGTGGTTCACTAATTATTTTAACTTTCTTGAAAATATTTATGGCAGAACCAGTGACAGGCAATTATTCCAGACAAATTAAATTTTCATCAACAAAAATTAAAATAATATATATTTTTATATTTGACTAAAAACAAAATATATTAAATTGTTCAAAGAAAGACAATGAATAAAATTCGACAAAATTTTAACTTTTTGTCAATCTTTGAAAAAAATATTTATTAATTAATTATTTATTAAAAGATAAATAATATTCATTTTCTAACAATATTATTAAGTTATTGGCCCAGGCAGAAATCAACGACCGGCTTGGTACCGGGACGGTACCAAGGGCGGACTTGCCGGTGCCGGCGTGAGACCGGCATTACCGCCGGCCCGGAGCCGGTCCAGACAACAATGATAACCCGGGAAATATCCGCCCCGGTGCCGGTAAACCACTGGCTTGATACCGGGCCGGTTCTTGTGTACAGTGTTTTCGTGCCGGTTTATTGCCGGCAAACCACCGGCTCGATACCGGGCCGGTAGTAAAAAAAAAAAATTATTTTGTTACTTTTCTGCCGGCTTTTATGCTGGCACGGTGTCAGATTAGTATATTTTATTAAGAACACATTTTTACATATATTAAACGTTAAACAATATTATTTTTTAATTAATTTAATTGTAAACACTAAATAGAATGCTGAAACATATGAATTATTATTAATTGTTAACGAAAAATCTGAAGACATGAGGAATTGAACTCCGGACCCTCAGGCTGCAAAGTCGACGCCGCATTCGCTAACCTAAACCTGCTTATGAAAAGTGAATGGAAAGTTTATATATGAAGCGTGACACCAGGACTAATTACAAAATGTTCTAAATTAATAGAAAAAACCTTTTCTAAAAGACAGTTTGAATAATGTAATGTCAAAGTTAATAATTATAATAACATTTGTTAATGTCATTAGACGTTGGGACTAAGGCTAAAGAAAAAACGCTGGCATGGTACCGGCCCGGTACCGGCTTTATAGAAACAACTTGCAGAAACTTAGTATAATGAAATTAATATAATTCCTTGTTAGATTATCAAAATTTTATAACAATAAATCAAATAAAACCTGACCAAAATTATTTTAAACGAACAAAGTTATTATAGGGTGTCTAGTAATTCAGCAGTAACAAATTCTCAGATATTTGAGTGATTTTCCCAGACAATTTAAAGCTAAAATAATAGAGTTTAATGAAATGTAATTTTTCCAACTATATAAAAAAAGATTTTAAAAAACATTTGATTTCGAGAGATTTGATTTTCCTACATACTACATACTATTCTTCCGAATAGTGTAAAAAAATTTCAAAAAATTTAAAATTTAGACTTTTTAAGACACAAAAATATTATGCCGGCAAAACTCCGTCGCCGATGTAAAAACGGTATCAAGTAGTGGTCCCGGGCAAGTGCCGGTCCGGTACTAATTTTGATACCGACAAAAGTTCATCGCCGGTGTAAAAACGGTATCGAATGCCGGAACCGGGCCGGTGCCGGGCCGGTACTAATTTTGATGCCGGCAAAAGTTCATCGCCGGTGTAAAAACGGTATCGAATGCCGGCGGAGTCGGAATAACCTTTGCGCCCTTGATACGAAAATAACTATTCTCTGTGGCATTCCAAGAGTAATTTACTACTTTTCGGAGTACCAACGATTTCTTTTAAACTTGGCAGTATTACATTTGCTGGTCTAAAGTGCGGTAAACAGTATTTTATAAGTTATTAAGTTTTTTATTCGTAAAAAAGTTTTTATCATATATATATATATATATATATATATATATATATATATATATATATGGGGCGTTCCACGCGAAATCGGACAGTATTTGACTTTTGCATCTCAGATTTTTTTCAAATATTTTTTTTTCTTTTAGTGCTCATTGAAATAAGCTACCATGATTTTTTTCAAAATTTTCCATCAAGCCGTTTAAAAGATACAGGTTTTTGAAAAATCCCGTTTTTTACAAAAATGTGTTCTTGAAATGGTTATAACTCCCCAGGCAGAAAAGTCGGTGGTGTGCCGATGCCTACGACCGGTTCGACACCGGCCCGGTGGTAAAGTCGGACAATAACCGGTGCCGGCACTGTGGTACCGGGCCGGTTTCTAAAAGACAACCGGCCCGGCACCGGCATTCGATACCGTTTTTACACCGGCGATGAACTTTTGTCGGTATCAAAATAAGTACTGGCCCGGCACCTGCCCGGTTCCGGTATTCGATACCGTTTTTACACCGGCGATGAACTTTAGCCGGTATCAAAATTAGTACCGGCCCGGTTCCGGCATTCGATACCGTTTTTACACCGGCGATGAACTTTTGCCGGCATCAAAATTAGTACCGGCCCGGTACCACTACATGATACCGTTTTTACACCGGCGACGGAGTTTTGCCGGCATCAAAATTAGTACCGGCCCGGCACCGGCCCGGTTCCGGCATTCGATACCGTTTTTACACCGACGACGGAGTTTTGCCGGCATAATATTTTTGTGTCTTAAAAAGTCTAAATTTTTAATTTTTAAAAATTTTTTTACACTATTCGGAAGAATAGGAAAATCAAATCTCTCGAAATCAAATGTTTTTTAAAATCTTTTTTTATATAGTTGAAAAATTACATTTCATTAAACTCTATTATTTCAGCTTTAAATTGTCTGGGAAAATCACTCAAAAATCTGAGAATTTGTTACTGCTGAATTACTAGACACCCTATAATAACTTTGTTCGTTTAAAATAATTTTGGTCAGGTTTTATTTGATTTATTGTTATAAAATTTTGATAATCTAACAAGGAATTATATTAATTTCATTATACTAAGTTTCTGCAAGTTGTTTCTATAAAGCCGGTACCGGGCCGGTACCATGCCAGCGTTTTTTCTTTAGCCTTAGTCCCAACGTATAATGACATTAACAAATGTTATTATAATTATTAACTTTGACATTACATTATTCAAACTGTCTTTTAGAAAAGGTTTTTTCTATTAATTTAGAACATTTTATAATTAGTCCTGGTGTCACACTTCATATATAAACTTTCCATTCACTTTTCATAAGCAGGTTTAGGTTAGCGGATGCGGCGTCGACTTTGCAGCCTGAGGTTCCGGAGTTCAATTCCTCATGTCTTCAGATTTTTCGTTAACAATTAATAATAATTCATATGTTTCAGCATTCTATTTAGTGTTTACAATTAAATTAATTAATAAATAATATTGTTTAACGTTTAATATATGTAAAAATGTGTTCTTAATAAAATATACTAATCTGACACCGTGCCAGCATAAAGCCGACAGAAAAGTAACAAAATAATTTTTTTTTTACTACCGGCCCGGTATCGAGCCGGTGGTTTACCGGCACCGGGGCGGATATTTCCCGGGTTATCATTGTTGTCTGTACCGGCTCCGGGCCGGCGGTAATGCCGGTCTCACGCCGGTACCGGCAAGTCCGCCCTTGGTACCGGCCCGGTACCAAGCCGGTCGTTGATTTCTGCCTGGGTCGGTCAAAAATTGACCAAATTTGACGTTATATATATGAAATTTTTTGTTTTACACGTAGTTTTTGATAAAAATATAAAAAAATTTATTTTTTTAATTTACGAAAATCTTTTTTAATTTAAAAAAAAAATTGTTTTTAAGAATGTATGTATCGATCGATTTTTTTCAAAATTTTTTGTATGAAACTAGAACTAAATTAACAACTTTTAGGCGTTGTCTGATTGTGGGCAAACGATGGGATCTATTTATTTCTAATTTTTAAAATTTTATATCCATATAATATAGCAAACAATAGTGCTTTTGCGCTAAAATTATTAATAACACAGGTCAACAAAAAAAGTCTTACTTTTTTATGAGATACCATAGTGTCCATTAAAGACGCTGAACACGATCCCGGGTCACAAAATTGGCCTTCACGTCAGGATTTTGAGAAAAGTGGGGGTAAAGACCCAAAAAAACGTGTTTTTGAGGGTTTTCAAAATTTTTTTTTACCTTAACCTGATGCGCCAGAAACATCTACATAGACTTAAATTGAAGCTTGAATTGTCCACTATAAGACCCATATCCGTAAAACCTAAAAAGATTAAAATTTTTTCAAAAAATGGGGTTGAAGTTACCAAAAATGTGTTTTTTGGTTGCTTTAATGGACTTTTAAAATTGTTTTGGATTAGCTTGAAAATTGCTACTTAACCCAGGCAGAAATGTCGGTGGTGTGCCGATGCCTACGACCGGTTCGACACCGGCCCGGTGGTAAAGTCGGACAATAACCGGTGCTGGCACTATGGTACCGGGCCGGTTTCTAAAATACAACCGGCCCGGTAGTAACGTCGAACAATAACCAGTACCGGCACTTTGGTACCTGGCCGGTTAATAAAAGACAACCGGCCCGGTTTCGGCATTCGATACCGTTTTCACACCGAAAACGTAGTTTTGCCGGCATCAAAATTAGTACCAGCCCGGCACCGGCCCGGTACCACTACTTGATACCGTTTTTACACCGGCGATGAACTTTTGCCGGCATCAAAATTAGTACCGGCCCGGTACCACTACTTGATACCGTTTTTACACCGGCGACGGAGTTTTGCCGGCATCAAAATTTCTTTAGCCTTAGTCCCAACGTATAATGAAATTAACAAATGTTATTATAATTATTAACTTTGACATTACATTATTCAAACTGTCTTTTAGAAAAGGTTTTTTCTATTAATTTAGAACATTTTGTAATTAGTCCTGGTGTCACACTTCATATATAAACTTTCCATTCACTTTTCATAAGCAGGTTTAGGTTAGCGGATGCGGCGTCGACTTTGCAGCCTGAGGGTCCGGTGGTCAATTCCTCATGTCTTCAGATTTTTCGTTAACAATTAATAATAATTCCTATGTTTCAGCATTCTATTTAGTGTTTACAATTAAATTAATTAATAAATAATATTGTTTAACGTTTAATATATGTAAAAATGTGTTGTTGATAAAATATACTAATATGACACCGTGCCAGCATAAAGCCGGCAGAAAAGTAACAAAATAATTTTTTTTTTTACTACCAGCCCGGTATCGAGCCGGTGGTTTACCGGCACCGGGGCGGATATTTCCCGGGTTATCATTGTTGACTGGACCCTCTCCGGGCCGGCGGTAATGCCGGTCTCACGCCGGCACCGGCAAGTCCGCCCTTGGTACCGGCCCGGTACCAAGCCGGTCGTTGATTTCTGCCTGGGTTAAGGGCGTTTGAGGTCGCGGATTGTAATCTGACGTGACAGAAACTTATAAAATGATATAATCTGATGATTGTAATCAGCGACCCTAAAACTCACATTTTTAGTAACTTCAACCCCATGTTTTGAAAAAAATTTTAATTTTTTTTTGGTTTTACGGATATGACTCTTGTAGTGGACAATTCAAGCTTCAATTTTAATCTATGTAGAAGTTTCTGGCGCGTCAGGTTTAGGATAAAAAAAATTTTGAAAACTTTCAAAAACACATTTTTAGGGTCTTTACCTCCACTTTTCTCAAAATCCTGATGTGATGGCCAATTTTGTGACCCGGGATCGTGTTCAGCCTCTTTAATGAGCACTATGGTATCTCATAAAAAAGTAAGACTTTTTTTGTTGACCTGTGTTATTAATAATTTTAGCCCAAAAGCCCTATTGTTTGCTATATTATATGGATATAAGAATTAAAAAATTCGAAATAAATAGATCCCATCGTTTGCCTACAATCAGACAACGCCTAAAAGTTGTTATTTTAGTTCTAGTTTCTTACAAAAAATTTTGAAAAAAATCGATAGATAGATACATTTTTTAAAAATAAATTTTTTTAAAAAAATTAAAAAAATTTTTCGTAAATTTAAAAAATAAATTTTTTGATATTTTTATCAAAAACTACGTGTAAAACAAAACATTTCATATATAGAACGTCAAATTTGGTACATTTTTGACCGAGGTTTCATATATAGAACGTCAAATTTGGTAAATTTTTGACCGAGGTACGACCATTTAAAAAAAAATTTTTCGTAAAAAACGTGATTTTTAAAAAACCTGTATCTCTTAAACGGCTTGATGAAAAAATTGAAAAAAATCATGGTAGCTTATTTCAATGAGCACTAAAAGGAAAAAAATTTTTGAAATAAATCTGAGATGCAAAAGTCAAATACTGTCCGATTTCGCGTGGAACGCCCCATATATATATGTCCCAGTCATGGGTGTACATATTAAAGGTACATATTGTACGGAAAAAAATAAGAAGAAAAGTCCTTTACCGTTTTTAGGGTTCCGTACACCGTAGGTGTACTGACGGAACCCTTATGAAATCACTCGTGTGTCCGTCCCAGCCACGCAAAATGGGCTGTCCCCCCCTTAACTTCTATGAATCTCAACCTTGTGACCTGAAATTCGGTAGGGATCTTCAGTTTTAAGTGCAGATTACAGGAAAAATATAGCGAACACGATTGGGCTACATATTTGCAAAATAGAAGGGAAAGAAATTAAATTTTTTCGAAAAAATTGCAAAAAATGACCCTGTCCCCCCCTTAATTTCTACAAATCTGAACCTGGTGGGTTGAAATTCGGGAGGGATCTTTAGTTTTAAGTACAGATTACAGGAAAATTATAGCGAACCTGATAGGTCTACATATTTGCGAAATAGAAGGGAAAGAAGTTAAATTTTTTCGAAGAAATTGCAAAAAATGACCCTGTCCCCCCCCTTAACTTCTACAAATCTCAACCGGGTGAGCTGAAATTCGGTAGGGATCTTCAGTTTTAAGTGCAGATTACAGGAAAAATATAGCGAACACGATTGGCCTACATATTTGCAAAATAGAAGGGAAAGAAGTTAAATTTTTTCGAAGAAATTGCAAAAAATGACCCTGTCCCCCCCCCTTAACTTCTACAAATCTCAACCGGGTGAGCTGAAATTCGGTAGGGATCTTCAGTTTTAAGTGCAGATTACAGGAAAATTATAGCGAACCTGATTGGTCTACATATTTGCGAAATAGAAGGGAAAGAAATTAAATTTTTTCGAAAAAATTGCATGAGACTTTTCCTGCTTTTCCAGGCGTGGGCATGCAGCCTCGACTCGAGAATATTCTTTCGAAAAATACAAAATAAATACAAGTAGCACACAACATTACTGCAATGTTACAGTAATATTACAAAGAAAGATTACAAAATTCCTTATTGTAGTAATTTTAAAAACTTTCTTTGTGACATTACTGGAAGATTACAGTGACATTGCAGTAACATTACATGTAGTAATGTAATGTAGTCTGACCTTGGGGGCGGCCATTTTAATATTACTGCATTGTTACACAGTAATGTTACTAACATTACATGTAACATTGCTGCAACATTCGAGTAATGTTACGTACTGCTTGGGTACAGTAATATGATCATGTTGTGTCTCTGTAATATTACTTTCATTACATGTAGCATTGTAGTCACTCTACAGTAATATTACATGTTACTTGGAATAAATAATGTTCAATCAGGAAATAACCGGGAAAAACAGGGAATTTTATACCAAACCGGGAGTTTTTTTAAAAAATTAAAAAAAATTTTATTACTTAATTTTTTTAAATCACATTTTATTTCAATTTTTAGATATTTATACTGTTCCCTAAATTTAAATTAGTTAAAAATATTTTTAAATTTTTATTAATTAATTTTAAAAAATATACATACTTAAAATTGTTTAATAAAATTGAACTTTTCAAAATTTTTTTTAAATCTGAAAAATAAGATTGTTGTAATTTTTTAATTTCATTGTTTCAAGATAATTCAATTTTTTAAACAACATTTGAAATTTCTCTACATTTTTGGAAAAATAATTGATTTTTTTCAAAGAATTTTATTTAAATTTATTTTAACTCTCCGTCACACACATAGGGAGGGATTCCCTCTATGGTTCCAGTATTTTTTAAATAACTTTTGTTTTCCTCATTGCAAAATAAAATCAGTTTTTATACCTTTCGACAATTTACTCCTCCACACATTTCTAAAAAAACATTTAGTTTAAACATAATTAATATTTAATTATGAAGCTTCAAAGCCAGAAAAAACACGACAAGTGAGGTTATGTTAACCCTTTAACGACCAAATGTGCTGATTTCTTACTTCGATTTCAAACTCTTATTATTGAAAGAAAAAAATTATTAAAAATTCTGCAGGCACATACCCATATGTTTTTGGGGTCGCTCTTTCAAATGGCGTTGTCAAAATTCCCCAAAAAGTGCCATTTAACCCTTATTTTTTTCAAAAATACTCAAAAAATACAAAATTTTGGAAAGCAATTTTTTTTAGATCCAATTTTAGTTAGTATATTAATTTTTCCAGGTCACCTAAGGTATACAAAACGTGTTCCCGATAGTTCTAGTTTGAAAATATGCTTTGCGTTTTAAGATTTTTTGTTTTTATTAATTCAAAATGGCGCCTGGAAATAAAATTTTTTTCAAAATATAACACAGGATGGACAAAATTTTTAAAAATTGTCGAATTCGCTTGAAACTTATGCTCGGGGGTTTTTGGGGTCGCTGATTACGAATCTGAATTCAGATTTTCAAAATTCAAAATGGCGGATCCAATATGGCGGACGACAAATCTAAAACTTTATCGTATTGTCTTCAAATTTGTTACTTAGGGGTTTTCGGTGTCGCTGATTACGAATCTGAATTCAGATTTTCAAAATTCAAAATGGCGAATCCAATATGGCGGACGACAAAGTTAAAACTTTATCGTATTGTCTTCAAATTTGTTACTCGGGGGTTTTCGGGGTCGCTGATTACGAATCTGACATTAGTGTCAATGGTTTAGTATCAATGTATCAGTATCAATGGATAGGTATAATTGTATTAGTATCAATGTATTAGTGTAAATGTATTACTAGCAATGTATTAGTGTCAATGTATAAGTGTCAGTGTATTAGTATCAGTGTATTACTATCAATGTATAAGTATCAATGTATACGTATCGATGTATTAGTATCAATGTATATGTATCAATGTATGAGTATCAATGTATAAGTATCAATGTATAAGTATCAATGTATAAATATCAATGCATAAATATCAACGTATAAGTATCAAAGTATTTGTATCAATGTATTGACAATTTTTGTGCGGATGATACATTCTGTAATAACGAATGCTACAATATTGTACAACCTTCACACGAACACAAGGATCTATTTTTATTACAAAATTTAATTTAAAACCATTGAAAATTAAAACACAAAAAACTTTAAACATTAAACAAAAAAAAATTTTTTTAATAAAAAATGGTTTTCAAATCCCAAACCCCCCCGAGTAACAAATTTGAAGACAATACGATAAAGTTTAAACTTTGTCGTCCGCCATATTTGATCCGACATTTTTAATTTTAAAAATCTGACCTCAGATTTGTAATCAGCGACTCCGAAAACCCCTGAGTAACAAATTTGAAGACAATACGATAAAGTTTTAACTTTGTCGTCCGCCATATTGGATCCGCCATTTTGAATTTTGAAAATCTGAAATCAGATTCGTAATCAGCGACCCCGAAAACCCCCGAGTAGCAAATTTGAAGACAATACGATAAAGTTTTAACTTTGTCGTCCGCCATATTAGATCCGCCATTTTGAATTTTAAAAAACTGAATTCAGATTCGTAATCAGCGACCCCGAAAACCCCCGAGTAACAAATTTGAAGACAATGCGATAAAGTTTTAGATTTGTCGTCCGCCATATTGGATCCGCCATTTTGAATTTTGAAAATCTGAATTCAGATTCGTAATCAGCGACCCCAAAAACCCCCGAGCAACAAGTTTCAAGCGAATTCAACAATTTTTAAAAATTTTGTCCATCCTGTGTTAAATTTTGAAAAAAATTTTATTTTCAGGCGCCATTTTGAATTAATAAAAACAAAAATTCTTAAAACGCAAAGCATATTTTCAAACTAGAACTATCGGGAACACGTTTTGTATACCTTAGGTGACCTGGAAAAATTAATATACTAACTAAAATTGGATCTAAAAAAAAATTGCTTTCCAAAATTTTGTATTTTTTGAGTATTTTTGAAGAAAATAAGGGTTTAATGGCACTTTTTGGGAATTTTGACAACGCCATTCGAAAGAGCGACCCCAAAAACATATGGGTATGTGCCTGCAGAATTTTTAATAATTTTTTTCTTTTAATAATAAGAGTTTGAAATCGAAGTTAGAAATCAGCACATTTGGTCGTTAAAGGGTTAAATAAAAAAATCAAGTTTTCAAAACATTTTTTGTTCTACTGTTGGTTAATGACAAAATTATATTATAAATATAATTAAAATAAATTATTTAATGATTTTTTTGCTTATTTGTTAATGTTACATTATTTTTACATGTAAAGTGTAATTCTTTTGAAGATGTGCATTCGTGTAATTAATTTTTATTTTTGAGGCCGAAAGTTAATTTTATTAATTTTATAATTTAGAATAATTTACTACATATTTGTAAGTTTGTTTTAAAATTAAATTTTTGTTGATTTCTTTGTTTATGTTATAATGTCGCTTATTTTACAATGTGGTGAGGGATTCCCTTTAAACGTGTGTAAAGTCGTAATTTTTTCCAAGGTGTGTGGCGGAGTGTTAAAAATAATTAAGGGAAGTTAGTGACCGTATTATAATTTTATTTTTAAAATCTAAAGTCTCTTTTACAGATTTAAATCGATTTTTTGCTTCTAAAAATTATAAATTATTTCAATTATTGAACTTCTCTTCAATTTTTATAATTTCAAAATTCTGAAAGTTGAAATAAATTATAATTATTTACTTCTTGAACAAATTAAATGTGTATTACTTATTAACTAAATAATTAATTGTTGTTGCTTATTATTTAAAAAAATTTAATAAACTTCTTCACAAGTATTAAATTATTTTCATAAATAATAGCATTGTTTAGAAGGATTCAATTATTTTTATAAGTAGTAAAATTCTTTGTAGAAATTTAAATTATCATCAATATAATTTTGATAAGATTGAAAAATCAAATTTTCAATTATAATTATGAAGAAACAATATTACTCTTAAAAAATTGACAAAATGCTTTGTTTAACCACTTCACTGGCAGGGCGTTCCAAATGGCGTTTCACCCGCCGAGGCCCAGACTGTCAAAAACACATACGTATAATATATATCATACGTATAATATATAATACGTATATTATATTATTATATTATAATATTGTATATAAATATCTTTTTTAATAAAAAATACAAGTTTTATTGTGTAAAAATTGAAAGAAAGTGGAACGCCATTTGTTGAAAATGATTAAAAATAACCGATTTGAACGTTCGAAAAAACGTTGAAAATCACAAAAAACAAATAAATGCGAAAATAAAACATATACTTCAAATTATTATTAATAATTTAAGAAACAAAAATTAATCAGTTTATAAATAAACAAAAAATATATCTTTAATAAAAAACAAAACGAATCTTACACAATAAAACATGGGGCAAAAATAACTGAAACCGGCATTTTTACTTTGGAACAAATAAAGATAATTAAGTAATTTTTTTTAAATTTACAATTGTGCTTGGAAGTGTTTCCCTCTTTTTTCCAAGAACTTTGTGCAGCAATTGATGGCATGTTGTGTCGATTTGCGTACCATCTCTGGCGTTATCGTTGCAAACGCTGCATGAATCCTGGCTACTAATTCAATTTCTGCCTCCTCTTCATTTTCTGGCAGTGGAGTTTGGTACACCAAAGTTTATATGTACCCCCACAACCAAAAATCAAGGGGGTTATATCAGGTGATCTAAAAGATTATTTTAAAAAGTATATGTAAATATACTATTGGCGGTAATTGTGCGACTACTACTTTTATGATGACTATTAAATAAGTTTTATCCTGAAAAAATGATATCTACAATTTTCTCTTCTTGATTTTAAAAAAACTAATAAAATTCTAAAATGAAATGACACCTCAACGATAAAAAAATTAATTTTCCAATCAGATACTTAGAGAAAATCCAAATATTCAGAAATTTGCCTAATTCTATCTCCCAAAAAAATTAGAAAGATTTAACGATCATAGGATAATTTTAATTGTCTTTTTGTAGAAATAACATTTTTTACAAGAATTTATCCACATGCATTCTTTTAGAAAATGCAGGACATAAAAGTTGATAGAAAAAAATATAAAAATCTTTTAAGGAACTTTCAGAATTGAAAAATAACTTTAAAAAAATGAAACATTTGCTCATCTTCAGTGACTCTATTCTCATGATTTGAATCAGTAAAAAATGATTAAAATATCAGTTATTTTTCACTGATTTGCCAATGAAAACATAACTGAAATTTTCAATATGCGTGACTGCAATTTTCAGTAATTTTTTAATTGGTTAATTAGTGAAAAATGACTGACATTTTAGTAGTTTTTAACTGATATTCAGTAAAATTCCACTAATTCATATCTTGAAAATGGAGTCACTGATTCTCAGTCAAATTTCACTGATTCAGATTTAGAGATCAGATTTAGAGAGATTTATAGTATTTTATTAGTAATAACAATTTTTCGAAGTTTCTGGATACAATTTTTATGACTTGTACTTTTTAAAGAAATGTACGTAGGTTAATTCGTATAGAAAATCTGAGTTCTACAAAAAAAAATATGATAAAAATAAGCCTATGAATGTTAGAAAACGGTAATCTTCTTGGGAGATAAAAAGAAATCAGTCAAATCACTGAAAATAGTGTTTTTGTAGACCATGGACTGTCCAACATCCTTCCGGTAAAACAAAAAAATTCACGTAAAACTAATATGGATTTAGATAAACATAATACAAAATATACCGTTCTAAAGGTAAAAACGTTAGCTTTCAGGGCATGTTAATATCGACTTTGTTATTTCAAAGCCAAGGGCTGGGTAGCATAAATAAGTAAAACCTTTTTATAGGTTTGTTTAATGAGTTTAAAAAAATTGTTAAATCGAATTTTTTTTAAATTAAACAATCAGATTTTATTCTATGAACATTGTATTTTTGTAGATTTCACATTAAATTTATTAAAGCATTTTTTGAATTTTTAAAACATAGGTAGTTTGAGAGTTTTGAAAAATGGTTTAATATTACTATTTTTAAATGTTAAAGACATTGATTTTTTTGTCTACTGTAATCTCAAGGAGTTGCTTTTTCAAAAAGGGCTTTCGGAACGTCCTGTCGGCAGGACGGGCGCTTGGACGTTCTATCATTAAATATCTAATTAAATAATTAATATTTTTCTGTTACTTTTTGAGAATCTTATTAGTATTCTGAAAATAAAAAGGAAAATTGTTTTGATATTTTTATCCAAGTTCACAGTTTTTTAATATTTATAAAAAATCCAGGGTCGTACAGTTACCGTCGGTAGTGTTTTGAAAAACTTGTTTACCTAGGTAACCATTCTATGTGGTTCTGATTTTGGGCCTTGAACCCTATCCAATTTCTACGAAACCTGGCATTTAAATACTGGACGAAAGGGCCAAAACGATGTATAGGGCAGCCATCGTGCATAAATACCATGTTCAGTCTAATATTTGCTAGAAACGTCGTCCAGTAATTCAGGCAGAACATCTTCTATAAATGCTAAATATGAGGGACCCTTAAAGCAAAAAAAAATTCATTTTGGAAATTATTTATTATTTTGTAGTTCCACAAACAAATTGAGGCCAATAAAAAACGATTTGAACTCCTCCTATTTTTAAATGCTGTTTTCTTATTCGTTTTTCAATTTGAAAATGGCTAGAATATTTAATTTTTAAAATATTACTTTGTCTCAACCCCTAAAAAATCAAATCTTTTGACAAATCATGAGTGCAAAGAATAAAAAAATTGTTTACAGTAAATAGAATGACTTTGAATATAAGTTTAAATTTCTGTTTAGGGGTTGAAACAATGTGTTATATTTTTTAAAAGTAAATGAAACGAATAAGAAAATTGCATTTTTGAAATAAGAGGAGTTTGAATCTCATTTTTTTATCTTTTTGGAGGTTAAGACTATGTTTGTAAAAATTAAATATTCTCGCCATTTTCAAATTGGAAAACGAATAAGAAAACAGTATTTCAAAAAAGGAGGAGTTTAAATCGTTTTTTATTGGCCAAAAGATTTTATTTTTTAGTGGTTGAGACAAAGTAAATATTTTTAAAAATTAAATATTCTCGCGATTTTCAAATTGAAAAGCGAATAAGAAAACAGCATTTAAGAATAGGAGGAGCTTAAATCGTTTTTATTGGCCAAAAGATTTTATTTTTTAGGGGTTGAGACAAAGTACATAAATGTTTTGAAAAATTAAATATTCTTGCGTTTTTCAAATTGAAAAACGAATAAGAAAACGAATTACAAGTGGTTACCGAAGAATCATTTTTACCCGGATTCGCTTATAAACCCAGAGAAAAATTTTATTTAAATCAAGCAAAACTTTTTTAAGTGATTTT
Organism: Leptopilina drosophilae; assembly: GCA_032873175.1. NCBI lineage: Eukaryota > Metazoa > Arthropoda > Insecta > Hymenoptera > Figitidae > Leptopilina > Leptopilina drosophilae. The sequence continues at coordinate 30,114,502 of CM065479.1, read as the reverse complement.
GTGGTAATAGACAAGTAAGCGGATATTTGAATCAAGTACATCCCGTGTAGAAAAATCTTCTGGCGCTGGCCTGAGTCAGACCAGACCGTCTATTTTCCAAACTAGTGGCTGGCCTGAAACACTGGTCTGGGGCTAGCCAAAAGTGTAACGCTAGAAACGGTCAGCCACAGAATAGACAGGCTATTCAGACGGTCTAGCCAGGCGCTAGCCAACCGCAAGATAGATATTCACTGTTTTCTAAATATAATAAAGCAGCCCTCCAACATCGTTTATTAAACGAAACATATGAGAAATTTATTTAAATTAAATGTTAATATAATAAAAAAAATTCATTTGTATTTGCAAACATGAAATAATTATTAACTTTTAACTTTCAATCAAATTAATGTTCACGACACAGAATAAACGCAAACCTATAACTAAATAAAATTTGACATTGCGGGGAATCGAACCTACGACCTACGGAATTATATCCTAACACTCTAACCACTACTCTATCGAAGCTACAAGAAAATAAATTTTAATTTTCGACACCTTTTACACTTACAATTAATAAAGAGTGTTTAACTGTGTAATCACGAAACTACTGCAAGTTTCGTGTTATGGTACATAAAGAAAAATAACAAACCTTGTTATGAACTACACCATAGTAAATTTACCGTAAATTACCTAATAAATTTCCATAAATTACCATAAATTACCGACGTTAAATTTTTTGTTCTAATTTGTGTTTTACATATTTTAATAAACCATCGTCAAAATGATTATAAATTATCGCATAAGTTTCCATACATTACCGCGGAAATTTCCATAAATTAACATAAATTACCGACGTTCAATTTTTTAGTTCTCGTTTGTCTCTTACATAGTTTTATAAATTATCGTCAAAACGTTTATAAATAACCGAGGAAATTTCCATAAATTAACATAAATTACCGACGTTAAATTTTTTAGTTCTCGTTTTTGTTTTACATAGTTTCATAAATTACTGTCAAAATGTTATAAATTACCTCGAAAATTTCCATAAATGGTTGAAATCCAAAATTTTAATGATAATTTTTGCTTTACATATTTTTATGAATTATCGCTAAAATTATTAAAAAATTTCCATAAATTACTGCTAAAATTTCCATAAATTGCTAAAATAAAAATTTTTCATTGTAATTTATGTGGAACATATTTTTCAGTAATAATTCTGCGAGGAACTTTCTGGTTCCCTTAGTAAACGTAAATTCAAAATTCAAACGGTATTCTCTTTATAAAAATTTTAAAAATTCTCTTTAAAAACTATTTTTTGAATGTTTTACAACTTTTTATACCTACACATTAATCTTAAAAAGTCGAAAAATGTTGTGTTTTTGGACAATCTTCTCCCGTAGAAAATATTAAGTGGAAGAAATATTAAATTTTAGAGATTTGTTGTCTAGTTTTTTAGATAAAGAATTAGATGGTTTTTGATATCTCAAAATAAGCTATAGTCTCTTCAGACCAGTATCGCTCTCTGCAGCCTATAGAAGTTGCAAAATAAATCATTTTAGTTATCCAGAAATTCTGACTAGAATTAGAACTAGGTCTGGTCAGACCTTGCAGACCAGCATCGCACGCCGCAGCCTAAAAATTGCAAAATAAAAAATTTTAGTCATCTAGAAATTCTGACTAGAATCAGAACTGGGACTGGTCAGAACTTGCAGACCAGCATCGCACGCCGCAGCCTAGAAATTGCAAAAAAAAATTGCAGTCATCTAGAAATTCTGACTAGAATCAGAGCTGGGTCTGGCTAGAAAATCCAGAACAGATAAAATAGCAACAGCCTAGCATGTAGCTAAGCAGCACCAGAACTGGGTCAAATCAGATCTTGCAGACTTGCGAGGCTAGACGCTTTCTAGTTTGCGCCAGGCTTGACTCCAGACGTTCCAGAAGATTTTTCTACACGGGATGTAGCATGTAATATTACCCGGTAATATTAGTCATATTAAAATGCTGATGATAATATTACCCATAAATACTACAAAAATATTACTGTATTATTGGAGTAATATTACTTTACATCACTGTAATATTTAAGTAATATTGATGGGTAATATTATCATCAGGCAGACATTTTAATATGTCTGTAATAATACTGTAAGACTGTAATATTGTTGTCATATTGTTGTAATATTACGTGCTACATCGGTAATTTTTTCAGCGAACAATGTAATATTACAGTAAATAGTAATTAACAAAACAACACTTACATCCATCCTTTCCAGTAACAAATATGGACCAAAAATTCGATCTCCAAGCAGTCCAGCCCAAATATTTAATTTGAAACGATGCTGGAATTTGCCTTCACGATGGAGAAATGAATTTTCTTCATCGTAAGAATGTTCATTATGGATGTTGAACGATCCTGCCCATGTGAAGGTACATTCATCGGTCCACAAAATGAAGATCACCAGTCTATTATTGGCTAGTAACCACCTACTAAATTCTCTTCTTTTTGTATAATCAGGACGTTTTAAATTCTGGGAATTAGTGAAGTAGTACGGATGCAGCTATTTCTTCGTGTTATACGGTTCACTTTTGTTTTGGGAATATTTAATTCATTCGTTATTTTCCGAGCACTTGTTCTAGGCTCCTGGCAAACTTTGTCCAGCACAAGATCCTCTTGTCGTAAATTTCTTGATGCATTCAGATCAGCTCTTTCCGGATGTTTTGGTTCCTCACTTCCTGTTTCTCTCAAACTTTGATCCAATCGTTGGAATGTTATGAACGAGGGCAATCTTCTTCTCTGTGGTCCGTACACGTCGCTGTACCGTTGCTCCGCTGCCTGCGTATTTCCGAGACATTCTCCCAAAATCAAGTACATATCACAGTACTCTCCCTTTTCGAATGCCATAATTCATGTTAATGATTTTGAAAAAATGTAAAATAATAATAAGAAAAATTAAAATAATTGACCGTAATAAAGAAAACTAATAATTAGAAACAGTATTAAAAAATTAACAAAAGGATTTTAAAGATAAAAGAAATTAAATTTTATCAGAATATTGACAGAAAAGTGACTGATTCACAACAGTGCCTACACTGAGCTAATTCTCTATTATGATTTTTTGTTTTATTCAAATTCTGAGATAGTTTTGGTGTTTACGTATTGATGTTTACAATTCTGTTCGCCTGATATGCAAAAGTTCGAAAATCCGCTATGTGTTATTTACTTCACCTCACAACATTGCGTTTCTTCAAACATTTTTTCACACCAGTGAAAGAGAATTGTAAACATCAATACATAAAAACTAAAACTATCTCTCAATTTTAATAGAAGAAAAAATGAAAATAGAAAATTTGCGAAGTGTATGCACTGTTGCGAATCAGTCGCTTTTCTGTCAATTATCTGATAAAATTGAATTTCTTTTATCTTTAAAATTAGTGTTGCATTCGAGCGATTTCTCGCTCGAATGCAACACTATTTAAAATCCTTTTGTTAATTTTTTAATACTGTTTCTAATTATTAGTTTTCTTTATTACGGTCAATTATTTTTATTTTTCTTATTATTATTTAACATTTTTTAAAAATCATTAACACGAATTATGGCATTCGAAAAGGGAGAGTATTGTGATATGTACCTGATTTGGGAGAATGTCTCGGAAATACGCGAGCAGCGCAGCAACTGTACAGCGACGTGTACGGACCACAGAGAAGAAGATTGCCCTCGTTCATAACATTCGAACGATTGGTTCAAAGGTTGAGAGAATCAGGAAGTGTGGAACCGAAACATCCGGAAAGAGCTGATCTGAATGCAGCAAGAAATTTACGACAAGAGGAGCTTGTGCTGGACAAAGTTTGGCAGGAGCCTAGAAAAAGTGCTCGAACAATGATGAATGAATTAAATATCCGAAAAACAATAGTAAACTGTATTACGCGAAGAAATGTGCTGCATCAGTACCACTTCACTAATGCCCAGATTTTAAAACGCCCTTATTATTTAAGAAAAAGAGAATAATATTACTGTAGAGTGACTACAATGTTACATGTAATTAAAGTAATATTACAGAGACACAACATGATCATATTACTCTACCCAAGCACTACGTAACATTACTCGAATGTTGCAGCAATGTTACATGTAATGTTGGTAACATTACTGTGTAACATTGCAATAATATTAAAATGTCCGCCCCCAAGGGAATACTACATGTAATGTTACTGCAATGTCACTGTAATGTTACATCAATATTACAAAGAAAGATTGCAAAATTCCTTATTGTAGTAATTTTATAAACTTTCTTTGTTACATTACTGTAATATTGTAATATTACATGTAACTTTACAGTTACATTACAGTAATTGTGTGTGCTACTTGTATTTTTTTTGTATTTTTCGAAAGAATATTCTCGAGTCGAGGCTGCATGCCCACGCCTGGAAAAGCAGGAAAAGTCTCGTGCGCTAGGCTCCGCCCACCTGCCTGCAGACTCCGCGCGACCAATCGCCGCGCGTAATTTTTAAATTTTCAATTGCAATTTACTCAAAAACTATAAACAATTTTGAAAAACGGTAAAGGACTTTTCTTCTTATTTTTTTCCGTACAATATGTACCTTTAATATGTACACCCATGACTGGGACATATATATATGGGGCGTTCCACGCGAAATCGGACAGTATTTGACTTTTGCATCTCAGATTTATTTCAAAAATTTTTTCCTTTTAGTGCTCATTGAAATAAGCTACCATGATTTTTTTCAATTTTTTCATCAAGCCGTTTAAGAGATACAGGTTTTTTAAAAATCACGTTTTTTACGAAAATTTTTTTTTGAAATGGTCGTACCTCGGTCAAAAATTTACCAAATTTGACGTTCTATATATGAAACCTCGGTCAAAAATTTACCAAATTTGACGTTCTATATATGAAATGTTTTGTTTTACACGTAGTTTTTGATAAAAATATCAAAAAATTTATTTTTTAAATTTACGAAAAATTTTTTTAATTTTTTAAAAAAAATTTATTTTTAAAAAATGTATCTATCTATCGATTTTTTTCAAAATTTTTTGTCAGAAACTAGAACTAAAATAACAACTTTTAGGCGTTGTCTGATTGTAGGCAAACGATGGGATCTATTTATTTCGAATTTTTTAATTTTTATATCCATATAATATAGCAAACAATAGGGCTTTTGGGCTAAAATTATTAATAACACAGGTCAACAAAAAAAGTCTTACTTTTTTATGAGATACCATAGTGCTCATTAAAGAGGCTGAACACGATCCCGGGTCACAAAATTGGCCATCACATCAGGATTTTGAGAAAAGTGGAGGTAAAGACCCTAAAAATGTGTTTTTGAAGGTTTTCAAAATTTTTTTTATCCTAAACCTGACGCGCCAGAAACTTCTACATAGATTAAAATTGAAGCTTGAATTGTCCACTACAAGAGTCATATCCGTAAAACCAAAAAAAATTAAAATTTTTTTCAAAACATGGGGTTGAAGTTACTAAAAATGTGAGTTTTAGGTAGTAATTTTATAAACTTTCTTTGTTACATTACTGTAATATTGTAATATTACATGTAACTTTACAGTTACATTACAGTAATTGTGTGTGCTACTTGTATTTTTTTTGTATTTTTCGAAAGATTATTCTCGAGTCGAGGCTGCATGCCCACGCCTGGAAAAGCAGGAAAAGTCTCGTGCGCTAGGCTCCGCCCACCTGCCTGCAGACTCCGCGCGACCAATCGCCGCGCGTAATTTTTAAATTTTCAATTGCAATTTACTCAAAAACTATAAACAATTTTGAAAAACGGTAAAGGACTTTTCTTCTTATTTTTTTCCGTACAATATGTACCTTTAATATGTACACCCATGACTGGGACACCCTGTATATATATATCATGGGAGTACATGTTACTCGATTCGCGCCCTTGACTCGGCGGTGCGGTAAACAGTATTTTATAAGTTATTGAGTTTTTTTATTTGTTTTATCATATATATATATATATATGATAAAAACTTTTATACAAATAAAAAACTCAATAACTCATAAAATACTGTTTACTGCACCGCCGAATCAAGTGCGCGAATCGAGTAATATGTACTCTTGTTTAACCATGTATAGTGTGCAGATCAGGCGTAAAGCTTGCAAGCGGAAATTAAAAATTTATTCACACTCCTTAAACGTCTCAGGCCCACTCTGAAACTATGTGCAAAATCTTCTGTATGTTTCCAGGTTACCCGTGGGGTGGCCGGGTGCAGAATAGGCTCTCTGTCACCGGCTACAGGTCGTAAGAGGCGATCATATGAGGCTCGGAGTGGCGCCACTGCTTGCGGTTAGTACTCGGTTCGTCCCAGGCTTTCTTATAGAGCAGTGGCTTACGATGATAATGGACATTGCCGTGACGGCAAGTCTAATTATAGACCGTTGACCTCACTTGCCGAAGCAAGGGTGGTAAGACTCTTAATCGGTACTCATATCAGAGTACTAAAGGGTACCATGGGGACCAGTTCGAGCCCAAGTTTGAAAGAAATCGGTGAGGGTACTTCGAAAAGTATTAAATTACTCCTGGAATACCACCTTTATTAAATACTTTTTTAAAGTAGTTCAAATTCAAAGAACAATATTTGCTAATTTGTAGTACTTTATGCGATTGTAGTGTTTCAAATAATGTATTAAAAATTAATCCTAAATTTCTACGTAAGAAATAACGTCTAAAGTACGTCTTTTGGACATCCTTTTGATATTTGTCTCTAAAACTGAATTAGTAGAAATTTTTCTTTTTTCAATTAGTAGTTTAATATTTTACTAATAAATTAGTAGAATTATCAACTTTTACTAATGAATTAGTAGAATTCCTATGTAATGCCTATTACTAATTCAAATTAGTAAGAATTTTCACTATTCAAATAAGTACTTTTTACTAATTCAATTAGTAAAGTAGCCATGTGACGCAGAAGGCACCGTTCCTTGTGTTCGTTTTAGATAAATACCAAAGTGATATATAATCAAGTGACTCGAATATTGTTGAAAACTTTTTGAAAAAATTAAGTTCTAAAAAAAGATTGTTGTGCTAAATTTGTTAAAAATGTTTTGTTCTTGCAAGTAATAGTCTAGAGAAATTTTCATTCATTCCAGAACTTTGCAAGTACTAATAATACAATTTTGTGCAATTTTTTGGTTATGTCCGTTTGACAATATTATTATGTATAATAATATTATTATATTTATATTTTAAATTGGACAAAATTTTTGTTTAAAATTTAATTTTATTAATTTATTTTTTATTTTGTTCTTGTATATTAATATGTCTTTAAAAAATAAATAATACAAAATATTGTTCTAGATTTCTAATAATAATAATTCTACTATTTCAATTAGTAATAACAGCTAATATGACGCCAATATGCACATGCGCAAACGTGTACCTTTTGCTTTTATCCTTTTACTAATTCAATTAGTAAAGGCAAAATGACTATTTGAATTAGTAGTTTTCTACTAATTGAAGGTGGACGACTTTTCACTAAGAATTAGTAGAATAATACTAATTCAGATTTAGAGAGTTCTTAAGGTCTTAACTAAACATTTCTTTTATAATATTTTCTAAGTTAAAACACAGTAATATTGTATTAAATTTATTTTAAGTTTAATTTTATTTTTTCTACAATATGCAGAAATAATTAAAAAATTCCTACAAAACTGGGATCGAACTCGGATATCTTGGGCTTGAAACACTGCTCCTTAAGCTCCTCAGCCGTTCAAGACAGATATGAACCTCCATAAAATTTACGATCTCACTTGTCAATGAAATGAATTTAACTTAGAAAAATGCCAACAACTTATATATTTTTTTCTTGCACCATTTTTAACCCTAAAATATGTAGGATGGTCAAACATTTTAAACTTTAATTTTTAAATACGCCCGCTACTACTACGTCAGTGCTGGTATAAGTCTGTCTTTTATGATAGAACTCATTGTCAAACTTTTCTGACTGAGCGAGCGAAGATCAGGTTGTTTTTTGATTAAAGTAGCGATAAAAGGGAAAGAAAGTAGATATGGAAAGTAGTGAGGATGGTATGAAAAGTATTATTCAAATGATTGAGAAGAGAAGATAGAAAGCGATTGTTTTGATAAAAATGGGGATAGATTAAGAGAGATAAACTTTATCTTTTCCTATCTTAGAGATAAACAATTATTCAAGGAGATAGTATTTGATTATTATACAGAGTGTTTATTGTTTTTGTGTAAATAACAATTGAAAAGTAGCCAATAACGCGTGGCTTTGAGGCAATCCAGCCGGAGCAAAGAAAGTGGGAGTGACTCCTCGAGCGTAAGACATTCCTCCCCCTAAATTTTTAGATACGGTGTAACAACACTGAATTAGCAACGAACATTCAATGGTAATCAATTAATGTTTGACAGAAATTCGGAACTGTATTAGAAATAGCTACATATAAATAGTCCAATAGTCTTTCTTATTACTTTATTATGTAAAATTCATGGCTCTGGCCGCACCTGTTTCTAAAAGTTTCGGGAACTCGTCAAGGAATCTTGTGCGCACCTTTCGTTGTGTTTCTGCTTGTTAATCTAAATAATTTATTATAAATTTTATAGTTTATTTACCTCTTTTTTCAGTAACTGTAAATCTGCAGGCAATAGTCCAAAATTAGGTTTTATTACATCACCAGACACCGGTACAATTTTTTCTCAAAATTTGGATCCGTTTTTTTTTAGAGATTCGAACATCTGTTAAAAATATAATAAAGATGATTCTACCATTCAGTGGCATGACCACTCAGTCGTTAAATAATTAAAAATTTTGATTATAAATTTAATTGTAACTAGGATCTATTGTTCATTTATTTTATTTAGGGGAGACTGGGTCTAATTGTTAAATATTGCATAAATTATTTTTTTAGACCATAATTTCGCTTAGATGCACACATGTTGACGCACAAGTGGTCTGAGAGCCGATTCTAGCTGGCCAAATGTCAGAAAATCAAAGTATTAAAATATTTTTTATTGTTCTGATTTTATGATTTATGATATCTATTTTGTTTGCTTAAGAATATTTCACCCATTAAAAATTGTTTTTAATACTGTATCACAGGTTTAACCTCGTCAGTTTCGCGTACAGTTGATTTTGACGTAAAACTCACACCTTGAATTATTTGTGGCTAGTTACCTTATAAATGTTATTTTTAATTTTAAAAAACTGATTTTAGATTTGTAATCAGCGACCTCAAAAAACCCTATATATAATATTTCAATTGAATCCACTACATTTTTAACTTTGATGTCCGCCATATTGAATTCGCCATTTTGAATTTTTAGATAATGACCTCAGATTCGTAATCAGCAATCTAAAAAACCTCCGAGTAACTAATTTCAAGTAAATTCATTCAAGAAATTTTGAGAAAAGTTTTGTCCACCTAGATTTGAGTTTCAGACCACTGTGCGACGTTTGCATGAAAAAGGTCTATTTAGGGATTATTGGACTTATCTATATGGGCGTATTCATTGTAAAATTTGGAAAATGTTGAGTCGTATTACAACTTTTTAATAAAAAATTAGCTGAGTTACGGAATTTTAAAGTTTAAAATGCAAAACCTCTTATTTCGAGAAAAACGGAATTAAAGATTGCAATACCAATTAATTGTCATATCTCTGGTTCTTCTGGTAAGTTATTTAGATATGAATTGAGGGTTCCGATCAAATATGTCGACTGACGCTCGGAGACACGCTAATGCCAGTCGGGTAGCAGTGAGCGCCTCTTATGGGCCTTTCATTGCTACTCGACTGGCATTAACGCTTGTGTCCGAACGTCGATTGAGATATTTGATCGGGACCCTCAATTGTTTCCAGTCCAGGGCACCTTAGAGATAAAAAAAATCAATACGTTTTAAATCGACAAAATAGGCCCTTTTTTTAAAAAGACGGTTTTTTATTAATAAACTGTTTCTAACAAAGTTTAATAATTGGGAACAATTTTATTGTGTCACATCAAGACAAAGAATAAACATTAATCCTACACTGAGAAAATGTTTTGTACAAACTTTAGTCAAAAGTTGAGTAAAATGGCTACACATGCGCTTTTGAATAAAGTTTAACCAACTGTAGTTCAAAATAAATTTTTCGTAGGTGAAAATAAAATTGGTCAGTTTTTAAATTAAATTTGATAGAATTTCAACAATACTTTGTAAAGAAAAGAAAAGTGTTGGAATAAAGCCTAGTCTACGTTTGAACACAATATAAACAAAAAAATGAGATAACGTATTCAACACATTTCAGAGAGTGACCTATGGAAACTTAAATTTCAGTCAAAAGTTGAGTAAAATGTGAACAAGCTATTGGTAAAATGTGGAGAAGGAAATGTGGTGGGGAGACTAGTAAAATCATCATTCCTACATACCGACGGTTGATTCCTAGGACTAATTCCTGTATTACCAACATTTTTAAAACGATAAAAAAAATTAATTATCGATTGTTGATTTTTATATGTTGTACGAATTTCTGCATTACCTAAACATTTTGAATTAAACAATATCTCTATTTCACTCATACACGTTATAAATACTCAAACACAAATACAATGACTATCTTTAACATATAACATAATATAACCTAATACACACATTTAACGTAAGACTAAGTTCGCACACATTTACATATAAATGAATAATTTGAACTGTCCTTTTATAGTAAGTGACAGAGTTGATTCACAACTTGCGAGAAACGGATTAAAAATGAATAACTAATTAATTACTTGTTATTTTAGTTTTATTATTTCATTATTGGTTTTAAATTAAATAAAACAATTCGTGATCAATTAATGAAGTGTTATTATTTATAAATTAAAAATTTCTTTGGATTTTTCAACTTATTGTTACAAATATAAATAAAACATTAATCTATTTAAAAAGTTAAAATAAAAATAAATTGAAATAAATATTTATCTGAATAAATCTTATTTCATTTTAAAATAAATAACTAATTAAAAGATAAAATAATTTTAAATTTATATATAAACAGATATTTTCACATATATATATATATATATATATATATATATATATATATATATATATATATATATATATATATATATTTATCTATTTATACATATTTTTCATTTATAAATTTATACAGACACAAAAGCAAATAAGAAATAAAGAAAATAGTTTAATTTAACATCATAATCTATAATATCTTTATTTCATGTAAATTATAACTTTTAAATAATTAAAATAATAAATTATTGATAATTAATATCTTTGATATTCTCTAACTATTTTGTTAAAAGTAAATGTTAGTAATTAAAGTTTGATAGATTTTAAAATACATTTATAAATATTGTTAAAAGGACAAATTTCCTAAGGGCTCCTAGAATTTCACATACAGTCCTGATAGTATAGTTGCGTGGTGGAGCTTTCATTTTACCCAACTTCTGGACAAACTGTGACACACGTAGGTAAATATCTACCAAAGTACAGCATAAAGTATTAAAAATTGTAAATCAGTTTATGATCAAATGCATACAAAAGTTTAATCTAATGTCTGTTTTAATCTTTAAATAACTTTTTGAACATTCTTTGGAAAATGCATTTTAATAACCATACAAGAGAATTTTAAACATTATTAAAATGCCTATGTGTAGCCATTTTAACCAACTTTTTACTAAACTATATACAAAATATTTTCTCAGTGTATTTAAAACTTTTTAACAGTCTCAAATAAAAGTAATTTGACAAAATATCGAAATTTTCACTTTCAGCACTACGAAAAAAAAACTTTAACATATAAATATATCTCGTTCTTTTGGGATGTCATTCAGATAAGAATTGTTTACAGTTCACGGCACCTTAGAGACGAAGAACCAATTGGTTTTAAATGTTTCAACCACCCCCCCCCCTTAATTTGAAAATATGAAAAATTGACAAAATGGGTCCTTTTCTAAAAAGGACGGTTTTTTATTAATAAAACATTTTTTACAAAGTTAATGATTGAGTAAAATTTCATTGTGTCATTAAAAGAGAAAAAATAGAAATTAAACTTATTTAAAGTTTGTCCAAAAAATATCAGGGGTGCGTTCATGTAACTCCCACTTTTACTTTTCACTCTCATTTTCACTCAAAAAATTCTCACTTTTCATTGTAGTGCATTCTATAGAATATTCTATAGAATTTGACTAAAAATAATTTATAAAATTTCTGTAGAAGTCAAGAAATATTCAGTTATATTCTATAAAATATTTGATAGAATGTTGTATAAAGTTATGCTATATTTGAGGCATTCCATGTCAAGTCATGCAGGGGTCTTACGGTGTAATGCTTACTTCGATAATTTTTTAATCTTTAACTATTAAACAAAAAATTTTGGCAAGGTACATATTGAAAAGGTTTTTTTGTCAAATTTTTATGTTTAATAGTTTAAGAGTAAAAAATTATCGAAGAAAGCATTACACTGTAAGACCCCTGGATGACTTGACATGGAATGCCTCATATATAGAATAACTTTATAGAACAATTTATCAAATATTTTATAGAAGGTTCATTCCATTTCAATTTAGACAGGCTAAAATATGTAAGTCAAAATGATAGTTTCCTATGGATATATAATATTTTTTACACAATTTTAGGCGACACATGTTTTGCCGTTTGGCCAAAAAAATTATTTAACGAAGTTAGGCGCATTTGAATTTTTAAAACTGCGAAGTCTGATTTGAAGAAAATAACGGTAAAAAATATTTAAATTGGTGTATCAGTCTTGCAACTGTCTATAATGTAATGGGTTTTTTTGCCCTCATTTCGGATTTAATGTTCTTTGAAGTCCCAAAAGCCTAATTAAAAATTTTTTAAATTTAACAAAAAGGCGACTATTTTTCGAAAAAAATTAAAATCAAATTTTCTCAAACACCCCATGGTTTTTTTCTCTCAATTTTTTTATTCTTTTTTAAAAGTCTAAAGATTATATTCCAATAAAATTTATCGGGCTCCCGCATCTTAACCTTCGCGCTACCAATAATTTTTGTATACGCGGACTTTCGGACGGCCACCCAGGGTGTCGAAACGCTTTTTTACTATTATGTTCCTAAAACGATTAAAATTAATCATACGTTTTGAATGTAATTATGTGTTAATACAAATACTGTATCTTAATAATGTTTTCTGACATTTATGTTTTATTATTAAAAAATTATTTAAACAAATTATTATTATTATTATTTACCAACTTTTTCCAGAATATACCTAGAAAGTTGCAGTTTTTTCCTAATTTTGCACTTTACTAAATCTTATAAAATTACTGATAAAGAATAAAAGTTGAATAAAAATTTAACTATTTTTTATACAATTTTTAAACAATAGTTAAATTTTTATTCTTTATCAGTAATTTTATAAGATTTAGTAAAGTGCAAAATTAGGAAAAAACTGCAACTTTCTAGGTATATTCTGGAAAAATTTGGTAAATAATAATAATAATTTGTTTAAATAATTTTTTAATAATAAAACATAAATGTCAGAAAACATTATTAAGATACAGTATTTGTATTAACACATAACTACATTCAAAACGTATGATTAATTTTAATCGTTTTAGGAACATAATAGTAAAAAAGCGTTTCGACACCCTGGGTGGCCGTCCGAAAGTCCGCGTATACAAAAATTATCGGTAGCGCGAAGGTTAAGATGCGGGACCCCGATAAATTTTATTGGAAAATAATCTTTAGACTTTTAAAAAAGAATAAAAAAAATTGAGAGAAAAAAACCATGGGGTGTTTGAGAAAATTTGATTTTAATTTTTTTCGAAAAATAGTCGCCTTTTTGTTAAATTTAAAAAATTTTTAATTAGGCTTTTGGGACTTCAAAGAACATTTAATCCGAAATGGGGGACAAAAAAACATTATATATATATATATATATATATATATATTATTATTATTATTTATTATTATAAAAACATTATAGACAGTTGCAAGACTGATACACCAATTTAAATATTTTTTACCGTTATTTTCATGAAATATTTTAGCCTGTCTGAATTAAAATGGGATCAACCAGAATATAAATGAATATTTATTAACATCTATACAAATTTTATAAATTATTTCCAGTCAAATTCTATAGATTGCACTACAGTGAAAAGTTAGAATTTTTTGAGTGAGAGTGAAAAGTGAGATTTTTTTAAGTGACAGTGAGAGAGAAAGTGAGAATTTTTTGAATAAAAGTAAAACTGACAGTGAGAATGAAAAGTGGAAATTTTTGGAGTGAAAGTGAGGGTGAGAAGTGAGAATTTTGTTAGGTGAAAGTGACAGTGAAAATTAAGAATTTTTTAAGTGAAAGTGAGAGTGAAATTAAGAATTTTTTGAGTGAAAGTGAAAAGTGAGAGTTACATGAACGCACCCCAGAACCATCACGGATACAACTGCATAAATGCCTTTTTTGTTAAAATAGTTCAACAAAATTATAAAGATTGTTCAAAACACTAATAAAAAGGCGCCCAAATGTCACTTAATTTTAGTTAATCATTTCCCTAAAAAAATCTTGAAAAATCCATAAAAATGAGCCTTCTAATGTGGTTTCCCCCTTAAAGAAATACTGGGTTACATATTATATTATAATTTTAAAGATGTTTTTGTTGGGATTAAATTATTTTGGGAAAAGTGATTTAGGGGAGAGTGGGGCAAAGGCGATATTCGAGGCAAAGATGTTAATTTTAAAATATATCCTTTATTTCCTGTCTAAACTAAAATTTAGTTTTAATGCATTTATACCAATAGGTTAAAAAAAGAAAAACCTAAAAATATCAAATATTTTACAAAATATAACAAAAAAGTTGTTTCGCAAAAATAAAATGATAATTTTATTGAACAAACCGGTGTGGTGTTTTAGTCTAATTTAATATATAAATATTTGAAATTTAAAGTAGGGGAAAGTGGTCTTAGGCCGGCACTGTGGATAAAGTCGGCACCCCCCCTTTTTGCAAAAATGGCACACATGTCGATTAAATAATTTTGTGATTTGACATGTTAATAGACACGGACATAATTTATGCACGAAATTGCTAATCTTGTTTAATCTACTCATCGTGAGCACGTTTTTATTTTTTTCCACAAACTGAATATAAATTTCGTCCTTTACACGGAAGTAGCTGCAGGTAAGTAAATATTTTGAAAATTCCAAATAAGTTAGTGTTCTGGTTTCTTCATTGAATGTTGTAACTGATGGATTATGTCAATTTTTTAATTAAAATTTTGTTGTTTGTGTAATGATGTGAAATTTGTATACATTGGTGATGGTCCTGAGTCAGCACCAAACAGGGGGTCCTTAGTCAGCACCTATTTGTTTATTTTTTTATGTTTTGCCTTATTTTTGTTTTTATATTTTTTGTGTTTTTACTCAACAGATATGGGGCGCAGCTTTATAGCTAATTGCCTCTTTTTAATTAATTTTTTTTCAATTTTCAACATTATCATAAAAAATATTCTGCTTTTTATAGTAGGGGAGACCGGGACGTAATGAATCACTTTTTACTTTTTGTTGCTTTACTTCGTCATTCTTGCTTTAATAAAAAGTTTATCACGTGGAAAACTTAGCCTAACATCTCAGCTTTCAATTGAAAAAAGTGCGCCCTAATATCACTTATGCCTTCTTTTCTAGAACAATGTTTTTGAAGAAATGCAAGGTGAGGAATTTCGCCTGGGGCCGGAGCGTGAAGTAGTGATGCATAACGAGACTCTGTCCTTTCATAAAAAGAACGAGATGAAACTATAACTTTCAATTGTTTTCAATGTATTTTTCGCGAGATTCTCGTTCTCACGAGACGATATTCGCTCGTAATGCATCACTAGCGTAAAGGATCACTTCCCGGGGTGTAATGGATCATCAATGAAATTATAATTTAGATCATCAAATTTTATTACGGCATTGATAATTTTGGTTTTTATTGTATATTTGTAACAAAGAATATTAAAAATGGAACATATTTAATTTAAACTTTAAACATTTTGATACAATTTTCAAATTTTTAAAAGTTGTAGCGAAATGCAAAATTCATTTCCTTAAAAAATCTATTGTCCAGTTATGTTTTTTATAAAAGGTTATCGTTGGCACTTATTAATATACAAATTACGAGAAATTAAACTTGACAGGATTATTGTATTAATATTCTAAATTTAGTAGGTTTTTTTTAATAAAATAAGCAAAGTGATCCATTGCGCCCCGGAGGTGTTTGTTGAAAATTTTGATATTTTTTATTAACACCGTAAGTATTAAACAAATATTAGCAATTGTTTTTTAAAATCAAATGTCTAAAGTTCAAAACCTGACATACAAAAATTTTTTACAAATAATTTTGAAAAAGATATAACAAAAAATATAAAATTTCAAAAATTTACTTTCAAGCGTCAAAATCACTTTTTCTAACATATTTTAAACAATAATAAATAAACAACAATAAAACTTGGCACAAACTTACGGTATACTTAGTACATTATTATGATCAAAAACCGAAAATAATCTGATTTACCACTTTTGAATAAATTCTAGTTCATTACGCCTCGGTCTCCCCTATAATAGGTGGATTCCACGTCAGTTCAACACACTTATTTTCATGACTTGTTGGGCTTTGGCTGTACTTTTGAAAATTTATTACTTTTATAGTGATAAACAAGTCCACCAAATATTTTTTCAAAATTTTTAAAATTATTAAAAATATGGCATTTTCAAAATTTTTGTCTTTTTTTAAAAAAAGTGCTATAACTTCGGTTCTAATTAAGCGATTTTGGATTTTAAAAAAAGGATTTCTTCGGTTTTAAGTATATATTAAGATACAATTAATAAAAAAAAAATTCAAAAAATTTTTTTTTTGAAATTTTGAAAAATTAAAAATCCGTTTTTGAAAAAACATCGTCTTCGATTTTGTTCAAAATTTTACTAAATGTTAGGGCAAATGTGCTTTAAATGTCCTGTAAGTTTCATCTTGGGATCTTAAAGGGATTCGGAGTAAAAAAATAAAACGTAACCACAAATTACGAACATATGGGGCAAAATTCCTTAACCCCTTCGCTGTGAGGAGAAAAATTTGAAATGTGGGTAAAAATGTTAATATTTTAAGCAACCAAAATTTGTGATATTAGGTACACTTGGGTTTTCAGTGTCCCTGATTACGAATATAAAGTCAGATTTTCGAAATTCAAAATGGCGGATCCAATATGGCGGACGATATTTTAAAAAAGTTATCGTATTCGCTTGAAACTTATTACTTAGGGGTTTTCAGGGTCGCCGATTACGAATCTGATATTAGTTTTCAAAAATTCAAAATGGCGGATCCAATATGGCGGATGAGATTTTAAAAAAATAAACGGATTCGCTTGAAACTTGCTACTCGGGGAATCTCGGGGTCGCTGATTATGAATCTAATATTAATTTTTAAAAATTCAAAATAGCGGATCCAATATGGCGGACGAGATTTAAAAAAAATAATCAGATTCGCTTGAAACTTATTGCTCGGGGGTTTCCAGGGTCTCTAATAACGATTCGGAAATCCATTTTCAAAAATTTAAAATGGCAGGTCCAATATAGCGGACGTATTTTTTTAATTTATCGGATTTACTTGAAACTTGTTACTCGGGGGATTTTTAGGGTCGCTGATAACCCGTGTAGAAATTGCCATAACTAGGCCATATCATGGCATGAAACACCTTCCCAGATCTGGCCCAAGTCTGTCCAGACTTGGGTCAGATCTGGGAAGGTGTTTCATGCCATGATATGGCCTACACAATGATCAAAAAATCTGGCCCCTATTTGGGCCACGGTTGAATTTCTACACGGGAATGAATCTGAAGTTCTTTTTTAAAAATTTAAAATAAAAATTTTAAAATTCAAAAAGTAAAACAAAAAAATAAAAAAAGGAGTGTAAAATCCTGCCGCAAACTGCGGGGATAGAATTTTACTTTTTTTGTCATATTGGATCCACCATTTTTAATTTTTTAAAATAGACTTCATATTCGTTATTAGCGACCCAAAAAAACCCTGAATAACAAGTTTCAAGCGAATCCGTTTATATTTTTTAAATCTCGTCCGCCATATTGGATCCGCCGTTTTGAATTTTTTAAAACTAATATGAGATTCGTAATCAGCGACCCCGAAAACCCTCGAGTAACAAGTTTCAAGCGAAACCGATGTTTTTTAATCTCATCCGCCATTTTTGGTCCGCTATTTTGAAATTCGAAAATCTGACTTCATATTTGAAATCAGGGACCACGAAAACACTTTTATATAATTGTGTGAGATACTAGTTTGATAAGTTAATGTATGCGACCTGAAATTTAATATAATAAAAGTATCCTTCAAAATAGTCTACTTTTGAGCAGCCATATTGGATTTTGGTTTTTGTATTTTCAAAATCTGACTTCAAAATCGGATTCAGCGTCGAAAATACCATAAGTAATGTACTTGTAAAGTAAATTTACTTGCTTTTGTGCCTTTTATTAATTTTTATAATGTACGTCTATAGACGTACCTCACACTGGAAGTCCACTTTAGAATGTACGTCTATAGACGTACCTTCACACCCAAGGGGTTAACTGTCCAGGTAAAAAAATAAATTTTCTCTAAACTTTGCTAAAATGTTACTATTATTAGTAGAAATATAAATATTAATTTTTTTTTTAATTTGATGAAATATTTTTTGAGTTAATGAGTTTCAAAATTTGGATTTTTTTGAAAATATATTTTTTTCGATTTAATATATTGATAAGTAAAATTAATCAAATTGAAAGTATGAATAGTGATTTGTAAAGGGGTTTTTACGGGCTAGAAGCTGGTGATGAAAAAAGTTGTTTTCTGTCAATTTAACCTTGAAATTCAAGGTCAAATTCTTAATTTCAATAT
Organism: Leptopilina drosophilae; assembly: GCA_032873175.1. NCBI lineage: Eukaryota > Metazoa > Arthropoda > Insecta > Hymenoptera > Figitidae > Leptopilina > Leptopilina drosophilae. Next base: position 30,095,644 of record CM065479.1, on the reverse strand, counting down.
ATAGTAGATCTCGGTTAATACGATTTCCCGCTTAAGACGCTCGATTATGGTAGTCTCTGCAATTAAACATTATACATTTTATATCCTACCTAATACGTTTTCCCGCATAAGACGCATTCTTAGTACGGGTCCTACAAAATTGTATTAACCAAGTTCTACTGTATCTCAAAATCGGTGTTTTTTGTTTTTTCGTAACCTATCCCAATTGAAAGCTTACTTTTTTTCATATAAGCCTTGTAAAAATTAGAGTGGGACACTGGAACTTTTTGAAGAAATTATAATTATAAATCATTATTTTCTATGTAAAATAATGATAAATTATTATTTTCCTCAAAAATTCTCGTGGCCCACTCTAATTTTTACATGGCCTATAGAAAAAATGTCACCAGCTTCTAGCCCGTGAAAACCCTTTAAAAATCACTATTCATACTTTCAATTTGATTAATTTTACTTATCAATATATTAAATCGAAAAAAAATATTTTCAAAAAAATCCAAATTTTGAAACTCCATAACTCAAAAAATATTTTATCAAATTAAAAAAAATTAATATTTACACTTCCACTAATAATAGTAACATTTTAGCAAAGTTTAGAGAAAATTCATTTTTTTACCTGGACAGTTAAGGAATTTTGCCCCATATGTTCGTAATTTGTGGTTACGTTTTATTTTTTTACTCCGAATCCATTTTAGATTCCAAGATGAAACTTACAGGACATCTAAAGCACATTTGCCCTAACATTTAGTAAAATTTTGAAAAAAATCGAAGACGATGTTTTTTCAAAAACGGATTTTTAATTTTTTTAAATTTCAAAAAAAATTTTTTTTGAATTTTTCTTTTTTATATTAATTGTATCTTAAAATATTCTTAAAACCAAAGAAATCCTTTTTTTAAAATCTAAAATCGGTTAATTAGAACCGAAGTTATAGCACTTTTTTAAAAAAAAGACAAAAATTTTTAAAATGACATATTTTTGGTAATTTTCAAAATTTTGAAAAAATATTTGGTGCAGTTGTTTATCACTATAAAAGTAATAAATTTACAAATGTACAGCTAAATCCCAACAAGTCATGAAAATAAGTGTGTTGAACTGACGTGGAATCCACCAATAATAAACCAATGCTTTAATTCATAAACAAAAATAGCCAAATAGTGCGTAATTTATTCTCCTAAATGCTTTAAATATATTTTAATTCAGCTTAAACGTAAACATTATAATCTTTTTTTATATATTCAATCAAAGAAAAAGGTGCCGACTTAGGACCAGGGGGGTGCACAGTGGGGCAAATAGCACTTTTCAGGTACAAAAATCTAGCGCTCTTACAATTTTTAACGGATTCTGTTAATTTTTTTAAAATAATCTTGATTTTTCGCAGAGTACAATACGTCTGCTAATAATTTATTTGAACTAATTGTTTATTTATTTATTTAAAAACAATGTAGACGAAAATTATTTTTTAACTTATTTGATAGACATTTAGTGTCCTGAATTTGAATTTCCATTAAAATTGACATTCAGAGATGTAGTTAAACCTAATTAATAAGTTTATACTCACTAGAATGGTAATAAAAAATGTTAATATTGTTATAAACAAATTATATAAACAAATTATATAAACAAATTATTAGTTTGAGAAATGACTGCACTAGATTTCGACGAAACTGATTACTTGAGTGTTTTTGAGATCGCTGATCACGAATCTGAAGCTTGTTTTTAAAAATTCAAAATGGCTGATCCAATATGGCGGACGACATTTTTAAAAAACGATTGAAATAACATGAAACTTGTTTCTCGAGGGGTTTTCGTGGTTGCTGATTACGAATCCGTTGTTGGATACGATGGGTAAATTTCTAGAGGGAATGGTTCTACAGAGACTCCAGTAAACCCTGATAGGCGAAAGTAGCCTATCGGAGAATCAATTTGGCTTTCGTCAAGGCCGGTCAACAGTGGACGCAATACTCACTGTTATAAACCATGCGAAGAAAGTCAAAGAGGACAAGAAGAAGGGATTCTGCGCGCTTGCTTTTATAGACATACGCAATGCATTTAACTACGCAAAGTGGGACAATTACATCAAGGCGATGCGTCGTAAAGGGGTACCAGCCTATTTGTTGCGAATGATAGACAACTATCTCAGCGACAGAAAGATTGAATACAAGAGCGATGCATATCATCTCAAACATGAAATGACATTCGGAGCTCCCCAAGGATCAAAGGTAAGTCCATTCACATGGAACGTCATGTACGATGACTTTCTTAGAATTGAGTTTCCTGAAGATACGATAATGGTTGGCTTTGCGGATGACGTCATTATAGTGTGTGGCGCGCAGACTTTTCGGATTCTAGAAATAAGGGTCAACGAAAGCTTGAGACAAGCAAAGCTCTGGTTAGATCTCAACGGCCTATAAATGGCTACAGAGAAGACAGAAGCTTTGAATGTCACAAGTAAAAGATCCTTTGAGGTCCCGAAGATTCGGATAGGACAGACTGAAGTCTCCTGGGGAAACAGTTTACAGTACCTGGGAGTGACGTTGGATCGAAAATTAAAGTTCGACCTACATACCAAGATCACGTCACTGAATGCCGCTGACTGTATGGGAAATCTATCGAGGATGATGCCCAATGACGGTGGCCCCAGGGAAAAGAAACGCCGGTTAGTGGTAGTGATGCATGTCGAGTCAAGAAAAGATTGATATCGCTCGAATTTGCTTGCTTTTTACCAAATATTGTCAATTGAGAAGTTTGAGTTTTCAATTGTTTATGATTGTCTTGAATTGAGTTGAAAATTCAAACAATCTTACAAAACACGTTTATTTAAACGAAGTGTCAATTTCCTAATTAGATTTTTATAATTTGATTTTATTTCTCATTAGTTTTCTTCTCAAAAAAATGGAAGGCGGTGAAGGAAGTAAAAAAGAAAACATGAAGAGCAAAGTTCCATTACGAGGTTAAATCAGGGTGGCCGCAAGATTGATTTTATCAATTTCCCTGTCAAAAATGTTTTTTGTTTAGAGCAAAAAATGTATTGCATGATCGTCTTAATTTCTTTAATTGCCTTGACAAAAAAATTTTCCTGACATTTCTCTGACTTTACTGACAAAAAATTTTTTTTCCTGACATTTCCCATCTTCTTTAATTGCTCTGACAAAAAATTTTTCCTGACATTTCCCTGACTTTACTGACAAAAAAATTTTTTCTTGATATTTCCCTGACATTTCCCTGACTTTACTGACATGTGGCCACCCTGGTTAAATTAATCTTTCACAATTTTTTATTTCTATATTACAATTTTTATTTGTTAACCATTCTTATTTTTAAATAGAAAAATAATTTAATGATACAAAAATAAAATTTAACTAAACTTCATCCGTTATCTTACAATTTTAAAAGAAGAAGAGAATAATTTTATTAATAATTTATAACTTTTATATTATGCATATTATTTGTATAAATAAATATAAATTCTTCAAAAATAATAATTTTTTTCTAAATATTAGAATAATTTTTTGTATTTTTATTTAGTAAATTTTTCTTATATTTTTTATTCAACATTAATAAATGAGGCATTTCATTTCAAACCGTTCCACCGACAAAAACAATCGCAAGGAGACATATTTTCTAATAATTTTTATTATATTATTCTTTAATTGTTTATAATATATTATACACTGATTCAAAAGAGAATTTCATGAGCTTTCTATTGCTATTTTTATTATTTTAAATTTTTGCCAATTTCGTAGAGAAATTCCTGTTTGAAATGTTAAACTCTTAATATCACAAAACACCCCCCCGCCGATTTTTATCAAAATTATATGATAATAAAGCGTAAATTCCCTAGTTTCTATTCCCATTTGATATATTATAGACATTTGATGGAATTAATAGAAAAAAAAATTGTTTTAAAAATGTGTTTTTGAAAAATTTGACAAATAGTTTGAAGTTAAACCTTAACCCATTCAACTTACATTCAATTTCGTACTATTTGTCAAATTTATCAAAAACACATTTCTAAACAATTTTTTTTCTATTAATCCCATCAAATGTCCATAATATATCAAATGAGAATAGAAACTAGGGAATTTACGCTTTATTATCATATAATTTTGATAAAAATCGGCGGGGGGGTGTTTTGTGATATTAAGAGTTTAACATTTCAAACAGGAATTTCTCTACAAAATTGGCAAAAATTTAAAATAATAAAAATAGCAATAGAAAGCTCATGAAATTCTCTTTTGAATCAGTGTATAATATATTATAAACAATTAAAGAATAATATAATAAAAATTATTAGAAAATATGTCTCCTTGCGATTGTTTTTGTCGGTGGAACGGTTTGAAATGAAATGCCTCAAATATTTTTATTAATTAAAAATTGTTTTTAATTTTTTCTACGATTTTAACAGGGCGGTAGCGATTCTACGCAATTAAATTCTACAAATGAAAATTCAACACAGTAAACTCTACACGAGAAAACTCTCACTTTATATATAGACAAGTAATAATAATTCTACGCAAATTAATTCTACACAATGAAACTCTACGCATTCTAATTAAATAAAATATAATTTCATTAATTTTTTAAAATTCTTCACGATTAAAAACTACACCGATAAATTCTACAAAGTTTAATTCTACGCATGATAAAATATATTTTTTATTGTTCTTTATAAGTTGTTAACTCTAGGCAGTTAAATTCAACACCAAATAATTCTACAAAAATAAATGCATTTTAATAAATAGATTTTTTTTAAATTCTACGCAATTAAATTCTACAAAAAATAATTCTACAAATTTTAACTTTTTTTATAATAAATTTTTAGAAGATTAAACTCTACACAAGGAATTTCTACAAATATAATTCTACGAGAAAAATGTCCACAGATAGCAATTGTAATATTTAATTTAATTTAATTATTAACTCTACGCCGTTAAATTCAATACCAGATAATTCTACGAAAATAAATACATTTTTTAAAAATTCTACGCAATTAAACACTACAATTCAAAATTCTACACAAATTTAAATTGGAATTTTTTTTTCAAAGTCAATTAATAATAATTCTACGCCGTTCAATTCAACATTAAATAATTCTACACAAATAAACAAACTTGTGTTAAGTTTTACCGTGTAGAGTTTATTTGCGTAGAATTATTTAATGTTGAATTGAACGGCCTAGAATTTTAAAAAAATCTATTTATTAAAATGCATTTATTTTTGTAGAATTATTTGGTGTTGAATTTGACTGCCTAGAGTTAACAACTTATAAAGAATAATAAAAAATATATTTTATCATGCGTAGAATTAAACTTTGTAGAATTTATCGGTGTAGTATTTAATCGTGAAGAATTTTAAAAAATTAATGAAATTAAATTTTATTTAATTAGAATGCGTAGAGTTTCATTGTGTAGAATTAATTTGCGTAGAATTATTACTTGTCTAAATATAAAGTTAGAGTTTTCTCGTGTAGAGTTTACTGTGTTGAATTTTCATTTGTAGAATTTAATTGCGTAGAATCGCTACCGCCCCGATTTTAACCATGTATAACTTTTTTTGATCATTTTCAATTCTTTGCATATTACGTATAAAATCTTTACAAAATCGCGAAATTTTGTCCAATTTATAATTTTACAAATATAGTAAAGAAGAAGGAAATTCCTCGAAGCTCAAGAAAAACCGTGTAACGGTTCGTTATCTTCTTCCTTTTTATCTTTTCTCTAATCTTATCTTATTTCGGGAAGGAACACGAGAATAAAACAATGACACAGTTGATTAACAAAACATCACTTATTTATTATCAACAATCTTCCGGGCGACGATACATAATTATCAATTTGAAGTAATCGTGACAATTAGCGTTTTGTGTTTGAGTTCGTGTTGGATTTCGTGGATAGATCCTTTCTTGTGGTTAGTGATTCATTTCATTTTTGAAAGAAAAATAAACTAAACAGCATAATCTCGAGAGCAATAATTACAATTAAAAAATAAATTTTTCCTTTTCTTCGACAACAGTCTTCAACTCGTGGGTGAGTAAAGAATTAGACTAAAATTTAATTTAATGTGATTGGAATGAAAATTAAACTTAACTAAATTTGGTTTAATTGAAAATTAAACCAAAACATAACTAAAAGTGATTTATGTGAAAATTAAACTTAACTAAATTTGGTTTGATTGAAAATTAAAAAATAACATAACTAAAAGTGATTTGTGTGAAAATTAAACTTAACTAAATTTGGTTTGATTGAAAATTAAAATATAAATAAATATGATTTGTTTCTAATGGTCGTCTTTCAGATAGATCACGACGTCGTTTTAACTCTCTAGTGAGTGATAGAACTAAATAATGCTTCTCGCATTCCCTTGAGTTTAATAAGGTAATAATTTGAAATTTTTATTAACAAAAATAATTTCTCTTTGTTTTGGGTAATAAGCAGTCTTGTTCGAGAGTCTTAATTCATAGGTGAGTGTTAACCAATTTAACTTAATGAGTTCAATTTATTTCTTTTCTTTTAGGGTAAATTTGATCTGAGTTCATCGGCGGTGAAAAAGAAAGACTAAATCAAGTTTGCCAGGCGCAGAAGAGGTAAGATCACCAGGCCACCACCCGTAAGTTAACTTGAAATAATTTCCTCATTTTTCACAGATGGCGATGCGGTTCACGGTGGTTATCGGAGGTCGAGGAATCCTCGTTCGTGGGTAAAACAGTTCCTAGTTATCCAAAGGGGAATTTCTTGTGATTTACTGTAGCTGGGACAGCGTGCACCGAGGGTAAATCACTCACGTTTCGACAGCAGCCAAGGCAGCGTGCACCGTCGGTTTCAACACTTGCGGTTTTGACGGCGGCCAAGGTAGCGCGCACCGTCGGTTTCAACACTTGCGGTTTTGACGGCGGCCAAGGTAGCGCGCACCGTCGGTAAATTTCACTGATCACTCACGTGCGACGACAGCTAAGGCAGCGTGCGCCGTCGGTATTAGCACTCGCGATTTTTACAGTAGCCGAGGTGGCGTGCACTGCCGGTAATGTCACTCGCGGTTATCGGGAGGGCTTCGCGACTTAAATTACGGATTGACAGCCGAGATGGCGTTCGTCATGGATATTAGGAGAGATTTTTCTCAGCAGCGAATGCAGCGTGCACTGAGAGGAGCGAAGGGAATGCAGGTAGGCGTTTATCAAGAGGTTGGACAACTCCAGCTACACCTTCTTCGTCGCCAGGGCGGCGGTCCCGAAGAAGATGCCTCACGTACCTGTTTACCACTGGTCACTAGGATTGGGCTGCTAGGCGGATCCCTCAGACTGCTTGCTTCTGAACGGTGGAGAGTTGGTGCCGCACTGCTGCTTTCACTTCTCGCCGGCGAGTTTAAATAGAGCGCTTGGAACGACTCATTAGCGAGAGAACCGAGGGTCTATTTTTCTGGACGAACTACTTGACGTCCGACATTTAAAGTTTGTCAGTGACGTTCATAAACGTGGCGCCAGACCTAACCACACCGTCACAACCGAAGAAAACATAATGGAAAACCACTTAGCGAGTCATTTGATTTTTGGGTGGAGAATGACTGTAAAATGTCAAAATGTAAATTGTGTTTACCGGACAAGACAATAATTATTAAAATGACAAATAGTAATACCTCCGGATTAATACGTCATCTCCGAAAAATGCATCCAGAAATATACACACAGACTTATCCAAATAAAGAAGTATCTATTGAAGTAATGATTTATTATTATTTATTTGTTTTAATTTTAATTTATTTACAATTATTACAATTTATTTATTTATTTACAATTATAACCATTAGTTTATTTACAATTATTTTTATTTATTTACAATTAATACAATTTATTTATTTATTTACAATTGTTCTCACTTATTTATTGAAAATGTTTACTTTTTATTTAATTATTTACAATTATTCCTATTTATTTAATTAGAATTATTACTTTTTATTTATTTACAATTATTACTGTTTATTTAATTATTTACCATTATTTCTATTGATTTAAAAAGAATGATTACTATTTATTTAAAATTATTTCTATTTATTTACTTACAATTATCATGATTTATTTATTTACAATTATTATTATTTATTCATTTACAATGATTTATTTGGATTTTTATTCATTTACGATATTTACTATTTTTTATTTACAATTATTCCTACTCATTTATTTACAAATATTACTGTTTATTTAATTATTTACAATCATTACTATTTATTCACTATTTATTAACAATTATTTATTTGAATTTTTATCAATTTACGATAATTACTATTTATTTATTTACAATTATTTATTTATAATATTTATTATTATTTATTTACAATTTTTATATTTATCTTACTTCTGAAAAGACTTCTAATATTTATTTTAGGTATTCGATCAAAAAGAATTTGACAAACGTGTAGTTGATTGGATCGCTAGAAAATACCTTCCGTTTATTTTTTTTATGACGACGACACGCAGAATCTGTTCCATTACATGAATCCGAAAGTGAATTTCCCGATGCAAAATGAGCTTAAAAATTTGACTACAAAACGATATATTGAAATGGAATCAGCAGTTCTAAAAATTTTGCAGGCTATCAAATCGAAAATTTTTTTACAATTGATGGCTGGACGTCAATAGCCAGTCGCTCATACTTTGGAGTAACAGCGCACTTCATAAGTGATGATTGGCAAATGCACGCTTTAAATCTTTTTTTTATTCCTTCGAAAGGACAACACACAGATCAAGCAATAGCCGAAACTTTTCACGAAGTGCTTGAAAATTCCAAATTGTCTGAGAAGGTTAAAGGAATAACGCTTGATAATGCAGCCGCAAACACCACATTTATGACTCAACTATCTCGATTAATGTCTTTTGACTCGACTGACCAACACTTTCGTTGCTATGCGCACATACTCAATTTAGCAGTAAAAGATTTGTTAGGCACTTTGAAAATGGATGGAAAGCACGCTGAGAATGAAAATGGACAAAATGGAATTAATGAAGAAGAAATAAATGAGACCACTGAAACGATTGAAAATGAATTTATTGTTAATAATATTATTGAGGAGGAAAATGTTATGAAGCATTACAAAAAGAGTAACTGGGTTTACTGTGCCATCCTCATATTAGACCCTAGACACAAAATCGAATCATTCAATCACACTACATGGGGAAAAGGAATTATGAAAGCCTCTGTAAAGAAATTTGAAGAAATGTACAAGAAAATGTACTATAAACCACCGGTAACTATAATTTTAAACAATAATAATAAAAAGAATAATAATTATAATATAATACAGTGATAATAATAAAACAAATACACTGAAAAAGAATTGTTCCAGTCAGGGTATATTTAACACGATATTCTAGTTAAAACAACCGGAATTTTTGTTAAAGTAACTAGAATTCTGGTTAATCTATATTTTAATTATTTTATAATTATCTCCATATTCTGGTTAAAAACCATAATTGAAATAATATTCTTCTTAGGAATATCAAGATAGTAACAAACCATCAGAAACTGAAACGCCGAAAAACGATGAAAGTGATGACGAAAACGAATCACTTAATATAAATGGATTTTTTCGATCAAATAAAAAGAATCCAAGCAAACCGTCTGAAAGAAAATGGCGCGAAGAAATTGATCGCTATTTATCTGCAGATCGCGCTGATTCACATGTGAATATTTTAGAGTGGTGGCATTGCAATGAGAAAATATATTCTAATTTAGCTAAAATGGCCCAAGATTTAATGAGCATACAAGCTACATCTGTTGCAGCTGAACGTCTTTTCTCACGAAGTTCTCTAACAATCACAAAACATAGAAATCGACTTGCTGATGAATCGCTAAAATATTTAATGTGTATAAATTCATGGGTATCCTGTTCCTTAAAAAGTGAAATTGAAAAAGTTATGAACTTAAAATAATGTTCAAAGTTTTATTTACATATAATAAATTTATTAATGTTACTATGCATACTTATTTGCTTATACTCAATCACTCTTCCAATATATTCAATTGTATTACACATAAATAAACTTTTATAAATTAATGGTCATTTTATTCTACGTTAGTGTAAATTTTTATTCTAACGTCATATTACAATTTATAAACTATTAGGACAATATTAAGTAATAATTGTATACAAAATCTTCAGAAGTATTTTTTTTCTTACTTTAATTTTACAAAAATTTGATTTAATTAAAAAATAATTAACTAAAAGTAAATTAATTTAATAATAATATTAGTGGATTTTTATCAAAGTTACACTTTTTGCATTGTTTGAATTATTATATAGTCATTTACTTTCTCTTAAAAGGAAGATTTCATTTGAGGTACTTTTAACGGAGGAAAATATATTAAAGTGTGCGTTTTCTTTGAACATTTATCCTAAGATTTTTGTTTTCTAACCAAATGCTTAATTGTTATTGAGTTAAAAAAACTTAATACATTTTAAGATTAAATAAGTAAATTATTTTTCGTTAGTAAAGCATTTCATTAATGTAAGATAATTTAAGAATCAACATATATGAAACAAATTTTAACCTTTTTCTCGTGAGATAAAAATGAAACAAAAAATTTGTCAATCTGATCGATTGTTAAATCAAGATTCTCGTTTGAATATATCAAGACAAACTAACTTCAATGAGGGAAAAAATAATCGATTGATTGAAATAGTCAATTTCTCGATTGATTTGTTTGACATGCATCACTAGTTAGTGGCAACCGTGGTTCAAGCAAAGCAGCTCTACGCTGCCCCTGCATGGGCTGAGTCCCTAAAGAACCGCGCCATCTCTGATGAGCTACTCTCTGCACAGGGTGGTTGTGCAAGAAAAGTAGTTTCAGCCTACAGAACAGTTTCAACGAGCGCTGCTCTAGTTCTTGCGAGTCTTTCGCCAGTGGACTTAGTGGCGAGGGAAAGACAGGAGGTCTTTCAGTGTAACAAAGATCTGGTTACCTCGCAAGTGCAGAGTAGAAATCTCGCCAAAGCGGCTATCCGCAAGGAGGCGAGATGTAGACTCGTTGAAAAATGTCAAGAGAGATGGGATGGGGATCTTAAAGAAAGGTGGACACACCGCCTGATCTCCAACCTCGCCACTTGGCTAGAAAGAAAGCACGGAGAAGTTGGCTACTACCTGACACAAGTGTTGTCAGGTCACGGATGTTTCCGACAGTACCTTCATAGGTTTAAGATAAGGAGAGTAGCAAAATGCGCCTACTGCGACGCCGCAGTAGATGACGCGGAGCATACTCTCTGTTACTGTGGGCACTGGGACCATGATAGAATGGTCAGGTTTACGGCAATTGGCTTAGAAATCAACGTCGACAACATGGTGTCTACCATGGTTTAGAGCGTGGAATCGTGGAGGCATATAGAATCCTTCGTTATCAAACTAATGGGGGAAAAAGATAGAGACGGAAGACGAGGTTGACCAGTGGAATCCAATGCTCAGCTGTGTGTGAGCGCGGGGGGAGAAAATCATTTGGTTTTCCTCCCACCCGCGCTTTCACATGACTTGAGTGGATTAATGACAAGTCAAGGAGCAGGGTAAGGGGACCCCACTTGTGAAGTTCAAGGCCTGACGGTAGTTCCGCAAGTGGATCAAGAGTCCCAAATAAGACGGGAGTGGTTTTTAGTGGGTCGACCAGAAGAAGAACGGTCATCCCCACATAACCTGGAATTCATTACTCACGTATCTGATTCGCAGATTTTCCACTTCCGACTACCAAAAAAATAATAATAATAACTAGCTAAAATAACGCGCGCTAAAGCGCGCGTGAAGTTTCTTTTTCATTGACATTAAAAAAAAAAAAATTTCAATTATTCAGAAGAATTTTATTCAAAATCACTATTTTTCTAAATGTATTCAGGAAAATCACGAAAAAGTCAGAAAATTTTGTCAAATGTACAGAAACAATATTCAATTTCGAAAATTCTTAAGAAAACTCTAAATGTTATATTCCTCATTATTGAAAAGATTTTCAATCAAACTTTACAGATTTTAAATACAATTCAGGTTTATGAAAAACTTTAATAATTCAAATTCTTATAAAATTTGTTATATTTTTACATTTCATTCATTATTAAAAATAATAATGGATTTATGGATGAATTTTACTTAAAACACTAAAAAAAAAATTGAATTTTGGAAAAATTATAAATGATTGCAAATACTCAATAATATATAATATTATTATTTATGTTCAATGATAAAAAAAAACATAATGATTAAATTTTGGTGAAATTCTTTATGAAAATTGAATTTTAAGAAACATCCAATTAGTATTTAATAAATTGTTTATTTTTATAGTTGGATAGTTGATTTCTTGTAGAATTTTCTAATAAATTGAAAAATTAATTTCAGTTAAAATTTTGGATCAAAATTGAATATCATATTCAAAAATATTTATTTATTAGAGAATTCTGAGAGAATTTATTTGTTGGACCCTGGAAGTAAACATTTTCTTAAACAATTGAGCTTTATCAACAAATTTTTTTTTAAATAATGAATGAATGCTTTTGAAAATTTGTAAAGAATTTTTTTTATAATTGCATTTTAGAGAAATTTGATGAAAATGTACATATTAAAATAATTGAACTTTGGAAATGGATTTTGTTGGTTATAAAGATAATTTAAATTTTAAAGGGAATTTTTGGCAATTTAGGAATATAATTGGATTTTTGCAAAAAAAAAAAAAAAAAAAAAATTTATATTACGTTTAAAAATAATTGAATTCATCAAAGTAATTCGTAAGGTGTCAATTCACGGAAAATTTTTTTTACGGAATTTTTTTTCACGGAAAAACAAAAAACGGTTGAATCTTAATTTGAGGGAAATAATGAAAAAACCTTAAATTCTATTCTTGTTAATTTATAATGGTTAATTATTTTTTAAATTATACATCTTTTTATTAATACGCGTTAAATTCTAATCAATAAAAATACAGAAAAATAAATGCGTACAACAAATTTAAGGTTAGTTAAAATTTTATTTTCATTAAATATTTTTATTTTGAATAAAGTGCAGAATAATTTTCATTAATTATTGAAATAATTAAATTTAATTAATTAAATTTAATAAATTAAATTAAAATGAAATGAAAAATAATAATTAAATAATAAATAAAATAAAATAATTACAATAATTATTTATTTAATATTCTTTTAAGATATTTTTTTAAATCACTCTCATACATTAAAGAAAATTTAATATTCTTCAAACAAAACATTTAACTCTTATTGTAATTTATTTATTAAAATTTAAAAAATTGTGCAAGTATTCAATTATTATTTGAATTGTTCCTTTTAAATTAATTATTTTTAAAGATTAAAAATACAACAAAAATTATCTTCTTTGAAATTACACAAAACTAAATTTTTTTTCAATGTCATTTTATTAAAAAATTTCGTTTGCCGTTTTCTAATTTGTAATTTTGTTTCCAAATAATTCGCAATTTTACGAATTTAATTTTTGCTTACAATCAAGAACAAATTTGTATAGACGTTCCTATAAAATATGGACCCATTTTGAAATTTTTTTTTATTATCTATATGGTTTCATACATTAAATTTTGCAGTTCATTAATTTATCGGTAATTTAAGTGTTTAATTTAATTGCTTCTTAAGAAAAAACTAAAAAGGCCACTTTGTCGGTTCCTTGTAAACCCACAAAGCAGCGTAACTTTCCTAAAAAAGTATTTATAATTTCCTCGCAAACTTCGAAATATTTACTTGCAAAGTTTAGTAAAAATTTCGTAAAGATTTAAATGTCTCATTTCAATAAATGTTTAGCATGAAATTTTCAGGAAAGTTTTACCTTACTTTTTCGGTTATAAGAGAGATGTCGAAAAATTTATTTAAATGTTCAGGAGAGTTTTAAGCTATAAATTTTTAGGAAAAATATCAGGGATGTTACAATGTTTGGAAAACCTGGAAATGTCAGGGAATTTTATTTTGTATGGAAAAGTCAAGAAAAAATGAGAAAACACCTGGAAAATAATTGTTTTTTTAAATTATGTTAATTTTTGGCGAATTTTATAATGAAAAAGTAGCCTTTGGTACTTGTTTCGCTGCACTCTCTATAATTGATTCAGTAAAATTTAACTGATTTTCTTTAACTCTATTCTGGTGATTTAAATCAGTGAAATCTCACTGAGGACCAATTAAAAATGATTGAAATTTCAGTCATATTTTATGATCCCCAAATTTTGAACGTTCAAATGAACGAAATATTTTTTATTGCAGATATTTTTATAAATTACTAATCAGGAAAACATTAAAAATACTGAAGTTTTATGTTTAGAAACTCAGTAATTAATTTTTTTTGAATAGTGACGCAAAGTAATTGCAATAAAAATTTAATTTATAGAAGAAATAAATAAATTTCATTCATTTGAACGTTCAAAACTTTAGGATCTTCATATTTTCACCTAATTAAAAAAATGTTATTGTTATAATTTATTTTTAAAAAATCGCTTTTTATTTCAATTGTTATAAATATTTATACTGCTCTCTAAATTTTAATTAATTTAAAATAATTAAATTGATAATAAAAAATCAGTCACTAATGTAAATAATGTAAATAAATTTTAACAAATAGGATTTTCAAAGTATTTTAATTTAATAATTGATAAGTAATTGAATTTTTAAAAAAAGTCATATTCTAATGTATTCACGTTTTTTAGTTCGAAAATTAATAATTAAAATTTTTATTAGTTAATTTAAAATAAACATACGCTTAAATTTTTTTTAATAAAATTGAATTTTTGCAAAGTTTTTTTTAATGTTGAAAAATAAGGTTTTTGAAATGTTTTAATGTCTAATAAAACAATAGTTTCAATATAATAGAATTAAAAAAAATTAATTGATAATTTTTGAATAAATTAAAATTTATTTACATTTCATATTATTTGAGACCTATAAAAGTCAGGGAATTTTATTCGAGAAAAATTATAGCAACTCTGAAATTTTACGATAAACATTTCTTATTGAAGTGAAACATTTATTTCTTTACTCAATTTTGACTAAACTTTGCAAAGAAGTTTTGAAGTTTGAAGCTTCAACCTTTTGTGACTGCTAATAAATGGAAACAACAAATTGTTGAAAAATAATTAAAATGAATTTGTAATCCTTTACATTTTTTGCATGGGACTAAAATAATTTGAGAATTTCAGATTTTTTATTAGAATATGTATTATTATTTTTAACGTATTTTTGAATTTTAAGTTTTATTAAGTAGTGCATAAACGACGCTTCGATATAAACAATAAGAATAAAAGAAAACATTCTTTTATTTATTTTATATTTTTATGTTTACTTTTGTGATGTATTGTTGGGTGAGATGGTTATTAATTAATTTTATTAAAAATTTTTCATGTTAATGTTAAAAAATTTAAGAAATATTTTTAAAAAATTAAAAATGTCTGAGAAGAAAGTAATAATTGATCTAATTGACATTAGAGATAGAGATCTATTTGTAGCTTGAGTCGAAAGTTACAATAAAATGACATTGATTAACGATTGGATTCAGTGCAGTATTTGAAATTTTCGGCTACATGAAAACTGCACTAAATCCCATGATGAATGTTCAAAATGTGACTAGAATAAGAGGAAAGTAATTTGAACCCTAGTTTGCTTTTGTCTAATACATTGTACTTATTTATAGGGGTAAATTACTTGTAATATTTGGAAAATTTTGAGAAGTATATTATTATTTTAATATTAAAAATAATAATCGTTAAAAGAAAAAATACTCTGTAAATCTGAAAAAGCGAAATTCCACTATTTCACAGCGATAAGTAAACAGCTAATTTAAAAAACGTATACACGTTAATTAAACAGTAAAATTTCACTAACTGACAGCGTATACTCAGATAGCACAACATTTTGCAGAAAGTTTGCGTTGCAAACTTCGCAAATTTACATGCAAGTTTGCAGCAAATTGGCAAATGTTCGCATTGTGCAAAGTTTGCGGAGCAAACTTACAGAAAACTTGCGTGGCAAGGTTAATTAAAATGTCTGCGCAGTAGTTTTCTGTGACATATAGAGCTGCGCATTACCTTTTTTCATCTTTCCTGGAAGGGAGGGTAAAATTTGACTAAATATGTGCATTTTGAATACAACAAAATTTTTTTGGAAATTTTTTAAGTTTTCAGAAAGTTTGCTGCAAGCTTGTTACAACTTGTCTGCAAGTTTTCTGGGAAAACTTTGAGCAAGTTTGCTCCGCAAACTTCACACAAGGCGGACATTTGCCAATTTGCCACAAATCTGGGTATACGCTAATTTGAATCAGTTGTATGATTTTTGCTATTCTTTAGATTTAGAAAGTATGAAATTTAGTAAATTTCTATTATTTATTTGATTTATACACCTGTCTGACTTACATACATGGCTATACAAGTGTTTTTACATTTCGTAATTTTCACTTTTAAGATGAAAAGTCAATTGATCTTAAATTTTTCTCCTGGAATTATTCCAAGTAGGAAGAAACGTTTAAAAATAACAGAAATTTACAACTTTCACAAAGAACTTACAAAATAGTCTCATATCAATAATTTCTCGTAGACTGAAAAAAATATTTGCAATAAAATAACATTGAAAAAAAATTTAGTTTTGAGTAATTTCAAAGAAGATAATTTTTGTTGTATTTTTAATCTTTAAAAATAAAAAAAGTATTTTCAATAAAATGACATTGAAAAAAAATTTAGTTTTGAGTAATTTCAAAGAAGATAATTTTTGTTGTATTTTTAATCTTTAAAAATAATTAATTTAAAAGGAACAATTCAAATAATAATTGAATACTTGCACAATTTTTTCAATTTTAATAAATAAATTACAATAAGAGTTAAATGTTTTGCTTGAAGAATATTAAATTTTCTTTAATTTATGAGAGTGATTTAAAAAAATATCATAAAAGAATATTAAATAAATAATTATTGTAATTATTTTATTTTATTTATTATTTAATTATTATTTTTCATTTCATTTTAATTTAATTTATTAAATTTAATTAATTAATTTAATTATTTCAATAATTAATGAAAATTATTCTGCACTTTATTCAAAATAAAAATATTTAATGAAAATAAAATTTTAACTAACCTTGAATTTGTTGTACGCATTTATTTTTCTGTATTTTTATTGATTAGAATTTAACGCGTATTAATAAAAAGATGTATAATTTAAAAAATAATTAACCATTATAAATTAACAAGAATAGAATTTAAGGTTTTTTCACAATTTCCCTGAAATTAAGATTCAACCGTTTTTTGTTTTTCCGTGAAAAAAAATTCCGTAAAAAAAATTTTCCGTGAATTGACACCTTACGATTTTATTGAAATTTGTTTTAAAATAATTGAATTGTTTTGTGAAATTTTATTGAAGAAAATACGTATTCAATTTTTTTAATATTCTCGTCGAAATTTCAATTATTTTAAAAATTGTTAACAAAATTTTTGGCAAAATTCAATAATTAAAGAAAATTTTAATAAAGTTCTTTGCAAAAGTTCAATTATTAAAAAAAAAAAAAAAAAATTTATTATTTGCAAATTATTATTATTATTATTATTATTTTAATATTATTATTATGTATTATTAATTACAAATTTTTTTTGTAAAATTTTTTTCTCTTAAAAATATTATTAAAAATCGTCAAACGAAATCAATTCTTTCGTATTATTAATGTGGTAATAAAAATGTTATTAAAAAAAAAAAATATGGAAAATTTCCAATTTTTTTAAACTGAAAAAAAAAAAAAATTTGAGGAACTTTCAAATAAATAAATGCGTGACAACCCTGATCAAGTCTTTAATAAATTTCTCAAGCAAAACAAATAATAAAATAAAAATATTTCTGCCCAAAAGGCAGAATAAGAATAATCTTAAGACATTTAAATTATTTGAAAGTAACTGAAAATATTATTAGAAATTGGGGTATCTAAAAAAATTGCTTATTAAAATAAAAAAAAAAAATTATTTTATTTATTTATTTTTTTTTACTTAAAACTTGTACTTTGTTTATAAATTGTCACTGAGAAGCAGAAAATATGCAAAACATTTTGTTATTTTAATTTCCCAACTATTTTTTTAAATTTAAAAAAAAAATGGAAAGAATAATATCCTAGTCTTAAAATATTTGTTACATAGTGCTAATTTTTCTGGGAAAAGAGAGAAATATGGAAAAATATAATAAATAATTTTTGTAAATTAATAAAAATAGTTCAGTATTATTTGAAAAATAAAAATAATATTTCTAATAAAATAAATAAAAACCTATTATTAAATTTAAAAAGTAAGAAAAAAAAAAAATTATTATATATATAAAGAAAAATAATATTATCTATCAAAAATTCAAAACATATAAAAAGAAAAACAAAAGCATAATCATGACTAACTTCAAGTGTGGACAGACTGGACAGAATGAATGAATGAATACGACGATTATTATAGTTAATTCCGTGCCCGTCTGGAACTTTTGTTCTACATGGGGCACATTAGAACTTGTTCTTTTGCGCGGGGTTGCTGGTCCTCTATCGGACGCGTGCCAGGTGACGGATAGGTAAGCTTCCTAGAAATAGGTGGTATCGAGGAAATCAAATACTCGACGCGGACAAAAACCAGCAAACAAGAAACATCCATTAAGAGCGATTGAAAAAACGAGGAAGAGTACCTGCGGGGTAATGCTACGGCTAAATCCCTCACTGGATCCGATCGTCAAGCGCTTTCGAGCGTGTGGTTGGTGGCCAGTGGCCCAAGGATGCAGGAGGGCAACAACGCATTGCAGGTGCCACAGATCATCGTGGAAAAGGTGGAGAGACGAGGGAGTACGAGCAGCGTCACCAGTCAAGCCAGCTGCATTTCTGTCTTCAGTAATGCTTCTGCGATTGACATTGCTAGCTGCAATGAAGAGCGAGATGAATGCGTGAGGCTGCGGGAAGAAAAGGCAGCAAGCATTCTAGAAATTGAGGAAGAGGTCAGCAAGATGCTGAAGTCATGCGATGTCCAGAAGAATGTCAATAGGACAATCAAGGATGGACTCAGATGCTAATCATAGCTCATACAGGAGGTTAAGGAGAAGCACTCAGAGGCGGCCAAAAAAAACGCGAAGTTCTACCAGGGATTAACTTGGTTAGAGGAAGCACGAAGGGACCGACGAACAAGACGTGACCGTTTTAATGCTTAAAAACGTCGTCTTGGAGGCTCAGAAACGAAAAAGAAGTGATCCTGAGGTTACGAAGGACCCAAAGAAGAAAAAAGAGGAGGCACCTCCCAAAAGGTCTAAAAGCAAGGAGACCAAACCGGCACCAAAGCCAAATCCAAAAAAGAAGGGAAGAGCCACAGTGGTCGTCAAAGTAGCTGAAGGAGCTACCTTCGCGGAAGTGTTGGCAAAGGTTCAGAAAGAGGCTGACTTGGAGGCCAGCGAGACAAGGGTTGTGGGAGCTTTACCCACTAAAAAGGGAGACCTTCTCATTAAAATTGGAGGGTCTTCAAACAAGAAGCTGTTCGCCGAGGAGGTGACAAAGGTAATCGGCGATTTGGGTAAGGTGCAGATGGCGGTCCGGCAGACTACGCTGGAAATCCGCGATATGGACGCTCTTACTGAAAAGGAAGACGTTTTGGACGCCCTGGAGAAAATCTCTACGGTGCCAGCAGGAAGCAGAAAGGTGACGGTCTTTGGACCAAATAAGGGAGGAGTAAAGCTCGCTGTCGTTGTCACCAGCCAAGAGGATGCAGATAAGCTGGAGAAAATAGGACACATTAAAATTGGGTTCGTGTCCTGCCAGGTGAGAAGAAGAGCTACGGTCACAAGGTGCCATAGATGCCTTGGATATGGCCATATAGGTCGAGACTGCCAAGCAGTAGATAGGTCGGCTGCGTGCTTCAATTGCGGTAAAGTTTGCCATAAAGCAGCAGATTGTAAGAAGAGCTCATGCTGCTTCTTATGCAATGCGAAGTTCGGCGACAAGGAGACCATCCATCATGCGCAACTGCCCTCCAGGAAGCAAGGAAGACTTTGTCGAGGACAAGGAAGAAATAAGGCCAGAACAAGAGCGGCACGGGAGAGTCGCGCTAGCGACTACATGGGACCATTCATCTACGAAGTCTGAAACCACTAGGTAGTTCCGTAGATGGATAATAGGTTCGAAACCCAGGGGATCAAGAAGTTTTTTTAGTCGATATCCGTGACTGCCTAAAGCAGGTATGCAAGGTTTATATTTTTATCCTTGTATTTTGTGCATGAGCCCGACATACCCCAGCGCAAGCGGGAACTTCCTGGACATGCACAAATGCATTTTTTCTCATCTCCCCCGTGAATTAAAAAAAATAATAATAATAATGGTGTCTACTCAGCGATCATGGCCCGAAGTTTACTTCTGGTCCATGGAAGTGATACACCGACCTTCGAGGTCCGAGTTTCTTAGATCACCTGACACTGGATATCATAGACGTCGCATCAATGCTTCGGCAATGCTACAAAGTCTACGTAACTAACGGAGGCGGTTCAGGGCCCATCCTGGCCAGATGGTAGTACCCTGTTAAGGCCCGGTTGTCCCTCGATACGGGACAAACACCCAGTATGAGCGATTGTATAAACAAGGAAGAGTATCTGCGAAGTAATGCTTCGGCTGAATCTCTTCCGATCCTTCCGATCATCAAGCGATTTCGAGCGAGAGGATGATGTCCAGTGGCCCAAGGATGCAGGAGGGCAACAACGCGTTGGCAGTTCCACAGATCATCGTGGAGAAGGTGGAGAGACGAGGGAGTACGAGCAGCGTCACCAGTCAAGCCAGCTGCATTTCTGTCTTCAGTAATGCTTCTGCGATTGACATTGCTAGCTGCAATGAAGAGCGAGATGAATGCGTGAGGCTGCGGGAAGAAAAGGCAGCAAGCATTCTAGAAATTGAGGAAGAGGTCAGCAAGATGCTGAAGTCATGCGATGTCCAGAAGAATGTCAATAGGACAATCAAGGATGGACTTAAAAGCATAACATCGCTCATACAGCAGACCAAGGTGAAGCACTCAGCGGCTACAAAAAAGGACGAGATTTTCTACCAGGGATTGACTTGGTCGGAAGAAGCTAGACAAGATCGCAGAGTAAGAAGAGATCGTTGAAACGCAATCGTGTTGAGAAACGTCGTCTTAGATGCTCAGAAGCGGAAGAGAAGTGATGCTAAGCCTGCGAAGGATCCAAAAAGGAAAAAGAAGGAGAGACTTAAAAAGACTGGAAGTAAGGGGATCAAAACGGTTCCGAAGCCAGATCAGGTCAAGAAGGGAAGAGCCACAGTAATTGTTAAAGTGGCTGAAGGGAAAACTTTCGCCGAAGTACTGGCGAAAGTTCGAAAAGAAGCTGACCTGGAGACCAGTCAGACAAGGGTTGTGGGAGCTTTACACACTAAAATGGGAGACCTTATCATTAAGATTGGTGGGTCTTCAAACAAGAAGTTGTTCGCCGAAGAGGTGACTAAGGTTATCAGCGATCTGGGAAAAGTGCAGGTGGCGGACAGGCAGACTGTGTTGGAGATCCGCGACATGGACACCCTCACCGTACAGCAGGATGTCAAGGAGGCCCTAGACAAAGTATCTACGGTACCAGCAGGAAGACGCTACCAGATTGGAGAAGATAGGACACATCAAAATCGGATTTGTGTCCTGCAGAATTAGTAAGAGAGTTATGGTCACAAGGTGTCACAAGTGCCTTGACTATGGCCATATAGGCAGAAACTGCCAAGCAGTAGATAGGTCGGCTGCGTGCTTCAAGTGCGGAGAAGCTGGCCACAAGGCAGCAGATTGCAAGAAGAGTCCATGCTGCTTCTTATGCAAGGCGAAGTTCGGCGAGGAGGATAGTATCCAACATGTCGCCGGATCAGGAGAATGCAAGGTCTTCAGATCTGCCCTAGAGAAAACCAAGAAGACTATGTCAAGGACAAGAAGAAAATAAGGCCAGAACAAGAGCGGCACGGAAGAGTCGCGTATGAGACTAAGTGGGACCATTCACCGACGAAAGCGTTCCTTAAATTTATGTATAAAATTTTTATTAATCCACCTTACAACACAAGTAAAGTTTGCTTCATTAATTGTCGAAAATATTTTTTTACTGTACTTTTCTACAGTAGATATATGTTTTCCGTGTTTTATCATTGTGTCACATAATTCACGTTTATTAATATTTACGGAACCCATTTTATTTTTTTAAATATCAATTTATAAAACTTTATTAAATTAAACTTTAAGAAATTTTACAACTGAACGTTCCTTAACTATTCAGAAGCTTTTATACTGCATTAATAGATAACATTTAGGATACTTGTTGGTTTGTGGTAAATTATTTTCAATATATAAAGTCATTCAAAACAAGTTAATGATTAAATCGTAACAATAAAACTAGTCTTAAAGGAAACGTGTGGTTTGTGGTGTAACGTGAATTTTTTTGGCACGTTACATCCGAGTTATTATTTTGAGGAATTTAAGCTAGAGAAAATAATTTTCTCCTGTTTGACACTTTTCTGCGACTGCCTCTGCTCTACGATGCACTTACTCTTGAGACATTTTGGCTGTTTGACGCCGCATTTTGGCGATTTGCTGCCGCATATTGTCTGTTTGATGCTATGCTGGCAGTTCGATCTCGCATTTTACTTTTGGCTGGTGACACCCTTGTTTTTATTGCTGACCGTTTGGTGCTGTATTTTGGCATTTGGATGCCATAATTTTGGATGTTGGAGAGAACTTTAATCTGGGCTGTTTCGCCTGTTTTTAACACTTTGAAGTTGTTTGGTTTCGGACCAAACCCAATTTTGGGACTTTACATATACACCACACTCACGTGGATGAGCCACGTCCATTTGTTGTTGCCAGTTGGCGTTGGATGCACCAACAAGTTTGTCGACAGAGGCCTCATCGGCATTCTATTTATCGAAAGCCTTGATAAAATTGGCCATGGCATTGGACGACGACTGCTCCTAACCACTATTGTTCCGTAGCTGTGAAAGAGTTCCTGACTTCGACACCGTAAATCGCTCACGCTTACTATTTTTCTCTTGCGCTATCTTTATTTTGCTTAATCTTGCTAAATTTGGTTATTTCGTAATTTTGCTTGATTTTGCTAATTTTGCTAAAATTAGTTAATATCGACAATTTTGTTTATTAATTCTGTTAATATTGTGAAGTAGAAAATTCTGTAATTTAGTCATTTTTACTAATTTAGTAATTTAGTAGATTTCGATTATTTAGTAATTTAATAATTTAGATAATTTAGTAATCTTGCTGATTTTGTAATTTAGTAATTTTGCTTATTTAGTAATGTAGCAATTTTGTTAATTTTGTAGTTTAGTAGTTATGCTAATTTTGTAATTTAGTAGTTTTCTTGATTTTGCTTTGCTAGTTAAAATTGTTACGGATATTGCGTATTTTGATTTGAATTAGAATAATTTATTGTAATTACTTATTTGCTTAATTTAGTTCTTCGATTGATTAGTCGATTAAATATTAAATTAGTTAGTTAGTATTATTGTGGTCGATAGTTCGATTTTATTGAAATTTGAATTTACGGAATTATGAAAATATGTTCTGATTATATTACATTATATTGTTCACGATATTGCTATACTTATGTCGTTCATCGCTTCTAACTAACGATAATTATGATTATTTTGTTGTATGACTGGTTGTATGAAAAAAAAATAATTATTTGTTAAGTTGTAAAATTTCGTTGTTTTTGGATTTGAATGGTTTTGCCGCCACGGCGCTGTCACGATATATTGGTGCGCGAGCACCGTAGGTTAGGTTAGTCTTGTTGTTAGACGCTACCGGCAAATTAATAGAAAACGTGCTTGACACACTCGTATGAGCAACGACAGAGGTTCGCCGATTGTTATTTTTGAAGGAGGAAAAGTGTCCGGCACGGGAAATCTTGACGATTGTTTGCTGTTTTCCTTTTTGTTGGTTCTTCTCTGGTGAGTCGACATTCAATATTTTAAAGATGCACATTCTCTAATTTCGTTCGTTTTATTTGATTAGAATATTGATATTTTCGCGTAGAGAATGTGGATTTTTCGTCTTTCTCTTTTCGAAATGACACCACTTTCTATCACGTAATTATGTAAAGTTCTTGTCGCGATGTAATAATAATCTAGATGATTAAAATTAATTTTGTTAACTTACGATGGTGTTTATTTCGAATTTCATTAATTACGCGGTTTTCATTGTGAAATAAAATTATACCACGATGACTTTTATTGTTAGTTCGTGCGGTATAATTAGTAGTTGTAAAATTTGCTGAAATTTTGTAAAATAATTTAGTTTAATGGAATGAATTTTATTTGAATTTTGTATTTTATTTCGAACATTAAGATGTGTTAATTGAGTGAATTTTTGAAGCAAGTTCGTCGTTTTAGTTATTCAAAATGACTAATAAAATTAATTTCAGTTAATTTTTTTTGTGAAATCATGTCGCGCTTAAGATGTTCATTTTCTTTTTTTGTATGTTGCCGAAAATGAATTTAATATAATTTTGTTAATTTTAGATCGTATTTTAATTGATTTTTGTAGCGACTATCACTCTCAACAAAACCCCATGCCCAATGCTTTCCCTTTTGTGTCGCGCTAGCCAGAGCAAATTTGTTACGCACCCGTAAATTGTATTTGAACCATATTTGTTGAATTTGGAGATATTTTGGGAATATGTTTGAGTAATTTTGGGTATTTTGTGTGGAATAGTCGTAGAGAAATTAACCCGACGGTCTCGTTTTCTCTACACTATTCTTTTGAATTTTGGTTAATATTCAATTGTTGCTGAGGAATTAACCTGGTGGTCTTGTTTCCTCAGAAACCATTGTTTAAATAATTTTGATGGTGACGACGGCTCATCGGTGAGCCTGGCGCCCAACTTTGTGATTTCGTTAAGTTTTTTGTAGTTCAAATACAATTCCGAAGGTGACTTGCACCATATCTCTGTACAGCAAAGAGATAGCAAGAAATAAGAATTTGACAGGTTTAGTTAATATTTGAGTTTATCATTTTGAGTCAATTTTGGTTTCTTTAATTTTGGGTAATTTATTTTGAATTTAATTTTGTTTTGATTTTATTTGTTACTTTTTGTTGGAGCCATTGTAAAATTCCTATATTTTCTCACAGTGGTATACTATTTTTCATTCTTTGAAGACAATAGTTTAACCCTTTAACGACGAGATGTGCTGCTTCTCAACATGAATTTTAAACGCCTACAATTAATAGAAAGAAGCCATAAAATTAATGTAAAAGAATTGATCAATTATCCGAATCAATCTCAAAATAATTCTTATTAAGCTCTTGAGTTTCATATGTATCGACAGCACAGCCATCCTGAATACAGAAACCTGCTTTTTCAGAAAATATTTTTTCGAAATCAATTAATAATTTAAAATTATCAAAGAACTCAGAAAAAATTGGTTAGCATGGTGTGATACGAGCCCACGACCTTTCTATTGCCGGTAGACTGCTCTGACCACTGAGCTACATGCACCCCAAGATTCTCCGAGTTCCCTGATATATACTATACCTCCCTGCATTATTTCATGATAATGTAGGGAGTTTCTTGAAGATGATAAACCTAATTTTTCAATTACATAGGCTAATTATAGTTTAGGGAGTGAATTTATCATTCGGAAATTATTAATATTAATGTGAAAGAATTGATCAATTATCCGAATCAATCTCAAAATAATTCTTATTAAGCTCTTGAGTTTCATATGTATCGACAGCACAGCCATCCTGAATACAGAAACCTGCTTTTTCAGAAAATATTTTTTCGAAATCAATTAATAATTTAAAATTATCAAAGAACTCAGAAAAAATTGGTTAGCATGGTGGGATACGAGCCCACGACCTTTCTATTGCCGGTAGACTGCTCTGACCACTGAGCTACATACACCCCAAGATCCTCCGAGTTCCTTGATATATACTATACCTCCCTGCATTATTTCATGATAATGTAGGGAGTTTCTTGAAGATGCTAAAGCCTTATTTTCAAATTCATGGCAAATATAATTGAAGAAAGTGAATTTATCATTCGGTAGTATTAATATTAAAGGTGAAAAAATTTAACAATTATTCCGAATCAAATCTCTCGAAAATAAATTTCTTGAGTAAGCACTAGATTTCGTTATGAAAATACAATATATTTTTTCATATGTATCGACAGCGCAGCTGTCCTAATACAGAAACCTGCTTTTTCTGAAAATCATTTTTTCGAAATTAATTAATAATTTCAAAATTATCAAAGAACTCAGAAAAAATTGGTTAGCATGGTGGGATACGAGCCCACGACCTTTCTATTGCCGGTAGACTGCTCTGACCACTGAGCTACATGCACCCCAAGATTCTCCGAGTTCCCTGATATATACTATACCTCCCTGCATTATTTCATGATAATGTAGGGAGTTTCTTGAAGATGATAAACCTAATTTTTCAATTACATAGGCTAATTATAGTTTAGGGAGTGAATTTATCATTCGGAAATTATTAATATTAATGTGAAAGAATTGATCAATTATCCGAATCAATCTCAAAATAATTCTTATTAAGCTCTTGAGTTTCATATGTATCGACAGCACAGCCATCCTGAATACAGAAACCTGCTTTTTCAGAAAATATTTTTTCGAAATCAATTAATAATTTAAAATTATCAGTATGTATTCAGGATGGCTGTGCTGTCGATACATATGAAACTCAAGAGCTTAATAAGAATTATTTTGAGATTGATTCGGATAATTGATCAATTCTTTCACATTAATATTAATAATTTCCGAATGATAAATTCACTCCCTAAACTATAATTAGCCTATGTAATTGAAAAATTAGGTTTATCATCTTCAAGAAACTCCCTACATTATCATGAAATAATGCAGGGAGGTATAGTATATATCAGGGAACTCGGAGAATCTTGGGGTGCATGTAGCTCAGTGGTCAGAGCAGTCTACCGGCAATAGAAAGGTCGTGGGCTCGTATCCCACCATGCTAACCAATTTTTTCTGAGTTCTTTGATAATTTTAAATTATTAATTGATTTCGAAAAAATATTTTCTGAAAAAGCAGGTTTCTGTATTCAGGATGGCTGTGCTGTCGATACATATGAAACTCAAGAGCTTAATAAGAATTATTTTGAGATTGATTCGGATAATTGATCAATTCTTTCACATTAATATTAATAATTTCCGAATGATAAATTCACTCCCTAAACTATAATTAGCCTATGTAATTGAAAAATTAGGTTTATCATCTTCAAGAAACTCCCTACATTATCATGAAATAATGCAGGGAGGTATAGTATATATCAGGGAACTCGGAGAATCTTGGGGTGCATGTAGCTCAGTGGTCAGAGCAGTCTACCGGCAATAGAAAGGTCGTGGGCTCGTATCCCACCATGCTAACCAATTTTTTCTGAGTTCTTTGATAATTTTAAATTATTAATTGATTTCGAAAAAATATTTTCTGAAAAAGCAGGTTTCTGTATTCAGGATGGCTGTGCTGTCGATACATATGAAACTCAAGAGCTTAATAAGAATTATTTTGAGATTGATTCGGATAATTGATCAATTCTTTCACATTAATATTAATAATTTCCGAATGATAAATTCACTCCCTAAACTAAAGCCATAAAATTGTTTAAAAGTTCATATCCTACTATTTTTGGGGTCGCTCTTTCAAATGGCGTGGTAAAAATTTTCAAAAAATGATATTAAACCCTTCTTTTTCCAAAAATACTTAAAAATGTATGACGAGGTGAATTTTCACGCGAGTCATTATTGTTGAAAATTCTAAATCGTCACGCCTTCTGTCAGAAAAGCCCCGAGCCGACAGGCCCCAGAATTTTCATGGTAATTAAGGAAAAGCTAGTACACCCTGATGCTTTAATGCCTTTCTTCCGGTTTTGACGGCATTTTAAAAAGTTGTGGCATATCTATAAAAATGTTGTTAGTTCATGACGTATAAACAAACTTGAATGTCACTAATTAACAAAATTTTGATAGGCGTGTCACAACTTTTTAAAAAGCCGTCAAAACCGGAAGGAAGGCATTAAAGCATCAGGGTGTACTGCCAGCTGACCCACTATCTGCGGGAAAGTAGGTCGCGCGGCTAGCCTAGCGAGGGAAAGTGATAGATGGCGGGGCCAGTACCACTTTTGAAGAACGAGACGAAGAAGAAGACGAGCCACGAGGAAAATGCGAGACGCTACAGGTGGGCCGTGTATTAGCCGCCATAATAAAAATTGACATTGCCGCGCCGGTACGATAGCCCTTCGCCGCTAATAAATTTTCATTTTCTTTGCCGTTTACGTTGTAAATTAGAACTTTTTTTGTGATTAATTTCCGTTTCTTTTTGTGAGTGATCAGTGTAAGCCTTTGAGTAAGGCCGATAGCTGTGAGGTGAAGCGAGAAGCTCGAAATAAATACAAATTGTAGTGATTTAATACAAATTGTAGTGATTTGGTGAAGTTGGTTTTTACCCTTGTTCTCCTTTCCCTTTGAGGATTATCGAGGCCTCTGCCAAGGAATTACGAGTCCGAGAGCCGAGAAGAGGACTAGCACCCGAGAAACCCGTAAAGCGCATCATTGTGGGTAAGTCATTTTAAGTACTGTGCCAGTCGTGTCTCGCCGTTGGCATTTTCTGCTTGCCAATCGTTCGAGCAGAATTCCCTCTGGATGAGAGTGAATCTCAGAGGTGTCGAGTTGTTATTGTGGTTCGAGTCGAGTATAGTTTATTAATTACACAGCCACACAAAAAAAATAAAGTGTCTTGATCTGGGGTCGAGACATATGTATTTCGATGCGCTGAACCCGAATCCGACATTAGAATTTGGCCAATGGGTCCTGGTTTCGCCCTAACCTCAAAAAACACCTTAAAATCGTTAAAATGGTCTCTTTTGATTTATAAAAATTGAATCTAACCGCATATTGATAATTTTCTTAGATTCCTTAATTTAAATAAACTATTCTATAAGCTTTTCGATTAAAAATTCATATAAAACATTAAATATATCGAACCTAACCTCAAAAACACATCTAAGATTAAAAAAAAATAAATTATACCATACACAGCGCAATAAAAAAAGGTAAGCTCATGAAAGTTACAACTTAGGTGTTTTTATGATTACTGATTACGAATCCGGTGTTAGTTTATCAAAATCCAAAATGGCGGATCCAATATGGCGAACAATATAATTAAAATTTGTTTGGATTGACTTGAAAATCGTTACTCGGGGGTTTTTGGGGTCGCTCATAACGAATCCCATGTCGGTTTCTAAAAATTAAAAATGGTAAATCCAATATGTCGGTCTTTATTAATTAAACAATTTTTTTAAATTTATTACTCGCGGTTTTTCGGGACCTTTGATAACAAATCGTATATAAATTTTTATAATCTTAATGTCTTACGAATTGTCGAACGAATTCGTAAGACTTTATGATTATAAAAATTGCTATAACTTATAACAAATTGATTTGTCTAACATTTCGTAAGACTTTAAGATTATAAAAATTGATAATAAAGACCGCTGTATTGGATCCACCATTTTGAATTTTTAGAAACCGACATGGGGTTCGTCATCAGCGACCCCGAAAAACCCCGAGTAACGATTTTCAAGCCAATCCAAACAAATTTTAATTATATTGTTTGCTATATTGGATACGCCATTTTGGATTTTGATAAACTAACACCGGCTTCGTAATCAGCAGTCATAGAAACACCTAAGTTGTAACTTTCATGAGCTCACCTTTTTTATTGCGCTGTGTATGGTATAATTTGTTTGTTTGGAATCTTAGATGTGTTTTTGAGGTTAGGTTTGATATATTTAATGTTTTATATGAATTTTCAATCGAAAAGCTTATAGAATAGTTTATTTAAATTAAGGAATCTAAGAAAATTATCAATATGCGGTTAGATTCAATTTTTATAAATCAAAAGAGACCATTTTAACGATTTTAAGGTGTTTTTTGAGGTTAGGGCGAAACCAGGACCCATTGGCCAAATTCTAATGTCGGATTCGGGTTCAGCGCAACGAAATACATCGGAACACATATGTCTCGACCCCAGATCAAGACACTTTATTTTTTTGTGTGGCTGTGTTATCTTTAAAATTAATTGGCGCCTGACGGCGAAAGCAGAAATTTTGAACAAAATAATAATTGTTCAAAATAATACGTCACAAAATTTGGCGCCCAACGTGGGGCCAGCTCGAACCGAGACACGACTATAATTTTGTTGTTGCCAGATTTTTTTTGTGAATATATTAAATTTTTTTGTCGAGCACATGTTAGACCGGAAACAAAACTGAAATTTAGTCACGTGACTGTAAATAGTGCGCCGGTCGGTCGAGAGAAACGACGCGCCGGGATATTTAAATTTTCGCAGCCCAGAAAAAGTTCGCGCGCGCCAGGAAAAGTGGCTCAGTAGTAGTAATAGCGGCTATAAGGAGTGAGAGAGAGAGAGAGCGAGCAAGAAGAGATAGGGGGAGAGAAGAGTCACTAGTCAGCCAGAAAAAGAAACATTTTAAAGGGGGGCCCCGTCGAGTGAGTACGTTCTTGCATTGAGAACAGTACAGGGCCGTAAATACAAATTGTGCGACCCCCTCGAAATTTGTCAAAATCGAACTTAGAGTTTTTTTTGAAGTTGTTTGAAATGGCAAAGGCAATAGTTGAAATGAAAGACTACAAGAGACGTATGCGCGATTTAATCAAGATCCCCAACGTTAGCCAAGCATGGGAAGTTATTAATGCCATGCAAATTGGACAGATAGTCACGAGCCTACTACGGTACCAACTGTGTATCAGTGGGTCGCCACAAGTCCTAAAAGAGAGATTATTGCGAGCTGAGATGAGATTAGCCCTGACGGACGAAACCGATGTGCCGTTTTGTGAGCGTTACGACCTTGGGAACTCTGATAAAACGTTCCTATTGGAAGCGTTCTCAGAGGA
This sequence comes from Leptopilina drosophilae, assembly GCA_032873175.1. Lineage (NCBI taxonomy): Eukaryota > Metazoa > Arthropoda > Insecta > Hymenoptera > Figitidae > Leptopilina > Leptopilina drosophilae. The sequence continues at coordinate 30,064,707 of CM065479.1, read as the reverse complement.
CAATGAGAGCCCGTTTCCAAATGTCACGCGAAGAAGGGGCGGTAGAATTTCATCTGCGGACGATGAGGAGTCGAGTAGTGGGGAAAGTAGGGCCAGCGATCGAGATATTGCCGAAGTAGTGCCGGAGAAGGGGGGAAAACGAAAACAAAACGAAACGACGTACAGCAGACGGAGTCCGACAAACGCTGTTTCGACACCACGATTCACACCCCCACCACCAGTCATGTCGACAGCCAGCATGACCACTACTACCCCCACCACCACTAGTGCTCACATGATGGTGACAACGAGCACTATCATGACCGCCCCCACACCACACAGTCGGCAACAATGGCGCCGAATGCGAAAAACATGCGCGATGCAGTTGCGCGGTTGAGCCTGACTCCCGAGATAGAGCGTCTAGCGGGTTGTACCGAAAGATTAGAGAGCCTTTATAGAGGGGGGATGGGATTGGCAACAGAGCCGGACAGCCGTGGGAAATGTGTTCCAGATAACACATCACCAGGAGTCGCGGATCATCTCACCCCATGAACCTGGGAGAGTTGTTGAAAACCCACACACACCCAACGCGAGCGTGCAGGTGAAACCCACCCCAGCCCCCCGAAACCCATCAAGTCGGAGTAGTATGAGTGAAGCGAATGTCACTCAGAATAGAGTGCCAGCGAATGGAGAGCCGGCCAGTGAGTTTAAGAGGAGGGAAAGCGCGAAAGAAGTATAGAAGAGTAGTAAAAATAAAGTGGGTAGAAAAATCGAATATAGTGAAGAGGCCACTAAGCCAGAAACAACAAGTCAAACTGGTCTACAAAGGCCTGACACCAGCCTATCGTCGCCAATTAGAAAGACTGCATTTCGAATCGTTGAGCCAGATGGAGAAGATCCTGAGAGATTACGAGAGAGCCAAGGATTTAGACGATCGATATGCCCCACCCCCACCTAAGGAAAGAATGCGTTTTCCGTTAACAGCCATGAAAGAGAAGAAGAGTGGTCAGAAAAATATGAGGAGCGAGAAGGTTGCAGCCATGGAAAAAGAGTCCAAGTCGAGTGAGAGCGATCACTCGGCAAAGACTGAAAAGCCGAAGAAAAGGAAAAAGAGGAGCAAGAAAGAGAAAAAAGAGAAAGAAAGGACAGAAGAAAAGAGCGTCGAGGCGATGAGTCCAGCAACGCCCAGCCAGAAACCAGCAATGGTACAGGGCCAAGTCGCCAGTGCTCCACCAGCCCAAGCCATGCAAATGCCCATGCACTTTGCTTATCCAATGGCGTATCCTGGTATGTTTCCAACGGGGATGAAACCAACTTACCCCAAAACAAATGGTCCAAACGGACCTAAGCCGGGGCAAAATGGTACATCAGCGCCAACGACGCCCAAGGAGTTTGTGGGGGCATGCCAAAATTTCACTGCCAGACGCCAGGACATCGAACCAGAGATTGCCCTCAGAGGACCTGCTTCACGTGTCGACAACAGGGGCATTATTCAAATCAATGCCCCATGAAGCCAGTCCAAGCAGAGGCATGCCTGGTATGTAAAAGGCCAGGATGCAACTTGTTGACTTGTCCAAACTGTGAAGCAGTCAGAGCCGCTTTGGGAAACGGTGTATGGGGGGCGCAGCACAGCTCTGTACCCCCCTCCGACCTAACCAGACAGTAAGAAATGCTGTTCAGGAGTGTGAGAGAACTGTGAGCCGTGTGACGTGGAAAAGAGAGCTGACTTGTATGAGCCGTGTGACGTAGAGAGAAGAGCCGAGATCGTTGAGCCTAGCAAAGTAGAAAAGGAGAGCGGGCGCGTAGATAGGTTCGCGCCTAGTTGTAGTTGGGTAAAGACGAACGAGAATTAGAACTAGAAAGCGAGAGCAGAGTCCGGGAAAGTTTCGAGCCAGTCATAGGTAGAGATGATCTGACCGAAGAGAACAAGTTCAAATTCATGTCAGAAAAGAGTAGGGGGCGGTCGAGTGAGGAGAACTCCCTCCACCAGCGAGGGGTAGAAAGAAGGGCCGAAGAGTGTGGGACAAAAGGTACGGATGTGATCCCGGTACCTATAGTCCAGGGGAGGGGAGAGGCTGTGAGAGTCACAGCTGACCCGAACTTAAGTGATGAAGAAGACATCGATGGATCTAGGACGGAGAACAGATACTTCTTCGACATGTCTATTGGTGACCGACATTACGAAGCACTTTTCGATCCTGGTGCGATGATATCAGTAATCACCACCAGAGTTGCAGAGCCTTTCAAAAGCCGAATTCAGCCGTGTGGTACAGTTGTGAGAAGCGCAACCGGAGGTATCACTGAAGCAGCCGGAATCCTGGACCTTAATATAGTGGTCGATGGACACGCCCAACGGTTCGGAGTCAAAGTGATGAAGACGTTGACACAAGACATCATCTTGGGCATCGATTTCTGTAAGGCCTGGGACATGGAAGTAAAGCTGAAAGAAGGACTGTGGAGAGTTTGCCACGGAGAATGGCATGAGTTTGGGCCAAAAGAGAGAGAAGAGGACGAGCAAGTAATATTCGCCGAATGTGCCGGTATTTCCGCGCTTGACGATGAGCAAAAGGGTATCATCCAAGCCATAGTAGACAAATGGGTATTGCCAGAGTCCGAAGAACACGGAATGACAGACTTGACAGAACATCATATACGTGTGACGGACGAAACGCCAGTACAACATGGTATCAGACGGATGTCGCCAGCCATGTTAACTTGGGCCCAAGGCAATGCTGCAAAATTGTACAAGTTAGGAATCATCGAGCCATCTTCCAGCCGTTGGAGGAGCGCACCAGTAATAACGAGAAGAGGAGAGAACGATTTTCGACAGTGTAACGACTATAGAGATGTCAACAAGGTTACGATCAAAGATGGGTATCCACTGCCATCCATTGATTATATTTTGGATAATCTCCGAAAAGCCAAATACTTGTCGAAGGTAGATCTCAAACTGGCGTATCACCAGATATAAAGGGCCGAAGAGAGCAAGAAGTATACCGTCTTTGCCATACCTGGGTCAGGACTGTGGCAGTTTCGCCGAATGCCATTCGGGCTCATGAACGCGCCGATGACGTTCCAACGTCTAATCGACGCATTATTGGGGCCGAAAGTAGAGCCGCATGTCTTCGGGTATCTGGAAGACATCATAATAGTCACAGACACTTTCGAAGAACATGCAAAGTGGTTGGAGTTCGTCCTCAAGAAATTAAACAAGGCGAAGTTGATAGTAACTCAGATAAGTGTGAGTTCGGGTGATCCGAAGTAACGTATTTGGGTTATCTATTGGACAGAGAAGGATTGAGGCCAGATCCGAATAAAACAGAGCCGATGAGAAACTATCCAGAGCCGAAGAACGTGAGGCAACTCAGACGTTTCTTAGGCATGGTCGGGTGGTATTCCCGTTTTATTCCAAACGACAGCGAGATCAAAATACCATTGTTGAAGTTGCTACACAAAGGCCGAACATGGGAGTAGGGGGACGAGCAACAAGAAGCATTCGAGCAGCTGAAACAGAAGCTGACATCTGCGCCAGTCTTAGCCCGACCCGACTTCACGAAGAAGTTCACCATCCAATGTGACGCCAGCAACTATGCCATTGGGGCCGTATTGACTCAAGAGTTGGAAGACGGAGAGCACCCAATAGTCTACATCAGCCGAGTGTTGACCGAGGCCGAGAGAAACTACAGCGTGACAGAAAAGGAGTGTCTGTCATTACTGTGGTCGATCAAAAAGTTCAGGCCGTACATTGAAGGGTGCAAGTTTCATGTGATCACAGATCACAGTGCCCTAATATGGCTCAGGAACTTGAAAGGCCAGATGGGCCCTGGAAATGCAGCAGTGGGACTTTGACATAGTTCACAGACGAAGTGCACAACATCATGTCCCTGATGCATTGTCCAGGTTACAAGAAGAGGAAGAAGAGTCGATGGCCGCGTTTGAATCCATTGAGGACCAATGGTACCTCATACGTCGTGAGTTAGTGGGCCAACACCCGCAGCGGTTTCCTGGGTGGATTGTGGAGAATGAGAATCTCTACCGACATAGAAGTGACCCACTTTTATTGCCAATAACAGGAGACGAAGACGGCTGGAAATTGGTAGTGCCAGAGGAATACAGGGCAAGAGTGATGGAAGACGGACACGCCCAAGCCTCAGCCGGACACCTGGGAATTGAAAAAACTTATGACCGAATCGCACGAGAGTATTATTGGCCAGGTATTTGGAACGATGTGCACAAATATGTGACGCATTGTCACCAGTGCCAACTACATAAGGTATCCCAAGCCGGACCCGTCGGACTAATGGGCCAGAGAATTGTAGAGAGACCGTGGGCCGTGGTAGCAGCAGACACAATGGAATTTCCACCGAGTAAGAGCCATTACAAGTACTTGGTCGTGTTCCAAGACTTTTTCTCGTGGTGGATAGAAGTCAAACCATTGAAGTCAGCAGACATAAAATCGGTAGCCAGAGCATTCGAGGAGTTGGTCCTATTCAGATGGGAAACGCCAGAGTACTTGCTCACCGACAATGGTAAGGAGTTTGACAACAAATTTCTCAAGGCAACCCTTGAGGAATACGGAGTCAAACACATCACGACACCACCTTACCACCCACAAGCCAACCCAGTCGAGAGGAGCAACAGAACCTTGAAAACTATGATCTCCATTTTCATCGGCGCCGGTCATAGAAGATGGGATCTTCATGTTCATGAGTTTCGCCATGCTGTAAACACAGCAACACAGGCGGCCACGAAGACGTCTCCTGCGTTCCTGAATTACGGAAGACATCCTAAGCCTGTGAAAAGCCTGCGAAGAGAGGTCGAGAGCAAGAGACAAGTAGTTAGAATAAAGCCGGAAGATTGGGTTGAGAGAGTAAAGAGACTAGACGCGTTGAGAGACATGGTAGCCAGAAATATTGATAGAGAGCGAGCGAGACAGACGAAGTATTATGTCAAAGGTAGGAGCGACGTAACTTTTAAAGTAGGTGACTTACAATTAGTACTGCGAAAGAGCCACAAAAATTTGCGACGAAATTGGCACCGAAATACGAGGATCCATTTGAGATCGTCGAGGTCCGTTCGCCAACCGTATTTATCCTACGCGATGAACAAAGTAGGCGAGTCCCTAAAGTCCATATCACCGACCTGAAACCATACTTACCCGTCTAAATACGAAAATGAGCTGCCATTAGTACATAAAGAAATTTGTTGTAGATCGAAGGGGGAGCCGAGAATAGAGGAGGAGGAGTACCAGAAGTAGAAGGGAAAGAAGAGCCATGCCGTACGCCCCAACGGGAAGCCGACGAGCCCGAGATAGAGGTGATCGCCAGCCCGAAGAAATAGGTCGTGAAAGAGCCAGGATGGAGAGACGGGGACGCCCACAGTCGAGACACCAACCGTTTTCAGAATTCGAAATGGGGGACGTAACGATGGAAAGCCCGTCACTCTTGTCGTTCCCCATAGTAGAACGGATGATAGAAGAGCCGCTGAGAGTCCAAACAACTCCATCTGAAGATGAGCCGAAAACCAGTGATGGAGAAGAAGAAGGAGCCGTGGGAGGAAATTTTGAGCCGGTTACAGAGCTGAGTGATTGGGCCAAACTAAGTAGCTTGGAGGACTTAGTGGGACAGAGAGCCGTGAAAGGAGGCAGGCCTGACGGTGCAGAGGTAGTAGTGCCCTATCGCTGGCCCGCTGACAGGAAGGTAGGAAAAAGCGTGGAGGAGTATAAGAGCCGCCTTGCTGAATTCGAACTAGAAAGGTTCGTACAGACCCTGGAACCACTCACATCAGTGGCCCTAGAGAAAATTCGAGCAAGGCAGCGTAAGGAGATAGAATGAAGGAAACAACATGTCATGAAAAAAGAGGACATCGAGAGCCAGGAACCAGCGAAACGAGCTCAGAGGTCGCACTCACCGCACCCAGGTCCACCGACAAGACGAGGGGAGGTGGCAGGCGCTAGACCGAAGGAATACCCAGGACCGAAGGAGAGAAGAAGGGACCCCGAAGAGCAACATGCCAGGAAGCCAAGGAAGACCGGCGTGATTTTTGGGGGACTGAAAGAGATCCCCACGTCCGAAGAACTGGACCCGCCACCATGCAGTTGTTTCAACTGTTGGCAACGGGGACACCGGGCAGTGGACTGCTCTAAACCGGTGACGTGCAAGTTCTGTAGCAATTGTGGGCGCAGGCACACCACCGTCAAAAATTGCCCACGATGTGCAGAGGCGTACGGTCGCTATAAAGGTATCGTGTGGTATAGGGGGAGCGACCCTGAGGACCACGGTATAGCGTCAGGGACTAGGGAAACGAAGGACGAGACGAACAGTACAATGAAATATCATCGGAGTCAGAGGACCACGAGGGGGTCGAAGAAGAGAGAGAGGCAGAGGTACTAGTCGACGAAGTTGAGATTCCCGAGTCCGAACGAAACACAAGCCAGGCAGCCAGTGAAGCCCCACCAAGCACCGAGGCGACAGAGGAGGATGAGGACCTGGTGGAGAAAATCCTCCAATTAACGAAGGCACTGGCGGGGCTCCCAACGTCAACAATTGACTTGGCAGTTCGGCAATTGCTAAGTGAGAGGAGGCAGAGAAAAGAGCCAGAGAAGGAGGAGAAGAGCCAGACAAAGTAGAGGAGCCAGAGTAAGACTGAGAGTCAGATGAGGAGAGAACCGGAGTCATGGATGACGGTCCTATATAAAATAGTACCGGTCATGGGGAGGGGATTGTGACGAGGTGAATTTTCACGCGAGTCATTATTGTTGAAAATTCTAAATCGTCGCGCCATCTGTCAGAAAAGCCCCGAGCCGACAGGTCCCAGAATTTCCATGGTAATTAAGAAAAAGCTAGTACCGCCAGCTGACCCACTATCCGTGGGAAAGTAGGTCGCGCGGCTAGCCTAGCGAGGGAAAGTAATAGATGGCGGGGCCAGTACCACTTTTGAAGAGCGAGACGAAGAAGAAGACGAGCCACGAGGAAAATGCGAGATGCTACAGGTGGGCCGTGTATTAGCCGCCATAATGAAAATTGACATTGTCGCGCCGGAATGATAGCCCTTCGCCGCTAATAAATTTTCATTTTCTTTACCGTTTACGTTGTAAATTAGAACTTTTTTTGTGATTAATTTCCGTTTCTTTTTGTGAGTGATCAGTGTAAGCCTTTGAGTAAGGCCGATAGCTGTGAGGTGGAGCGAGAAGCTCGAAATAAATACAAATTGTAGTGATTTAGTGAAGTTGGTTTTTACCCCTTGTTCTCCTTTCCCTTTGAGGATTATCGAGGTCCTTGTCAAGGAATTACGAGTCCGAGAGCTGAGAAGAGGACGAGCACCCGAGAAACCCGTAAAGTGCATCATTGAGGGTAAGTCATTTTAAGTACTGCGCCAGTCGTGTCTCGCCGTTGGCATTCTCTGCTTGCCAATCGATCGAGCAGAATTCCCTCTGGGTGAGAGTAAATCTCAGAGGTGTCGAGTTGTTATTGTTGTTCGAGTCGAGTATAGTTTATTAATTATCTTTAAGATTAATTGGCGCCTGCCGGCGAAATTTATCAAATAAATTTCAATTTATTTCTGTGTTGAACGCGTCGGATTTTGCTTGACGTAAACAGAAATTTTGAACAAAATAATAATTGTTCAAAATAATACGTCACAAATGTCAAGTTTTTTTAATGTAATTTTTTTAAAGAATTTTTTTCTCCGCCATAAAATTTTTTAAATAGAACAAAAAGTATAAGAAACGTGTTCCCGATAGTTGTACTTGAAAAATACCCATTTTTAATTTTTATTTTTTTCGATTTTGAATTTAAAATGGCGCTTGAAGGACAAAAAATTTCCTAATTTTACGTAAAATTACAAACTTTTTGAAAATTGCTCAAATCTAATTGAAATTTGTTACTCGGGGGTTTTGGGGGTCGCTGATTACGAATTTAAAGTCAGATTCAAAAAATTCAAAATGGCGGTCAAATTTGGTGAAACTCATTAAATTCAGTTGAAACTCGTTACTCGGAGGTTTTTAGGGTCGCTGATCACGAATCTGAAGTCAGATTAAAAACATTTAAAATGGCGGAATCAAAATGGCGGCTTAATTTTTCAAAATTACTCAGATTTGCTTGAAATTTGTTACTCGGGAGTTTTTTAGGTCGCTGATTACAAATATGAAGTCAGATTCAAAAAATTCAAAATCGCGGATCTAAAATGGCAGCTTAATTTTCTAAAAAGAGATATGCATGAAATTTGTTTCTCTGAGGTTTTCGGGGTCGCTGATTTTGAAGATGAAGTCGCCTTTAGCCTTTAAATAATTAAAGTTGCCCGATTCTTACCACGACTAGGTAGGCAATATAAAGAAACTTTTTTTTACTTTTTTAGTGATTTACAATTTTTTTTAGTCTTCTTTTTTTGTTTTTTTCAATTTGATAATTTACTTGTTTCAACTTTTTATTAAAAATTATTAATATGTATAATGCGCTTTTTATTAAAAATTATTAATTTGTATAATGCGCTTTTTATTAAACAATATTAATTTGTATAATGCGTTTTTTTGAAGCATTTGTCACAGTAATATAACTTGCATGTTTTTCAGTATTTCCTTGTTCGGAAATAGAAAGTACAACATTTTTGGCTGTGTGCATCAGCAAAGATTATTTTAACAAAGTAAGAATGGGAAAGTCGTCAGAACATGACAGAAAAACAGCTTTTACCCCGATACTGTTGCACCTCAAATAGTTTTTAATAAAAAGTTGAAAGAATTAAATTTTAAAATTAAAAAAGCAAAAAAATAAAAAAACAAAAAAAATTACTGAAAAAGTTTAAAAAAATGATCCTCTATATCATCTTTAATTATTTTAAGGCTAAAGTCGACTTCATATTCAAAATCAGCAACCCCGAAAACCCCAGAGTAACAAATTTCATGCATATCTCAGTAATTTTGGAAAATTAAGCTGCCATTTTGAATCCGTGATTTTAAATTTTTTGAATCTGACTTCATATTTATAATCAGCGACCTAAAAAACTCCCGAGTAACAAATTTCAAGCAAATCTGAGTAATTTTGAAAAATTAAGCCGCCATTTTGATTCCGCCATTTTAAATGTTTTTAATCTGACTTCAGATTCGTGATCAGCGACCCTAAAAACCTCAGAGTAACGAGTTTCAACTGAATTTAATGAGTTTCACCAAATTTGACTGCCATTTTGGATTTTTTGAATCTGACTTTAAATTTGTAATCAGCGACCCCCAAAACCCCCGAGTAACAAATTTCAATTAGATTTGAGCAATTTTCAAAAAGTTTGTAATTTTACGTAAAATTAGGAAATTTTTTGTCCTTCAAGCGCCATTTTAAATTCAAAATCGAAAAAAATAAATATTAAAAATGGGTATTTTTCAAGTACAACTATCGGGAACACGTTTCTTACACTTTTTGTTCTATTTAAAAAATTTTATGGCGGAGAAAAAAATTCTTTAAAAAAAATTGCCATTTTTAAGTATTTTTGGAAAAAAGAAGGGTTTAATATCATTTTTTGAAAATTTTGACCACACCATTCGAAAGAGCGACCCCAAAAATAGTAGGATATGGACTTTTACACAAGTTTATGGCTTCTTTCTACTAATTGTAGGCGTTTGAAGTTCATGTTGAAAAGCAGCACATCTCGTCGCTAAAAGGTTAAACGTAAAAAACTTGGGTAAATATTATTAACATTCCTGATTGGTTATTAAATCTTCAGTACAGTTGTTTACACTTTAATTGTTCCAAAAAAATGACGAGTTTTAGGTATCTCTTACTTGGTCTTTGAAATTATTGGCGTTCTTTTTTCAGCACTCGTTGCACGAACAACTTAAGTAACTGAACTGCTTCGAAAGCGGTCTGCAGTATTACTTGGTGTTTCATGCGACGAGGGCTAGAAAAAGAACGCTGATATTTTGAAAGACCAAGTATCTGTGCAGTTACTTATTGGTGTTTGAAATCACTACCCTCAAAATACGGCACAACACCTAAATATGGCACTAGGTATCTGGCAGTTAACCTAGGTTCTCGACTTAAGACTTGACATTCTTTGCAGCTACACGGCAGTTTTCAGCGCGCAGTGACTGAAGAACTCAGTCGCAGCGTCAAGAACAATTATTTCTAAGCCATTAGAAAAACACCTAAAAATACTTTAAGGGGACATTCCAGTTCAAAACAGGCAAAAAGGCTTTTTTAAAAAATATTATTAAAATAACTATGGCATTTATTTAAAAACTTTCTTTTGCATGTAATAAATAATTTAGTTAAGAATTTGTAAAAAAAAATTTCATTTTTATTTCAAAATGGCGGCGATATAAGCCATTTTCGGTGGTAAGATCGATTCCAAACTTTCTAAAACAGATAAAACCAAAAACGAAGTGACATTCTCTTTGTTAGTTATTTCTTCAGGTGTGGAACCTCAAAAAGTAGAATTTTCTTTCCCCCCTTTTTTTAAAGTACTTTTTCCCCAAAATATGCAAAAAAGGTGTTTTTATTAAGAATTTCTCTTAAAAATAAAAGGGAGTTAAAAACTTTCCAGTTTTTGAGGTTCCAAATATAGGGATGATGACGCTCAATCAAAAGCCGTTTAATTTTTTGAAATCGCTTCAGAAGAACTCGAGATATCAGTCTTACCAGATCAAAAAAAGACATTTTGAGGAAAACGCATTTAAAGTTTTTGTTTATAAGTTTCGAGATTTTAAGAAAAAAATCATCGGATTTGCTTGAAAATCGTTACTCGGGGGTTTTTGAGATCGCTGATTACGAATATGACATAATTTTTCCAAATTTAAAAATGTCGGATGTAATACCCAGCTTAAAATCCCCGTACAGGATCCTTAAAGGATCCTCTTGGGATCCTGTACAGGTCCTGCGCAGGATCCCATACAGGATCCCTACTGGTCCTGTAGAGGATCCCGTACGGGATTTTGGAACAGGGTTCCTGTGCAGGTTCCGATGCAGGAACCTTATTTATCAAAGATTTCTGTAAACGTTTCTGTACAGGAACACTTGCAGGATCCTGTACAGGAAACTTTGTAAAGGTTCCTGTACAGGAACCTTTGTAGTTTTGCAAACTGCAGGTACTTAAGTGTAAAGGATCCTGTGAGGAACCCTTAAAGGATCCTACACGGTTTCCTCAATTAATTTATTTATATTTTTAACTCCTGCGCAGTAGTTTTCTGAGTTTCTCGAATGCGCAATACATTTTTCTGTCCAACATTGATATACGAGCCTAACATATTAAAATATGAAGTCTATGTATGTCAAATGTTGCTTAACCTGTTCAGGATCCCAGGAGGATCTTTTAAGGATCCTGTACGGGAATTTTAAGCTGGGTATGGTGGACGAAAAAAAAATTAAAATAAAAAAATTTTCTTTTTCGCCATATTGGATCCGTCATTTTGAATTTTGAAAATTTGATATCTAATTTGTGATCAGCAACACTAAATACATTTTTGTTTGTCTTTTTTAAAAAATGCAAATGAGAAAACATTTATATCATTCGATTGCTTATTCGCATACAAAAACATTTTTGACATGGCGAAGAATAAAAATGTAAAACTTTTGTTTTACTTCGAATTTTGCAATAATATTTTAAGAGAGTATTCTAGACACTATAAGAAATCCGAAAATAAAATTTAAAAAAATCGATTTTTTAACATTTTGAACTGGAATGTCCCCTTTATTAATATTGAACTTTTCTAAAAGAAGTTCTAAATTTTTTCCATATCCTGAGTTCTTGAATAAATTTAGTAATAACTCTTGAAAAAAGTATTTTCGTGTATTATTTAATTAGCATAATTAAATTAATTAAATTAAAAAATTTACAGTTAATTTAAATTTAAAAAATACATTTAATTTAATTAGCATAATTAAATTAATTAAATTAAAAAATTGACAGTTAATTTAAATTTTAAAAATACATTAACTTTTACGAAAGGAGTAGGTTCATTAAAATGAAGTCGTTTCTTTTTTTTGAAGGAATATATATTTAATGAATATATATTCGTCAATATACTTAATATACATATTTACAACTTAACAGACATTGATTACAAGAATAGAGATAATTATTATACGACACGAAGACACATTTATTTTTTCTTTATACGTACATGCAAAACCCTCGTTTGGAAACCACTGGCAGCACTCCAAAATGACCGATTCCCTACAGTCCGACCAACCGATGCGCAAAACATTTTGCTCACAGTGTAGCGGTGGGCAAAATATTTTGCGCATCGTTTGTTCGCACTGTAAGGCGATCGGATATTTTGAACTACTGCAAGTGCTTACCAAACGGGGTTATGCCTGCACTAATAAAGAAAAATATTGTTCGATACAAGGTGCCGCGTGAGCGTATGCCCATTGCTCGTGTAATAACCTGGCGACAACTCACTGCTCGGCTTCGCCTCGCATTGAGTTCTCGCCACGCCATTACACTCGCAATGTGCAAAACGCTCACTTGGCACCTTGTATCGAAATATACTATTTTTTCACTCTTTCGCAATTGCAGTGATTTTTAGACAGAAAAATAAAATATATATATTTTTTATCACATGCATTCCTCTTTGCATGTCTCTCGCAGCGTTTATAATAATAATAATAATAAAATTTTTAACATCTTTATAACTAAAGTAAATGGAATAAAATTCTATACATTTATTGTTGTCACTGTTGTTATACAGTGTGACTAGCATTATGTTAAAATATATCTATATTCGATATATAGGTTATATTATGCGCAGGTTCATTAATTTTTTCTGGCTCCAAATTTATTTTACAACAATGGTCCCTGTAAATTTTGCAGGTAACTTGAATTAACTTGTGGTAATTAAAAATTCGAACACATTAAAGAGCCGATTACGTTAATTTTTTGTGATTATTATTAATAATAATTCAGGTAACTGCATAGACATTAATTTTCCTTCTCTCTATGCCTACAACTCGTTTTATTTTCATCCCTTTAACATCAATCATTAAAAAGGTTGAACGAGTTTTGACATAATTTATTCATTTTTTGATATTCAGGCACTCTTTTTCTAAAAAAAACTTTTTAATATTCCCTTTTTTCTGAAATAACAGTATAAACTCTTGCAGTGAAACATGCATACTTAAATATTTATTTTTAAAATTTTTCTCATTTTACGATTTATATATTTTATTATATCAAATACACAGAATGTTTAAGCGTTTTATTTCTCACATAAAATACTATAATCATACATTAATGTTTTTCTTTTTAGAGAACAACAATAATTAGTTAAGTCTATAACTTTTTTCATACTTCTTCTATTCATGCATTATTTTTGTTTTTTCCTGTTTTCTTAAAAAAACGTTCTTAATACTAAAACGAATTACTTTTTTCTATAATAAAAATTAACTTTGGTCCGAAAGTAAAGTATAAAAGTCATTTGATTTTTTTAAATAAAATCATAATTTCTTAATTATAAATTTTTTTGCTTTTTATACAAAGCAATAAAATGTCTGATGGTTATTTAAAATAACCCTCCTTTTGTCATATACTGCTCAAAAATTAGTTATTATTATTGCTTTTTTGTCGTTCAAAAAAAAGAAAAGAATATTTCCTTGAGAAGTTTTGGAATGAAAGCAATAATTTTTTTCTTGTTTTTCAGGCTCATATGTTACACAAACGAATTCATTTTCGTTTCTTTACACCATTTGTAAAAATGCCCATGTACTTCTTCGCTTTAGACGTAAGATCGTTATTTTGATTTCTCTTGAGTTATCCCATCATTTTAAATTGAAGTTGTTTGTATGCTTCCGTGCAACAATAAATGTTGCACGGAATCCCTATCTCAAACTTTGCTCTCTGGACCATCTGTCGTATGTTTGAACGAATTGCGAATTTTACTTAGATGGAGAGCTGTTATATGTCCGTAAGTTTTGTTGTACCATTCAGGAGTTCTTCCTCTGTAAAATTCAAATATTAAAATTAGTTAAAAGTCTTCTTAGTCCTAGCCTTTTTAAACCATAATTTACTAGTCTTTTAAAATTGTTAAATTATTTTTGTCATTTAGTACTTTTAGAAATGGTGGATTCCCCGTCAGTTCAACACACTTATTTTCATGACTTGTTCGGATTTGGCTGTACTTTTGTAAATTTATTACTTTTATAGTGATAAACAACTCCACCAAATATTTTTTCAAAATTTTAAAAATTACCAAAAATATGGCATTTTCAAAATTGTTGTCTTTTTTTAAAAGTGCTATAACTTCGGTTCTAATTAACCGATTTTGGATTTTAAAAAAAGGATTTCTTTGGTTTTAAGAATATTTTAAGATACAATTAATATAAAAAAGAAAAATTCAAAAAAATTTTTTTTGAAATTTTGAACAATTAAAAATCCGTTTTTGAAAAAACATCTTCTTCGATTTTTTTCAAAATTTTACTAAATGTTAGGGCAAATGTGCTTTAAATGTCCTGTAAGTTTCATCTTGGGATCTTAAAGGGATTCGGAGTAAAAAAATAAAACGTAACCACAAATTACGAACATATGGGGCAAAATTCCTTAACTGCCCAGGTAATAAAATGAATTTTCTCTAAACTTTGCTAAAATGTTACTATTATTAGTGGAAATATAAATATTAATTTTCTTTTAATTTGATAAAATATTTTTTGAGTTATGGAGTTTCAAAATTTGGATTTTTTTGAAAATATCTTTTTTTCGATTTAATATATTGATAAGTAAAATTATTCAAATTGAAAGTATGAATAGTGATTTTTAAAGGGGTTTTCACGGGCTAGAAGCTGCCCAGCGGGCACAAAGACAAAAAACGTTCTTTGAACGTCTGTAGAACGTTTAATGTCTGCTAATTTACGTTCTAAGAATGTCCGAACGTTCCGAAACATTTTTGGAACGTTCGGACGTTCTTAAAACTTAAAACAGCAGACATTAAACGTTCTACAGACGTTCAAAGAACGTTTTTTATTTTTGTGCCCGCTGGATGGTGATGAAAAAAAGTTGTTTTCTGTCAATTTAACCTTGAAATTCAAGGTCAAATTCTTAATTTCAATATATAGTCGATCCCGGTTAATACGATCCCGTTTAATGCGATTTCCCGCTTAAGACGCTCGTTTATGGTAGTCTCTGCAATTAACCATTATACATTTTATATCCCACCTAATACGTTTTCCCGCATAAGACGCATTCTTAGTACGGGTCCTACAAAATTGTATTAACCAAGTTCTACTGTATCTCAAAATCGGTGTTTTTTATTTTTTCGTAACCTATCCCAATCGAAAGCTTACTTTTTTTCATATAAGAGTCAGAATTCCTGAAAGGAGCTATCCAAAACCTTTTAATTTTTTTTGTACTAATGTGAATATTTTAATAGTATTTTATATAAAAAATAAATACTACCAAAGGATTTTGAAAAAAAAATTTTCTGTTAATGTTATTAACTACTAGCTGTCGTACCCGTCTTCGACGGGTTTTAGTTTCAACAAATACATTTAATAGTGTTTCAACCAGTCTCGAAAAATAGGAAATAGTGGGAAATTAAATTTGACTGGAGAAATAATAATTAGCTATCATTAACTATTTTATTATCAAAATATTACTATTTCAAAACACTGAATAAATTTTTATCATCAAATAATTAATTTTTTATTTATCAAAATGCAGAAAACAACGGTTGTCAATTATTCGTAGAAATTTAGTTATAGTATTATAAGTTAATCCTAAATTTTCACCAGTTTTTAGAGTTATAGTAAAGTCAAATTCGAACTAATTGTATCATAATTGCTTAAATGTAAAATAAGACCTATATTGCAAGCTGAATTGACAATTTTTTCCGATTAAATAAAATTTCTGCATATTTCCCGTTTTGCCCAGTTGGTAGAACCCCTGTTAAAAGTATTTGTAAAAACAAAAACCCGTCGAAGAGTATTTTTATAAAATATGTGAATTTTTGTAGCCATTTGTAGTTTTATTTATCGTTTATACTTATCAAAAAAATTTATATTTGATGAGAAAATATACATCTGGAAAAATTTGGACAAAGTTGGGAAAACCGGATTATACAAAGTTTAAAAGCATTTTTTAAAAAATGTAAAATTTGAAAATTTTTGATTTTTGAATTTTTTGAAAGAATTTAATATCTCCTGTTCTAATTAATATTTTTTTAAATCTGTAAATTTGAAAACCTTCCTTGGCCTAAGGTCAAACATTCTGCCAAATTTGGATTCAAACGGTTGAGCCGTTTTTAAGTGATACGCGAACAAAGATTCTGTGACATACGGACATACATACATATACGAAATTTTTTATTGGCATTTTTGGAATCCTGGATGCTCAAAATGAATAAGTATGTGTAAAATTTTAAGTACTGACCAATGTATAGACAAAAGTCTCATCTTATATATATATATAGATTGAAAATTTTGAACGTATTTAATTAAAAAATGAATTTCTCAAAAACTTATTGATCGATTTTAATTTTCCAGTTGCATTTTATTTGCCTTGAAATGAAGTATAAATGACAATATTTTCAAATAAAAATATTTAATTCTAGTGCAAAATGCAATTGTTTATTTATAAACAATTAAAAATAAATAGTGTTCTGGATGATATTTTTAGTTGAAAAAATGACTAAAATGTTCTTAATAAACCACTAAAAAATATCCCGTTGAAAAAAAAATGGCACGAATTTTTAAATTGCTTATTTTTAAGCATTTGTGCCGCGGTGCAGTGCACGACTCTGAGTTATTGAGCGTTCGCGCGCGTGTTATTGTTTCTGATCACGGAAACGACTGCGCTTCTCAAACACTACATTTATATTGGAAATAAATTTATTTTAACGTAATTTTTACTTTTAATTTCTTTTAATGGAACATTTAATTAATTCTTTTTGTTGAATGGTAATTACAGATGTGTTGCATAAATTGTTAATATATCGAATTGTTGAATTTTCTTTGAAAAAAAAATAATGAGTGAACTAGAGTGAAAATTTGGATTGGATTTAAACATTTTTAACAATAATTCCAAATGTAAACTATTTTTTAGAAACAGTTCTGTTTCTAAAATAAAATAATAAAATGAATAGTTTAGCATTTATTCTCTCCGATAAATTACGAATTCTAACCAATCGATTAAAATCATAAAAACAGGCCTCGGATCGAGGCATTTTACTTTATTCAGTATTATCACAAAAATTCTTTAAACTTTCTCAATTTTAATAAGTAAAAATGTTTGATCATTTGACTTTTTGCTTTGGAATTAATAAATAAAATGAAATTTTACATAGAATTTAACATATAAAAAAAGTTTTTGGAATGAATTATAATATTCTTCACGATAAAAATGTTTACTAATTTCACTTTTTAATTAGTAAATTTCACTTTTTAAATAGTAAATTTTACTATATATATATATATATATATATATATATATATATATATATATATATATATGTGACGCGACACGAGAAAAGGGACCTATCGCCTCAAAAGAGAATTTTACAGGGGGGGCGTTTAAAGTGACGCCATGAGCAGAAAACCCGTGTATTTACGCGGACACGTTCAACTTTCGGGCTTTATATTAATTAAACTATTTCAGATTTTTAATTTCTGATTTTTTTACGTGAAAGAGCGACTCAAAATCTATGGAATACGACTAGAAACTCAAAAATGATTTTTTTATCGATAGGTCCCTTTTCTCGTGTCGCGTCACACATATATATATATATATATATATATATATATATATATATATATATATATATATATATATATATATATATATATATATATTTATTTACTCTTCCTGCAATATCATGGTTCGAGGATCCATATACAATGTTCTTATAACTAAATACAATAACGCTTAACCTATATTACAAAATCCTTAAAACTATTGAAAGAACGCCAAAACCAAAAACGCAAAAAAAAATTTCTCTCTCTCTCCAGTGTCTGGGCTTCCGTTTCCTGTTTTTATTGTGCCCATTTTGGCTTTTCGTTTTAATTAAAATCGTGCTATCCGAAAACCCACCCACTTTATTTCTTACCCCACATACGTTTCTCTTCTCTCATCCAATTCTTTCATCCATCTCACCCTTTGTCCACTTTCTTCCAAAATCCATTTTATTATTTCCCCAATCCCCCATTCTTCCTCCCACTCACTCACGCCTCTTTAAAGAAAATTCAACAATTCGATATTTTAACAATTTATGCAACACATCTGTAATTACCATTCAACAAAAAGAATTAATTAAATGTTCCATTAAAAGAAATTAAAAGTAAAAATTACGTTAAAATAAATTTATTTCCAATATAAATGTAGTGTTTGAGAAGCGCAGTCGTTTCCGTGATCAGAAACAATAACACGCGCGCGAACGCTCAATAACTCAGAGTCGTGCACTGCACCGCGGCACAAATGCTTAAAAATAAGCAATTCAAAAATTTGTGCCATTTTTTTCAACGGGATATTTTTTAGTGGTTTATTAAGAACATTTTAGTCATTTTTTCAACTAAAAATATCATCCAGAACACTATTTATTTTTAATTGTTTATAAATAAACAATTGCATTTTGCACTAAAATTAAATATTTTTATTTGAAAATATTGTCAGTTATACTTCATTTCAAGACAAATAAAATGCAACTTGAAAAATTAAAATCGATCAATAAGTTTTTGAGAAATTCATTTTACAATTAAATACGTTCAAAATTTTCAATAGTTAATAACATTAACAAAAAAATTTTTTTGCAAAATCCTTTGGTAGTATGATTTTTTATATAAAATACTATTAAAATAACCACATTAGTACGAAAAAAAAATTAAAAGGTTTTGGGTGGCTCCTTTCATGAATTCTGACTCATAAGCCTTGTAAAAATTAGAGTGGAACACTGGAACTTTTTGAAGAAATTAATTATAAATCATTATTTTCTATGTAAAATAATGATAAATTATTATTTTCCTCAAAAATTCTCATGGTCCCACTCTGATTTTTACATAGTCTATAGAAAAAAGGTGACCAGCTTCTAGCCCGTGAAAACCCCTTTAAAAATCACTATTCATACTTTCAATTTGATTAATTTTACTTATCAATATATTAAATCGAAAAAAAGATATTTTCAAAAAAATGCAAATTTTGAAACTCCATAACTTAAAACATATATTTTATCAAATTAAAAAAATTAATATTTACACTTCCACTAATAATAGTAACATTTTAGCAAAGTTTAGAGAAAATTCATTTTTTTACCTGAGCAGTTAAGGAATTTTGCCCCATATGTTCGTAATTTGTGGTTACGTTTTATTTTTTTTACTCCGAATCCCTTTGAGATCCCAAGATGAAACTTACAGGACATTTAAGGCACATTTGCCCTAACATTTAGTAAAATTTTGAAAAAAATTGAAGACGATGTTTTTTCAAAAACGGATTTTTAATTTTTTTAAATTTCAAAAAAAAATTTTTTTGAATTTTTCTTTTTTATATTAATTGTATCTTAAAATATTCTTAAAACCAAAGAAATCCTTTTTTTAAAATCTAAAATCGGTTAATTAGAACCGAAGTTATAGCACTTTTTTAAAAAAAAGACAAAAATTTTTAAAATGACATATTTTTGGTAATTTTCAAAATTTTGAAAAAATATTTGGTGCAGTTGTTTATCACTATAAAAGTAATAAATTTACAAATGTACAGCTAAATCCCAACGAGTCATGAAAATAAGTGTGTTGAACTGACGTGGAATCCACCAAATAGGTTTCAATTAGAAATTAAATATTCAAATAAAGAAGATTAAATATTAAGTAGTAGTAGGAATTTAATTTTAGAAATCAATACTCGCTCTCTGTGTCAAGTATGTGTGTGTTTTTAATTGACACTTATTAATTGTTCTTTGAAAAATAATACCTTTGTTTTATAATTTATAATCTAATTTATGTAATTACATTTTTTTATTTTAACAAATATTTTCAGTTTTTTGATGAGGACAGCAGGGCTGTCGAAAAGTAAAAGTGTGTTTTTTACTTTTTAATATTTTACTTGAAGAATTGATAATTTTCTTGACATTTAAGATTAAATATTAAGAAGGTGTCTAAGTTTATGCGATTTTTCATTAAAGCTCATTGTCAGTGTAAAGTTCGCATCGACTTTGATGACCCTTTAAAAATTATAGATTTGAGATTATGTACTATAGATTAAAGATTTAAAATTATATTAAAAATTTGGTTTAATTTTTATTACTGCAAAATGAGCGAAAAACTAGGTTTCTTTAGAGTAAGGAACAAAATTGAATGAGGTTTTTTTTATATAAATGTAAACGTACTTTGTATCAACCCTTGACAGATGCATAATACGAGATTTTCCACTTCCACAAGGTTCGATTAAATATCGAGATGCTAAAACAATGCCTCGTGTTCCACCAAAAGTGATTGGAGCATTTGGATGCTCTACAGATGTTTCAACAATTACACAAGCTCCTTTGGGCAAATCATTTCGCCACGATCTGCAAAGTGTAGAGAATTTTTAGTTATTTTTCGTTTAGTCTAATTTCTCCCAATTAGAAAAATTAAAAATCTCTAAATTATTTACCTGAGGACACAATAATCCCTGACTGGTAATGGAGGACTCATGTTTCCAGTGACATATTGAAAAATCTCTACATTCGTGTCCAATTTACTGATTAGCTGATATTTAATCAATTGATGATCCCAGATGTCTCTTTCTCTTAAAACTCGATTCAAGAGTTCATTTGGTGGTGCTTCAACGTCGGTCGACACTCGCCAGAGACGAAGCGGATGTCCGTCTCCGACTTTTTTGTATGCTATTTCCACACTGGAATCTGCTGGATTGTTAACCGTCACCCATCCTCGGCTTCTACAACAAAAGATTCGATTTTGTTAGTTTTCAACTTTTTTTCTCTGGAAAATCTTGACAACTGTTTTGAAATTCATTTTATGAGTGGAAAAAACTTACTTTTCTCTGGCCTCTTTCAATAAAGCGGTTATGCAGGCATTCAAATAACCCCTCCAATCTTGCTTCAGTTCTGATCCAAGTTCATCCAAACCAACAGGAATGCTCTCCTCCATGTAGTTAAAGTGGCATTGAGTTAACATATCTGACGAGACCTTTAAAGAAAACAAGAGACGATCAATAGACTAATTAAAACAACAAGTGTATTAAATAAACTTATTTAAATTTGTTTTTTATTAGGATAAATGAATTTTTCCTACCATAAATAGTTCACGATGACTTTTAACGAAATATAAGAGACAATCGTGCGCTGCTTTATTTTCCGATAGTTCTCTTTGATCAGGAGTCCCGACAGTTTTTCTTCTTCTTGGCGAGACACTATTTGACCTGTTTGTCACATTTGCGTTATGATTGAAGTGAAATAAACTCGGCGCTAGGCATACCGACAAATTGGAAGCGGTCATTTGATTGTAGGGCGAATTACTCGCGACAATATTGAGAAAATCAAGAAGAAATTCCAATGCCTCGCGATGCTCGTCTGGTAGTAGAAGTAGGACACATTGAACGGCATCGGGACGCAATTCCACTGGAACGTCTGTAACAAAGATTTTCAACCTCTTAATCATTTTCTAAAGAGTTTTATAAAAGAATGAATGAAAATTAATTTTGTCGAATTTTTACTCACGTTGAAAAATAGCGATGAATGTCTCAGAAAGTTTATTAGTCAGAAGGGCTTCCGGCAATTCTCGAAAATATTGTTTAACAAGATCAGCAACATCGTAAGCCTGTTGTCCGTCAAAATTGATATTATCACCCTGTGTCTCTGTCATGATCTTGAGTTTTTGAATTCTAGATCTTACGCCACTCTTTCGAAACAAACCGACCTGATCAAGAGCGTTTGTTTTCAGCCACTTTAGAGCAATTTGTATACACTTTGGCAGAGCTTGACCTGTTCTTTGTAATGACAACAGCAACGGAACACCAAAGACTGTCTTGTCCTTATAATCAGGTGACTTTATCTTTCTGATGAATTTCGGTAATTCCCAATTCCAACCTGTACGATGAGTGGGACAATATCGTTCCATACATGCGGTTAATTTTAAAAGAGCCAATTTCCTCAGTACCAAGAGTTGACCACAAGACATTGAAGCCATCGCACGACGACAAAGTGGATCCAAACTCTCTGGATTAAGAGAACCTCGTTGAAAGCTGTGCCACCTAACGACCGTACTCTTGTGCTTCGGCGAATCCTCTTCTTGATCCGAATCTTTACTGGCTGCTGTCGAACTGCTCTCTTGACTTCCCGTCAAATCGGAATTTTTACTCCTTGATTTTTCACGATATACTGTAATCTCCTTGGCTGGTGATCTATCCTCCAGGTAAATATCCTCGCGACCGTGTCTAAAGCTCTTGTGAAATTTATCCTCTCGCTTTAATGATGATACTTTTTCTGACGAATCCCTGAATTTTGATTCTTTACTTGAGTGCAAACTGCCACCGCGATTGATAACAGTCGCCGATCTTGTTGGAGATTCCTTTGGACTCTGTGAGACGCATTCTAGAACCTTTGTGTTATTACTGTTAGCATCCTTAAAGTACCTTTGTCTCCAGCTCGTTGGCTGACATTCGGAATCACTTAAAGCACCCTGATCTTCTCGGCTACGATTAAGAAATTTACGGGCACGATTCATTTTCGTGCGGGTTGGTGTTGGTGTTGGTCCGCCACCTTGCGAGCCATCGGAACAATAACTCGAGGAATCGTCTCCGAATAAACTTGGTGCATTTGCCATTGGAGACGGTGGTAAATGATTTGGTGATGCTGGCAAGGTGAGTGGCGATGCAGGTAAATGAAAAGGTGACGATGGCAGTAGAAGATCATTGAATGACAGTGGCGCCGAACCTGTTGGTGAGACATCGACACAATTAAGATCCTTCATTTTTTGTTGCATCGATATAACATCGAGTACTTGGGGTCCACTAATGACTACACCATCGCGATTTTGTCGTTTTCTTCGGCGAGACTTTAACGACTCAACACGTCGTAAAAATGCCTTTGCACCGTCACGAAGTCTTTCAGAACCGGTGCGCCGGAAACGTTGGCCAAGCTCATCCGGTGTTGTGCCTGGAGGAAGACTCGAATAACGGAAATTGTCTAATTGATCATCAGCCTCTTCGGCTTCAAGACGTTCCTCAATTGATTCCTCCTCGGATGGTATATTCTGACTTGCGATTGTTTGCAATTTCTCGAGATTTGTTTGTGTCACGTCACACACACGTGACCATCTTCTTGTTTTCTTCTCGAACATCCAGTTTTCGCTCAATGCGCACTGTGTTTCTTCATCAGAATCGTCGCCTCCACCTCCCTAAAAAATTGAAACATTCTTTTACAAATTTTTTTTAGGAATAATATAAACTTTATAAGGAGGTTCTCTAGTAATTAGAAATAACAGACATTTTGATAAAACTTGGTATACTGTTAGATACAGACTTAAAAAAGATGCAGTTAAATTGTTTAGAGACCTGAGGTACTTATGACAAATGTTATGAATGGTTATATTTTTTCATATTTTACATTCTGTCTCATGGGAAATTGTACTATCATGATATTTAATCTCATATTGTAAGGAAATTAACTGTCAATTATTACCCTACTTTTTTATAAATAAAGGTAAATAACTGATTAAGGTAAATGTAAATATTTACGGCATGTTAAGGCCCTTACTGAGAATTTTATTTTTGTTATTTTAATAAATAACTTAAAGTGTAAGAAAACAATTGCATCGTAAAAATTAATTAATCATTCTCACTTTTCATTGTTTGTTTCTGTTTAAAAACTAAATTTATATTCATTTTTAATAATTTTCTAAAACACTCAATTGAACGTTATTCCGTGCAAAATTTTTGCCATGTAGGTAATTCCGTCCTAACTTGAACCCCGTAAACTTAGCACCTTTATTTAAACAAAATCAATTTTTGTTTAGAGTTCTCTGTAGATGAACCATAGTTCTACAGTTCTATAACGATATTTTCAATAGTTCTGTCAATTAAATAAGAAAAAATTTAAAAAACAAAAATAAGGTGCTAAGTTCACGCAGCACCTTTTTTACAGCTAAAACGAGTTCTGACATGATAAATAGATTTTAAATTAATAGTTCTACAGTTCTATAATATAGAAATTAATAGTTCTGCAGTTTTTAAAAAAAATAATAAAAAATTTTTTTTAATTAAAAAAAAATTTTTAATCTTAAAAAAAATTTCTGAATTAAGCAACTAAAAAAGGATTTTTCTATGAAACAACAAAAGAAATACATTTTTTTCCAAGCAACTAAAAATGCATTTTTCTATGAAACAACAAAAGAAATACATTTTTTTTCCAGTTGCCCCTTAACGAAGCAACTCGGAGGCGGGCGAAGCCCGTCGCACCTACATGCAATTTGATGTTTAATATAGAAAAGATAGTAGAAGTCAACTTTCTAGTTTGTACTAGAAGGTACTTTGAACACAGAACCAATGCCCCTTACAAAAAAAATTGGAGTATGAAGCTGGCACTACAAATTTAATGGATTGACATGACTTTTATGGCATAATTTAGTGCTTATTTAGTGCTAAATTATGCTGCAAGAAAAAAATTTTGTGCTGTCTAAAAAGAACTTTTTAAAGTGCCTCTAGAAGAAAGCACAATGGAGGCAGAGGCGAAGCCCGCCGCATCTTGATTCTCCTTTTTTAATACAGAAAGAGAGTAAAATTGACTGCCTAGTTGGTACTAAAAGGTACCAAACCCAGACCAAAGCCCCCTCCAACGTTTTAAAAAAGGCCTTTTTTTAATGTTTTCTTCTGTTTTTAAAAACTCATTTTTCTCAACAGCATTATTTTTTTGAAAATTTTTTTGCAGTTACAATAGGATAAAAAAAAATTTTTAATAGGTTTGATGTCTGCTAAAAAGTTTGGGGAGTTACAATAATTTTTTTCGAAAATAACTAATATGTTAGTTTAAGTTATAAACGATTATATTTTCTTAATGTACCCAAAGTGTTTTTGGATTTCAGTTGTGGATTGAATCTGTTTCTTTGCAATATTGTGGATAATAAATTTATAGTGCATGTAACTTTTTCGTTTCAATTTTTTTTCATTTTCTGTTGCAATAAACATTATTTTGTAATATATATATATATATATATATATATATATATATATATATATATATATGAGCCAAAATAAGTGAAAACGGCCACTTGAAAAATTTTTGTCTACAATGTTCAAGTTATCTATGATTTTTGGTAGATATATGAGTACACTTTTTCCACCTAAATTTTTTTTCAAAAAAAAAAATATATTTTTGAAGTAATCTGGTGTTGAAGTTTTGGGTCATTTTATTTTCATTTTGTTATTACTTTGAAACAAATAAAGATAATTAAGTGAATTTTTTTTAAATTAAAGCTTAAAGTCTATACTTTAAGGATTAAATAAAGCGATTGCTGAAAAATGAAAATTTATAATTGTTATTAACAATTCTTTTAAACAATTGCAAATTGAAGAATGTACTCAATGTTTTTCAAAGATTAAATTACGATGTATTGATGCGTCAAACTCCAAGCATTAAAATAAAAAAAAGAAAAATCAGTAACCTCCAATATTATAGATATTGTGTAGATTTTTCTGACAAAATACAGGCGAAAATCGACTTTTAATAATAAAAATCCGCTTGAAAGAGTGAAGTTTCTAACAAAACAAAAGACGATCTTATTTATTCGTTTGCAATTTATCTTTTTCCAGTAACTCGAGTCTAATTTCGCCTGCATTTTGTCAGAAAAATCTACATAATTTCTATAATATTGGAGGTTACTGATTTTTCTTTTTTTTATTTTAATGCTTGGAGTTTCACGCATCAATTCATCGTAATTTAATCTTTGAAAAACATTGAGAACATTCTTCAATTTGCAATTGTTTAAAAGAATTGTTAATAACAATTATAAATTTTCATTTTTCAGCAATCGCTGTATTTAATCTTTAAAGTATAGACTTTAAGCTTTAATTTAAAAAAAATTCACTTAATTATCTTTATTTGTTTTAAAGTAATAATAAAATGAAAATAAAATGACCCAAAACTTCAACACCAGATTACTTCAAAAATATATTTTTTTTTTGAAAAAAAATTTAGGGGGAAAAAGTGTACTCATATATCTACCAAAAATCATAGATAACTTGAAAATTGTAGACAAAAATTTTTCAAGTGGCCAGTTTCACTTATTTTGGCTCATATATATATATATATATATATATTATTTTTCTTTATAATTCTTGTTTTTTTCCTTATAAACGGTTGAAAGTTTGCTGTGTAATTTAATTATTAAAAAAAATTTCAATCGTGTCGTTCCATTTGACAGCCGGTCATTTTTACTTTTGCTTCTCGCTTCATCGCCTTTATCGAGCACTTTTAAAGCCTTTGCTAATATTATTTTTTTAAAAACTTATTTGTTGAGTCTTTATAATAAATAATTTAATAATAATTATTAATATTAATAAATATTATTAATAATATAAAAAATTATATATATTATATATAATAAGTATATATAAGTAATTAATTTATTTATTTAGTGTTAATTTATTAATAATTATTATATATAATTATTATTATTTATTATTTTTAATAATTCTTCAAAAAATGTATATTTTTTGAGGAATTCGATTAAAATTCTATTAAATTAAGTTAAATTCTGCAATGAGTTTTATTATTTATAAAAATAATCGAATTCGGAAAAAGAATTTTATTATTTATGAAAATAAATAAATTTCTGTAAGAAATTTTATTATTTGTGAAAATAATTTAATTATTCCGAAGAATATTTATAAGAAATTTGTAAACAATTGAATTTATAAAAAATTTGTATTAAATATTTGCGTAGAATTACAAAAAAATTTATTTTTTAATAATACTGAATATAATATACTATAAAAAACGGGAGTTTTTGTTTAAAAAAATGCACTGTCACTAAATTTTCAATAATTAATTATTCCTTCTGTTTTTTACAAAATCTAAAAATCAAAAATTCATTTTTCTGTTTTGATCGTTTCGACACAGAATAAAATAAATATTTTAACTATATCTAATATTCAAAAAATATTGTAAAAAATACAAATAATAAAATTTTTTATTTTGATCAATAACATATTTTATTTTGACTGACGCAAAGAAAGAGCAAAGAATCTCGTTTTTAAATTTGTTGATATAATATATCACTTATGATTTAAAAAAATATTCATCAAAAATAACTTTTATACAAATAAACTACTTCTTGCAATAGTCTATAGTTATAATTAGTTTTTATTTCCAGTCTAACTTTAAAAGTGCGCGCCAAAATTCACAGTACATTGCATGCCACCAATCGCAATTCGAGTGTGCTCGATAGTTCTATTTCGATATATATATATTATTAACTATTAAAGAAGAATCAGTTAAATACTTTTTTGATTTTAAATTTAAAACAAAATGTCATTAGAATTACTTTTAAAACTCTTCGCAGTGATGCCAAAACTCTGACCAGAACTCTAAGAACTCTGAATTTTAAAATTTTGAAATTTCTTGAAAACTTCAAAGTCCTGTAACTTTTTTGATTTTGGAATTAAAACAAAATGTCATAAGAATTACTTTTAGAACTCTTCGCAATGATGCCAGAACTATAATCAGAACTCTAAATTTTAAAATTTTGAAATTTTTTGAAAACTTCAAAGTCCTGTAACTTTTTTGATTTTGGAGTTAAAACAAAATGTCATAAGAATTACTTTTAGAACTCTTCGCAATGATGCCAGAACTCTAATCAGAACTCTCAGAACTCTAAATTTTAAAATTTTTAAATTGCTTGAAAACTTTAAAGTCTGTGAACTTTTTTGATTTTGGATTGAAGAAAAATGTCATTAGAAATACTTATAGAACTCTCAGAACTCTGAATTTTAAAATTTTTTATAATTTTAGAAAATTTCAATGTCCCGTAACTTTTTTGATTTTGGGTTTAGAACAAAATGTCATTATACCAGAACTCTATTCAGAGCTCGCTAAATATTAGTTTCATAAATTTTTTTAATTTGTTAATAACTTTTGAAATTTTGCAGAACTCTTGTTTTTTTGGTTGGGAACTCCAGAACTTTTTATTCTCTTTCAGGATATTAGGTCAGAATTCTTTTTTGCAAAAATCATAGTGCTATGTAAAGTTAGCAATATGATTTTTCATTGTTGCTTTTTTTATTGTTAATCATCAGAACTATTTAAATTATTGTTAGAGAACTCTAAAACTATTACTAAAATGCCCAGAACTCTTTTAAAACTTTTGATTTTTCAAAAAAGTAGTGCCAACTTTACATGACTTGAATATAGGTTTCATGAATTGCATTTATGGATTTAAATAATGTTATATTTTATTATATATAATTTTATTATATTATAATACTCTCTAGTACACGTCTTTCTGACATTTTTCAGAATTTTTAAATTGTCTAACTTTTTGGATTTTTGGCATTTTTAGTTGCTTAATTCAGAAATTTTTTTTAAGATTAAAATTTTTTTTTTAAATTGAAAAAAATTTTTTTTAAATTTTTTTCTCAAAACTGCAGAACTATTGATTTAAAACCTATTTATCATGTCAGAACTCTTTTTAGCTGTAAAAAAGGTGCTGCGTGAACTTAGCACCTTATTTTTGTTTTTAAAATTTTTTCTTATTTAATTGACAGAACTATTGAAAATATCGTTATAGAACTGTAGAACTATGGTTCATCTACAGAGAACTCCAAAGAAAAATTGTTTTTCTTTAAATAAAGGTGCTAAGTTCACAGGAGTCCTAACTTGTCTATAATTGCGGCATATTCTGTTTTCACGCATTCTTATATATATATATATATATATATATATATATATAAAATATCAATTTTTTTGACAATAATTATTCCTAATAAATTAGTAACATAATGTACTTCGCGATTATTAAATAATACATGAAAATTTAGTTCTTTAAAAGCATTTTTAACATTGTAGATGAGGATGTCGTCTCTATCGATCTGCAATAGCAAATAAGGTTATAGTACGGAGTTATGAACGCATATAAAATGTTTTGAACCTAATTCCGTTCGTAAAATTCGAGTTATAAAACAGATTATAACTAACATATGGTTAGTAAAACACTATCACGTAATTACTTCAATTATTTGTTTATAATTTCATTTTCTATTAAAAATATATAACAATATATAACAATGTAAACCCCTATTTACGTGTGTTTCATGGAATAATGTACTTCGTGTGAGAAGAGCGAGCGTAATTCCGTGTATTTAAAAAAGTGATTTTTATGCAAAAAAACTTTTAAAAATAACTCAGCAATAGGAAATATAATTTAAATAGGTTTGAATTAATAAAAAAATGAAAACATAAATTAAAAAATATTCACAATTCACTTTTCTTATCCTTACGAAGATCACCTCCAGTCGTAGCTGTCATTTGAAGCATACCGCCAACATACCGCATTGCACGATGCTCAATCATCCTTTGACTGACAAAATATTTTATTTTGAGTACATAAACTAAACAGATGCAATTAAAACACAGAATATTGATTTAATAAATAGCGAAGTTTGTGTTAAAATTCTTCACTTGTCGAAATAGTTTGTCAATTTCTTATTCTACTTAACTTAAAGAAATAGCACGGAATAACGTCCTAGCACGTAATTTTGTACATTTACCTTATTATATATTTACCAGAAAAATTACTAATGATTAGTTATGAAAGTCAAAATTAATTATTTTGTAAAAAATAAATAGAGCAATATATCAATCAGTAGACATTAGGATTAGATGAAACGCTTGGCAATGTCGCTTCGACAGGTTATGGATCATAAGAAGCTGCATAATTAAAATTTTTAAATTAATCATTTATATTATTATATAATTATTTAACAATAAATTTGTACAACATTAAACACAATTTTTAAAAATTTTTCCTTATAAAGTTTAATCTAAAAAATTGTCAATTACAACCCCCACAGCACACAAACTCTCTAAAAAATTTATTAAATATTTATCTGCAACATTTGGAATATTTAATTGCACTGTTTATTGAAAGATGTGTAAATATTTAAATGTCCCACTTGAATAAATATGTAGCGCGAAACATTCCTGAACATTTCTATGAAATATTAAAATTTAATATTTAATTACCGAATGATAAATTTACTCCCTTTAATTATAATAATAGGTGGATTCCACGTCAGTTCAACACACTTATTTTCATGACTTGTTGGGATTTAGCTGTACTTTTGTAAATTTATTACTTTTATAGTGATAAACAACTCCACCAAATATTTTTTCAGAATTTTGAAAATTACCAAAAATATGGCATTTTCAAAATTTTTGTCTTTTTTTTTAAAGTGCTATAACTTCGGTTCTAATTAACCGATTTTGAATTTAAAAAAAGGATTTCTTTGGTTTTAAGTATATTTTAAGATACAATTAATATAAAAAAGAAAAATTCAAAAAAAAAATTTTTTTTAAATTTAAAAAAATTAAAAATCCATTTTTGAAAAAACATCGTCTTGAATTTTTTTCAAAATTTTACTAAATGTTAGGGCAAATGTGCTTTAAATGTCCTGTAAGTTTCATCTTGGGATCTCAAAGGGATTCGGAGTAAAAAAATAAAACGTAATCACAAATTACGAACATATGGGGCAAAACTCCTTAACTGCCCAGGTAAAAAAATGAATTTTCTCTAAACTTTGCTAAAATGTTACTATTATTAGTGGAAGTATAAATATTAATTTTTTTTTAATTTGATAAAATATTTTTTGAGTTATGGAGTTTCAAAATTTGGATTTTTTTGAAAATATCTTTTTTCGATTTAAGTGCAGTGAAAATAGCAGTCGCGCTAAGCGCCAATGCATGGCGTCGCAACACAAAAAAGAGCAGGGGCACAACAAATCACTATTCACATATTAACAAAAAAATACAAAAACAAGGAAATCAGAAAGCTTCTATACTAATACTAATCACTCTCAAGACATTAACATTAATGAAAAAAATCATAAACCATTTTAATTGTTATAAATAATGTTCAGCTGTCGAGATTATTTATCAAAAAAGATTTTTTTTCGAAACAGACTAATTAAAAAAAAATCTAAGGGGGTAGAAAACGATCAAATTTCGGGTAAGAACTCTCAAGATATTAACGTTAATGAAAAAAATTATAAACCACTTAAATTTTTGTAAATAATGTACAGCAGTCGACATTATTTATCAAAAAAAGATCTTTTTTCGGAACAGACTGATTAAAAAAAATCTAAGGGGGTAGATAACGTCTCAACTTCGGGTAACAACTCTCAAGACATTAAAGTTAATGAAAAAAATCATAAACCATCTTAATTGTTATAAATAATGTTCAGCAGTCGACATTGTTTATCAAAAAAAGATCTTTTTCATTAACGTTAATGTCTCGAGAGTTCTTTCCCGAAGTTTGATCGTTTTCTACCCCATTAGATTTTTTTTTAATTAGTCTGTTCTGAAAAAAGTTCTTTTTTTGATAAACAATGTCGACTGCTGTACATTATTTATAAAAATTTCAGTGGTTTGTAATTTTTTTCATTAACTTTATTGTCTTGAGAGTTCTTACCCGAAGTTTAGACGTTTTCTACCCCCTTAGATTTTTTTTAATTAGTCTGTTCCGAAAAAAGTTCTTTTTTTGATAAATAATGTCGACTGCTGAACATTATTTATAACAATTTTGATGGTTTATAATTTTTTTAATTATTGTTAATGTCTTGAGAGTGATTAGTATTAGTATAGAAGCTTTCTGATTTTCTTGTTTTTGTATTTTTTTTTTAATATGTGAATAGTGATTTGCTGTGCCCCTGCTCTTTTTTGTGTTGTGACGCCTATGCATTGGCGCTTAGCGCGACTGCTAGTTTCACTGCACTTTCTATTTAATATAGTGATAAGTTTTTTCTATAGGCCATGTAAAAATTAGAGTGGGACCATGAGAATTTTTGAGGAAAATAATAATTTATCATTATTTTACATAGAAAATAATGATTTATAATTATAATTTCTTCAAAAAGTTCCAGTGTCCCACTCTAATTTTTACAAGGCTTATATGAAAAAAAGTAAGCTTTCGATTGGGATAGGTTACGAAAAAATAAAAAACACCGATTTTGAGATACAGTAGAACTTGGTTAATACAATTTTGTAGGACCCGTACTAAGAATGCGTCTTATGCGGGAAAACGTATTGGTAGGATATAAAATGTATAATGTTTAATTGCAGAGACTACCATAAACGAATGTCTTAAGCAGGAAATCGTATTAAACGGGATCGTATTAACCGAGATCTACTATATATTGAAATTAAGAATTTGACCTTGAATTTCAAGGTTAAATTGACAGAAAACAACTTTTTTTCATCACCAGCTTCTAGCCCGTAAAAACCCCTTTACAAATCACTATTCATACTTTCAATTTGATTAATTTTACTTACCAATATATTAAATCGAAAAAAAGATATTTTCAAAAAAATCCAAATTTTGAAACTCCATAACTCAAAAAATATTTTATTAAATTAAAAAAAATAATATTTACACTTCCACTAATAATAGTAACATTTTAGCAAAGTTTAGAGAAAATTCATTTTTTTACCTGGGCAGTTAAGGAATTTTGCCCCATATGTTCGTAATTTGTGGTTACGTTTTATTTTTTTACTCCGAATCCCTTTGAGATCCCAAGGTGAAACTTACAGGACATGTAAAGCACATTTGCTCTAACATTTAGCACAATTTTGAAAAAAATCGAAGACGATGTTTTTTCAAAAACGGATTTTTAATTTTTCAAAATTTCAAAAAAAAAAAATTTTTCTTGAATTCTCTTTTTTATATTAATTGTATCTTTAAATATACTTAAAACCAAAGAAATCCTTTTTTTAAAATCCAAAATCGGTTAATTAGAACCAAAGTTATAGCACTATAAAAAAAAGACAAAAATTTTGAAAATGCCATATTTTTAGTAATTTTTAAAATTTTGAAAAAATATTTGGTGGAGTTGTTTATTACTATAAAAGTAATAATTTTTCAAAAGTACAGCCAAAGCCCAACAAGTCATGAAAATAAGTGTGTTGAACTGGCGTGGAATCCACCAATAATTATAATTAGGCAAAGATTTTATTGAAATGTTCAGGAAAGTTTCGCGCTAAACATTTATTCAAGCGGGAATAAATTTAGGAAAGTTTCGGTTCTGTGGGGGAAGCGACGTGAAATAATAACAGGAAAATATATACAATGTTGCCTTAGTACTCTGTAATTAAAATGAATAGTTAAATGGTCATTGTTTTGACTAGCAATGCAGGAAGAGAACATCCTTAATGTTAGATCGAAATGATGATCAAACTATTCTCTTGTAATTTAGGTTCAAAATGAAAGTAGTAGTTTACTTGGTTTTGGAATGTGACTTTTGATTTCGTATCGAAACAAAAATCCAATTACATGTTCTCGTGGAATAAGATACACTATTATTTTTGTTGGCTCTTTATTACGTTCAGAGAAAAAAGTTATTTATTTTAACTAAAAGTGTATATTTGAAAAAAATTTATTTGTTGCAAATAAATATGTTATTCAAAATAAATAAACTAATATTTATTTCAAATAAATGCACTTAGTAATCTAAAATAAAGAAATATATTTGCAATTAAGGAAACAGTATATTTGTAGCAAATAAAAAATATATTTGATTCAAATAAATGTTTGTTTGACTTATAAGTAAACACCTGCGCATATTCCATTACTATAGTAAAACAATCAGATGTTTTGCTTTTGACAGTTTAACGCGTTTAAGTATAAGACATTTATTCATTATGAATAGTTAACAAATTCAATTAATTTATGCACATAATTTTTTTTTAAGTGAAAATATTAATTAGTACAAAGTATCAGATTTGTATGTGATTTCATTTACATTTTAGTGTCTTATTTGAGATTTTGTGAGAAAAAATTATTTGAAGGTTATAAGTGAATTTTAATATTTCAGAATGCTTACAGGATTTATTAAAATGAAAAATGTTTTTACTTGCTCTAAATATAAAATATATTTAAGGAAAATATAAAATATTTTTCATTCAAATAAAATTGGATATTTAAACGAAATATATTAATTCAAATAAAAAATATTATTTCAGCTAAATAAAAGTTTAGTTGGCACTGTGACAAATATCCTTTTTTATTTGTTTCAAATAAATTTTATTTAATTCAAATAAATCATTTCTCTGGATGTACAATTTTTGAATCGTTACTAAAAATAAACTCTATTTTTGATTCTATTAGTTGTATCAAGATACAAACAGAATTCACTTTTTGATTCAGATATTTAAACAAACACTGTTAAAAATCGAACTCCAACTTTATACCAAAAGATTGAAAATTATAAACTTTCAATCTCAAACAGTGTAAATACTTGCATTTGATTAGAATCACTAAAAACTTTAAACCAATTAAATGTAATCATTGCAAACAAAATCGTCTTTTGTTTTTGTTGTTAGAATCAATACTGAATAAAACTGATTTTATTTCTGATGTTGAAATAGAAACAAAAACAGATTTCCAGACTGATTCGAATGTCGGAATCAAAACAAAAACTGTTTACTTTTCCTTCTACACCCAGAGAAAATTATTATTTAAACCAAATATATTTTATTTGAATTAAAGAAACGTATATTTGTCTCAGAACAAACTAGAATTTTTATTTCTTTTAAATAAAATTTATATTTGTCATAAATAAAACATATAATTGAGATAAATAAAATTTTACTTAAACTAAATAAAATTTATTTGAAACAAATAAAAAGTCTAGTTGGTTCTGAGACAAATATACAATTGCTCTGGGTGTAACGACCCTCTTAGACACATAACAAGTGTTTCTGATTTTCGTCTTACTATATCGTTACTATGGTTTTAATGTTACGAACCTAAAACAAAGAATAGCACGAATCGTCCGGAAGATCTTTAAAAAAATGTTTTCATCTTAAAAATAGATTTTTTTCACAAATGTGTAAACCTGTGTTTGACCTCCATTCATCAGCCACGTGGGTCCTGACTTTCTAAGTCCAAGTTCGTTACGAAACTTGACGCCTTTTGTTATAGGGAAAATAAATGCATACAGTCTGCGACCCATATGACCTGAACCCAACAAGCGACAATGGATCTGGTTTCACTATTAAGAGTGCCACGCCTGGGATCTTTTCTGGGTCCAGAGAATCGTGTCTTTTTACGTTTGTTGGTTTATGACTACGAAACACATTGGCTATAAATAAAAAAGGTCACGTTTTTGCTCTCTCTCTCTCTCTCTCTCTCTCTCTCTCTCTCTCTCTCTCTCTCTCTCTCTCTCTCTCTCTCTCTCTCTCTCTCTCTCTCTCTCTCTCTCTCTCTCTCTCTCTCTCTCTCTCTCTCTCTCTCTCTCTCTCTCTCTCTCTCTCTCTCTCTCTCTCTCTCTCTCTCTCTACCCGAAACAACCACTTGACATTGGTGCGGTCTCGGGGGGGAAATCACGAAAAAGTGGGACAGTTAAATATAATACGTTATTGAGAAGAGTGTGCGAAAGATAAAGAAGTGAGAGGTGATGGCATTGCCGCTCACTCGAGAGAAATTTCAAACATCAAAAATATCATCTTTGCCCACGCTTCTCGAAATATATTCTTGAAATTAGGTGCACTTTTGCGATTACCTAATCCCACTGCCATGACCCCCACCCTCCCCTTACAACACCAAACCCCCTCAAAAAGTGTGTATAAGATTTTCGACATTTCTCGGTAGCTTAAACTGAGAGCATTACTTAAAAATCTTCTTTTGCATCCTAAAAATGCGAATCTGGGTCCACGAATAAAAAAAATTAAGAAATCTTTCACGTGAAAAAAGTATCAATTTTCGATAGAAATAAGAAGTAAAAATTTTCTCGAAATCAAAAATTCGCGAGAAAATGTTTTTTATTTTCAGTTTTGAAAATCTGTTATACTTATATCAATTTTTGGTTTTTGATTTTTGAGTACTGATTAATGTTAATAATGTAATTTACTGTATTATTAAGAAATTTTACTAATTTTTATCTTACGAAATGTTCAGCATTTTTTAATAAAATCAGTAAAATATTTACATAACTTTCTGAAATATTTTCCTACTAGTTCAGAAGTAAAGTCAAAAATAAAATTAGTAAAAGTTGTTGGAGGTTTAAATTTACTTCGTAAATCGTAATAAATAAAAACGAATGAAAATTTAAGAAACTGTTTCTCTTATTATGTATTCTCTGATGAGTGTTTTCTCCTTTTGATTATAAGATATTAATAAAATAAAAATTATCTTTTGTAATTATACTTTTTCTAATAAAAAAAAATATTGTGCATTAAAATAGGTATTATACTAGTGGATATATTTCGATACTATATATTAGATCATAAAATAATAATAAGATTACAAAATAGATGAAAAAGAGATGTATGTTATCTGATATTTAAAGAGATCCGGCCAAATGTCATAATGTTGAGGTTGTTTTTTAATTTCTTTTTTCTCTCAATAATATTATTCAGAGAATGATGACCGCACGTGATGTGTCATTTCATCAAGGAAATTCACGGTTTAAATTTTAAAACTCTGATCTCATAGTATATTTCGTAACTGTATGACATTTTCGAAGCCGCGGAAGTAGCTTCTTATATTAGAAAGTAACATCAAGTATAGTGTCCTGAATCAACGGGGGCAGTACTTTAGTGGCAATAGTTGCTTTACCATCTTAGGAACTGATCTCAAACTCACTGATCCTGTGATTTAGAGTTACTGTCACGACTCGACAATAATCTCTATTATCTTTTATCAAATTTTTAGAAGTCTTCTTTATATGATATTTGAATAAAGAATTTCGATTTATATATATATATATATATATATATATATATATATATATATGTCCCTTGTGTTTGTTAAGAAATAAATTGCACATAAGGTAATGAATTCAACGTGAAAAAGTAACTCTAGTGAGTACAAACAAAAGTCTATGGCCACTTTAATTTATAAGATTAATTTTTTTTATAAAATGCAAGTTTAAGAGCCAAATTGTTATGGTGAAGCTTGTCCCCAGGGTCAGTTACGAAACAAATTAAATATCTTTAAAAAATTATGAATGAAAATAATTATTGATAACATGTTTGTATTATCTAAGTGTGTAGAATTATAAAAAATTTGTTGTAAAAAAAGTTTATTTAAAATTTTTCATTTCAGATGTTATTTCTTCACTGAAAAAAAAATTTATTTGATTCAAATAACCGATTATTTATCTATAATCAAATAAATATTTACTTGAATCAAATAATTTTTATTTGAATCAAATATTTCAGTATTTGAAGCAAATACTAATTAATTGATTCAAATAAAAATTATTTGATTCAAGTAAATAATAATTTGATTATAGACAAATAATCGGTTATTTGAATCAAATACATTTTTTTTAGTGTTGTCTCCATTGCGCATCATGGTGAAGACTTTTTAAAAAAATGAAGTATTTCTAAAAAATAAAATCAGAAATTAGTTAAACTTTCGTACAAGCAAAACTTCAGTTCCCTCAATAGTTTCACTACAACAGAAACAAATTTTATTCTTTTTTTGGTTTTTTTACATTTAAAACGTCAATATTATACAGAGAATCACAAAATTGTCATGGTGAAGCCTTCACATATTTCGTAATAAATTAAACAAAAAAAAATTTTTTCGTAAATAGGGGAGACCGGGACGTAATGAATCACTTTTTACTTTTTGTTGCTTAACTTCGTCATTCTTGCTTTAATAAAAATTTCATCATATGGAACACTTACCCTAACATCTCAGCTTTCAATAAAAAAAAGTTCGCCCTAATATCACTTATACTTTTTTCTAAAACAATGTTTTTGGAGAAATTGAAGGTGACAAATTTCTCCAAATGAAACATATTTTATTTAAACTTTAAACATTTTCATGCAATTTTCAAATTTTAAAAAGTTAGAGCAAAATGCAAAATCCACTTACTTAAAAAATCTATTCTCTAGTTATACGCCTCGGCCAATGTGATCCATTACGCCCCGGAGGTTTTTGTTGAAAATTTTGTTATTTGTTATCAATACCGTAAGTATTAAACAAAAATTGTGAATTGTTCTTTAAAAACAAATGTTTAAAGCTCAAAAACTGATAAACAAAAAATTTTTTACAAGTAATTTTGAAAAAATGGAAATGATCCATTACGCCCCGGTCTCCCCTATTGTGTACAAAATATGTCAGACAAATTTTAATGGAATGTCCTGAAATTTTGCAGGTTTATGGCAGTCATTAACACCTAAAATCTGACACAAAGATTTCCAAATGTATCTACAAATTTTTTTTTATACAATTTTTTAAAAATTTGAAAAACAATTTTTTGTGGATTTTTTGAAATATTTTTTATGTTTATTAATATTTTCATTAATTCTGGTCAAAATTACATTCCTGACAAGAAAATGAATCGCTTTGTGTACATAAAGTATACATTTTATCAAAATTTATAAAAGTAATATTCGCTAGGTACATTTTTCAAAAAAATGTTAAAATTTTATGTTTCTTGAGATTGTTAAAATTTTACTTTAAAATAATTACTATTCAATAAAAGATTAAAAAGTTGGTGTATATTATATTAAGGAAGCTAAATGTTCGTTTATCCATTTAAATAGTTACATTCCTGAGTAAATTGCTAAAATAATTAATTAAGCAGGAATATTAATTTACAAAATAGAAATAATAACTAAATAAATTTAGTAGTAACTAAAAAAAGGAATTAGCAACGACTTTTCTGCTTACTAAATTATAGTCCCAACAAATCACTAATTTCTCTGAGTATGTAATTTTTAAGATGGAGAAGAAAAAAATGCTACAACTATAAAAATGAATTTTTCCTTTTCTGTTCCAGGAGGAAATCATTGAGATAATAGAATCCGTCACACCAGTCAACAACACTGAAAAATGTTCACCCAAAATCAAAGTATTTAATTCAACAACAACACCTATAACTAGAGATCGTAATTACGGTACAGATTCTTTACCGTCATGAAAAAATTTATTGCGACAAGCTTCATACAAGAATGCGCAAAATATAACCGTGAGAGATGACATTAGTGATTAGTCGGAAAATATTCTTGCCGAATTAAATGATATAATTGCCAAAGAAATCAATGAATTGACACGCGCCAAATTAAATTCACAACGTAATCAATCGTTAAAAGAGGAGAAAATTAGTTATAAAGATTTAGTCAATGAATTTGGCATTACCGACAGTAGTTCATCAAACAGTTTGGACGACATACAAACTGAGACAATAGAACGAAAACTGCCCCCCTCACTATTAACCACTTCACTGGTAGGGTGTTCCAAATGGCGTTCCACGCGCCGAGGCCATTCATAATAATAAATAATAATATAATAATTTATTATATGTATATATATATATATATATATATACATATATATTATTAATAGTTATATTATTATATGTGACACGGACAGTTAAAAGGGACCTACGATCCGAAAAAATCGATTTTCACTTTTTTGTTTATTCTTATAGTAAATAAGCCGCTCTTTCCAACGCAATAAACCGCAGCTTTCTAGCTGCATTAATCTTCTCACAATTTCACTTCAAATTTAGGTACTTCGACAAAAAACAGTGCAAAAAAACTAACTTGGTAAACTTCGAAGTCGTTTTTCTCGAAATCTTTTTTTCGGGTCGTAGGTCCCTTTTAACTGTCCATGTCACATATTATAATATAGTACATAAATATCTTTTTCTAAATAAAAATACAAGTTTTATTGTGTAAAAATTGAAAAAAAGTGGAACGCCATTTGTTAAAAATTATTAAAAATAGCCAATTTGAACGTTCGGAAAAACGTTGAAAGTCACAAAAAGTAAAATTTTTATTGTGATAATCTTGTTCCCTAATGTCTAAACTATAGAAATATTGCTTTACAATAGTTAAATGTGGTGTACACTCTTTAAAAAAGTTTTTTGGAACGCCATTTCGGTGTTGTTGCCAGTCTGGTCCTCGGCACCCAAGAGAAGATGGATCAGAAATTATCGCGTAATAGCTCTAGTCTACTTGAATTCTACAGTAAAGGCAATGAACCAA
The DNA here is from genome assembly GCA_032873175.1 of Leptopilina drosophilae. Classification (NCBI taxonomy): domain Eukaryota; kingdom Metazoa; phylum Arthropoda; class Insecta; order Hymenoptera; family Figitidae; genus Leptopilina; species Leptopilina drosophilae. Next base: position 30,024,626 of record CM065479.1, on the reverse strand, counting down.
AGAATGGAAAACTTCCACAAGAAAAACGTAACGGTTACGAAAATGGAAATGAAAATCAAAACGGATACGAAAAGGAAAAAGCTAATCAAGGACCTTGGTGTGGATTTCAGATGCGTTATCTCGAGAAACTAAATACGAAACTACCGCCAAGACAGAGACAGGAAGTGCGTAAGAAGACAAGTCAATCGAAAATAAATCACAAGCGAAGAAAATTTAGCCAAACATTTTCACGATCAACCTACACGGTGGGTCTTAATTAACTTCAACCCAGAAGTTCTTGCCTAGATCGGTTCTTTCTTGGTTTTGTTTCTGGGATGCCCCCTGATGATTTTAAGCATAAAATGAAAAAAATCGGTTGGGCCGTTTTAAAAAAAACTGATTTTTCACATTTTTGAAAGAAGTTAATCAACTTATTTTTCCTAAAATAAGTGCAAATAATCGCCACACCTACTTCAGTCATTAAAAATGATATCAGAAAATAGGTCCTAGGTACTGAGTATTTTTAAGTAACTTTATATCAGAAAAATTAATTAAAAACAGTGAAAAACGGATAAAAAATGGATTTGTTTGAATATTACTCTCTCCCAGTACATATACACCTAAAATGACCTATAGAAGAATTAAAGAGTATAAAATTTTTAAGAAAACAAAAAAATAGAGTACTTTATCATTCAATCTTTCCGATTTATGGCCTTCTAAAGTCAGATATTAGCAGAAAATATCGATAAAAACTTTTTTATTTTAGTTTTTGAAAAATAAAAAGTGTTTTGTGTATCTACCACATATATATTACTGAAAATAAATTGAAGTAGACTAAATTCAAAGTAAATCCGTCGTTGCACTATCATTCTATCTCTAATAGGATCGGAGTTACGATTTTGTTAAAAAATGCTGAATATCAGCAAAAAATGTGCTGAATTTAAGGCAATCATGTTGAAAATCAGCAGTTCTATACTGCCGTGTGATTTAAAAACTTAGTTAACTGACATTTATGTCGAAACGAGAAAATAAGGAAAAACTGTTTGCTTTCAGAACCCTAATAAAAATTAAAAAATTGTTCAATTTAACTTCACATACTGGATATAATGATGGTGCTCTATTTAATTATGAAATAAAAAATTAATTATTTAAACAAATTATATGGAAAAACGCATTTGCGTGTTTTTCCGAATGCAAATATGAAGTAGAAAGTTAGATAAAGTCCTTTGCGTAGTCGCTCAACAAAAAGGTACGCGAGCTCGGTCCTACGATTTGATAGAAAAACTTACCTAACTGACAGTGACGTCATGTGGTAGGGGGACGTCTTCTGTAGTTCTATAATTTTTACGAATTCACAAATTTTGTTGCAGTAAGAAAAATATAACAAATATTAATATTTAATATTAATAAATAATATTTAATTAACTAATAATAATTAATCATGTTAATTAATTACAAATTATTATAAATATGAAAAATTATTCCACATTTTTGAAACTAAAGGTTTTTATGTATGTGTGTGTGTAATACACTCAGAAAAAGAGTTGGCTGCCATAACCAATTAAATAGTTGCTATAGCGCGATCCAATTAATTGGTTAGCACATCCAACTATTGGATACTGTTTCCCAGCTATGTATATAATGCAGCTAAAAAGTTGGATGTATCAACCAAGAAATAGTTGCCCCATCCAATTAATTGGATCGCGCTATAGCCACTATTTAATTGGCTATAGCAGCCAACTCTTTTTCTGAGTGTAATTTTAATTATTAAAGACATTGATTTTGTTAACATGTTTATTTAAACAATCAAAGGTGTAAATAAGTCTTGCCACATTCTTGCAGTAATTTTTAATTAAAATTATTCACGTACTTAAACTACAATGTATTATCACATGTGCTACTCATAAGAAATGATAAGAAGCCGGCTGGTTTATTTTATATCCTAAAAAAGGAAAGTCGAAAACAATTCTGTAATTGTCGAAAAACTTATTAAATTTGAAAAACATTAAGAAAAATAATGACGTGTATGTTAAATTTACTTACAATTTTCTTAAATAAATTTAGTTTTTATTTGCCAAGTTTAACCAGTTTAACTTAAACATAACCTCTGAGTTGAAATATTCACAAGAGGGGAAACAGCTGCTTGCTGCTTGCGACCCGAGGATAAACCGAGTTTAGCCGAATGCAGTTAAGTAGTCGTTCGGCTCTGTCTCGACTGACTTTTTGATAGAAGAACTTAGGTAATTGCAAGCGTTGTAGATGCAAAGTTTTTATTTCAAATCCAACGCTCGGACTCGACTACTTATTTGATACAAAAAACACACAAATGCCTTTAACTAAGTTTTTCCTTCAAATCTTACATTCGAGCTCGTAGCCTCGTTTGTTTTTTGGACTACGCAAAGTCCTTTCCTTAACTTTTTATCAAATATTCTTTCATTTTCTGCAATTTCTCAGATTTTCAATATTAATTTTCTATAAACAATCATTTGCAAAATAAATTTAAACTATAACTATTAGACGCAGTTTTTTCTTACGAGTTCATTGATACCAAAAACTCATTTTTCACCAAAATGTCAGTTAACTAAGTTTTTAAATCACACGGCAGTATACTTAATTTAAAAAGTAGAACTGTAAATTCAGATTTTTTATCCTTATTTTCACGCAAGCCGAGCTTAAATTAAGACTGGCATTACTTTCAGAACTTGTTTACTTACAGTATTTAAAATAAGATTTACTTTTACTGTGCTGTTTTCCAGTGAATTCCATTAGTTCAACTTTAGAGATTTTGGGTCGAATTTCGAGTTTTATGGGGTTATCTTTGTGTGCCAGTGTTATTATTTTTAATTTAGTACCTAATTATTTTTAATAAATTAATTTTTAATTTGTTTAATTACAAAAAATAATCAATTTAATTAAGACATTATTAAGCTAAAAAGAGATTTCATTTTAAGAATACAAAAATTTTAAATATATTTTTTTTGTCAAAATGTAAAGAGAATTTACAATAGAGTAGAAAAAAATTAATGTTAGTCTCTAATTAATAACACTGGCACAAAAAAAATTGATTCTCTGAGCTTTTGATCAGACTATGACTACTTTATGTTTTTGGGGTCGCTGAAACAGAAACTGAAGTTCATTTAACCCCATTACGTCAGGGTTTTGAGATAACCTCGAAAAAAACTCAAAATTTGACACCTAATTTTTTTAATCAACAAAAATTTTTATTTGCAAGTCTTACTATGATTACTTTATATTTTTGGAGTTGCTAAAACCGAAACTGAAGTTTATTTAACCCCATCACGTCAGGGTCACAAAATTTTTTAATCAACAAAATTTTGTATTTTTAAGTCTTACTACCACTACTTTATGTTTTTGGGGTCGCTGAAACCGAAACTGAAGTTCATTTAACCCCATCACGTCAGAGTTTTGAGATAACATGAAAAAAACCAAAAATTTGAAAATAAAAATAATTTATTTTCTAGTCTTACTACCCGTGTGGAAATTGCCCGACTTCGCCTTATTTGAAGAAGGGCATTGATGAGGATTTAGTGAGGCCAACCACACCAATAATGTCTAGAAAGGTGATAATAGGACACTGACTAAAATGCCTTCTTTTTCTAAATAGGAAAATCTAGCTGGATCAATTTATGCCCCTATTAAATATTTTAATCAGGCTTTGACTAGAATGCCCTTTTTTCTAAACAGAGAAATCTATTTGGTATCTATTTATGCCCCTATTAGGTATTATTATTATATTTATATATATATATTAATCTCCGTATTCTTTCATTCATTCTGTCCGCAAGAATTCCGTCCGCCCTCCTGCTGTGCTTTTGATGACAGAAAAGAGTTGGAGAGAGAAGTTTGTCAGAGTATATAAGAGAGAAATCATGATACAGAGAAGGAGTGGGAAGTATCGTCTTTTCTTTCAGTTTAGAGTAGAAGCGAGAGAGAGGCGAACAGTTAAGAAAGTAACGCCTACTTTTTTTGGTTTGAGCATCATGGTTTTCTGTATTCTCAGTGACAGATATTAGATTAAATAAATGAAATGAATTCAATATAAATTTTTTTTTAATTGAGAGATGAAATATTATCAATCTATCCAAGTCAGGTTCGAATAAAAAACAAGCTGTTTACGTTTCAACGACACAGTCGTCCTCTTCAGAGACGAAAAAAATGTCACAAAATTTGTTTAATCAAATGAACGTGTACATTGCTGGACGAAGACAAGATTGATAATATTTCATCTCTCAATTAAACAATTTTAACCAAGTGATAAATTCAACATCATTATAAATTTTTTTTATTTCATAATCATATTTTTAAAGGAATATAATTTGATAATAACTGCAAAAATAGTAAATTATATATTTCTTGATTACAATTTTAAACAAGTTTTTTTAAATGTAAAAATATGTGTGCAAATTTCGAATATTCTATCCTTTCAATGAGATTTAATATGAAGGAATGATTTGATTCCAATTTCGAGTTTACGCAAAATTGAAGTATCTGCAAAACTCTAATTTATACATTTTTTTTCCTTTTTCTTACCTTATTTTTGATAAATAATTTACATTTTATTCCCAAAAAAGTGCATTTTTGAGTTTCATTTCCAAATTAAAAAATATATAATTTCCAATATTTTTATTTATTAATTTAATATTTTAAGTCGAGTGTATTTTTTATTTATTTTTTAAAATTACTATATTTTGAAATTACATTTTAAACTTGAACATAAATTGATTCCATGTAACTTCATTGTGTATAGATTTTTAGGTCTTAAAACAATAAACAATATTATTATATTTTCATGCTTATTTACTTATAATTGATTTTTATTTCTCGTGAAAAAGCTATGTAGTTCTTTAAATAATAAAATTTTCTAAAATGTATTAAACAATTTGTGTATCTGTTTATAGATCTTGCTTTCGTGTGAACATGATACCTTCCATAGATTTTCTTGAATTCGGATGAAATTTTGAGGGCTTATTTATCACATTAATCTTTCAAAATGGACAAAAGGAATATTGAATATATCCCACACAAAAAATTTTACAGTTGTTTTTTTCAAAAACTTGTTCAAGTAAAAAAAATTTTTTTAGCAAAATCTACATTTATATATAATAAAATTGAAATTTTTATGTCAAGACGAATCGACAAGTATATACAAAGTATAAATATTTAAATATTTTTAAATAAGCTTAGGACCATTAAAAAACGTTTATTTGTTAACCCTCACGGGCTCGAGCCGGGTCCCTCGGACCCGGAGGAAAGTTTTTTTTTCTACTTCCGGTTAAGAAAATATTATTAGAAAATCAACTTCACATAAGACTTAAGGGCGTAAAAACACACATTTTTCACTTTTGTAAAGAATTTTTAATTCATAAAATACTCTGGAAAATTCCCTTTTAAGTCGAACTTACGTAAAGACTCAAGCCGGGTCCGAGGGACCCGGGTTATAATTGCGTATAAAAAGTTACTGTAATAAGTGTAAACATATCCCAAATAATTCCGGAAGTGACGTGGTGTGAAAAATATAGTGCGTGTTGTACGTTTTTTGGAAAATTCCATTCCTAAAAGTTAAAGAACAGAAAATCGATCAGATTTTCTTTAAAATCGGTACTCGGGGGTTTTTAGGGTCGCTGATTACAAATTTGATGTCAGAATTAAAAAATTCAAAATGGCGGTCGTTAAAAAAATTTTTTTTTTGGTTTTACGTCTAAATAAAGATAATTGTTATTAGGTAATTTAGCTAAAGATTTTTTTCAGATGTTTTATATTTCTACCATTATTTTATATTACTATTTTTTAAACTATTATATATATGTAACATACATATAATATATAAAATGTTTATATAATTATTTATACATTATACGGTGATTTGTCTGAAAATATTTTTTTGTTCTTTATATTTTTTATTTTTTTTTATTATAAATAATGTTGTTTTTAAAACTATTTTTTAAAATAATTTCTCTAAAATGATACAATTATATGTTAGATAAAAAATATTAACAATTTTGCTATCAAATTTTTTATTTCTATTGATTTTAAATACCGGGTCCCTCGGACTCGGCTTGTGCGCGCAGGCGGAAAAACGAACTCGAGCCCGTGAGGGTTAATAATTTATTCAAATTTTTGTTAAACGTTAGAAATGAGGTTTCTATCAAAATATCTGAATAAAATGTTAGCCAAATCACTTCTATAAGAACTTATTCTTTTCACAATTTTATAATTTTTTAATAATTAAATAAAAAAAATTCAGTTTTTATTAATTTTTTTTTGTTTTCCATTCACCAAAAAATGGATAGTTTCTCACTTCTGACCGTGTTAAGTATATGTTTTATCCAAAATTATTAGAACTTTTCTTAAGGAAAAATCAAACAGACAGTCGGAACCAAATTTAGTCCGATTACGTATTATTGTAGGGGAGACCGGGGATAAACCGGACAAGTCGAATATTTCCGAAACCGTAAAGAATTTCAAACCGTGTAAATAACCTATGTACGCACAATTTCGTGATGCAAATGCTGCATGAGGTTTTAGGGACGTGTCATTTTTCTTGTAATAATAGTTGCCGTTAATATGTGAAAATGTCATTTTTTGAGGTAAAAGTAAAAAATTTTTTCTCATTTTTTACGGTTTTTATCATTAAAATTAAAGTCCAAATATCACACAGCAATTTTTCTTTTAGCTCATGGTGTAGTGAGTTTAATGAAAAACGTTAAGAAGAAAAAATATATTGCAGTTTAATTATTAGATGACGGTGTGGGGCTGAATCGGACATCGTGATAAAAAACAACCAAATCTTTGAATACTTTAATTTATTTTATATTAATTAACTATTTTATATTATATTCTTTACATAGAACCACTTTAAAACTAAATAAATAAAGAATTTATTTTAAAACTCGAATTTGCAAGCGAGTTGCTGCAAATAGACAAGTCTGAAAACTGTAATTCATTTTATATTATATTAATTACCGATTTTACATTTTATATTATATTCTTTGTATAGAACTACATACATTTAAATAAGAGAAGAATTGATTTGACTTTTCTACAAAAAAAACGAAAATTTGGGTCTTATTCTTTAATTAATTAGCCGTGTCTGATTTATCCCCATGGGGTGTCCGGTTTAGCCCCACCAATTTTCGGATTTTTGTTTTTGAGGTAGTCATCTTCGAAGCAATATATCTCCAAAGCTACTGTAGTTTTTCTACATCGAACAAGTGCGATTTGTTGGTGAAGGTACAAGCTTCAAAACGGTATATTACTCTTTAGCAAAAAAAAATTTTTTTGTATGAGTTTTTTGGCCAAAGAACAAATCCGTCCGGTTTAGCCCCGGTCTCCCCTATTTTTAAAGAAAAAGCCCAATGAACACGTTCTATAATTATTCTATAACAAGAAAAGAATATAGGTCTTGAAAATTTGTACCAATAAATAATACACAATCTTATTTTAACAATTATTATAAAGCATATTTTGTTATCAATATAAATAATATTTTATGCGAAAAGTAAATTTATATTTATTTAATAATTCTTTAAATAATTTTATGTGGTTTGGTAAAGTAATAATTAGTTGTAACTGTTTTTATGCAACAACAAAAATCTCTATTCTAGATCTGTGTTTCGAGACGCCTAATAGATCTTTCATTTCTTACTGGATTTAGAAGCAAAAGATTTTTACTTGTCCAAATGTAAAGAAATTTCACGCGCGCCAAGGCGCGCGCAGACAACTAGTTGTAATTAATGTTCAATTTCATTGACAAATCACAATTTCTAATAATAATTAACTCTAATAATAATAATAATCAATGAAATTGATCAGAAAAATAGTTCTGAACGCATATTAAAATACTATTTAAATATAAAAACTATTTGAGCAAAAATTATTGCTATTTTTAAATTTCAAAATTTTGCACTTTTTCTCACAAGCGGTAAAAAAATGTTCTGCTTAGTATATAAGGACGATGAGAAAGTAGATTCACAGCGTGCGAGTTAGTGTTAGGTATGCTTTAGGTATTTAGAAAAACTAATGAGGCGCTAAAGAGACCCTCTAGTTAAATCCCCACATTATGCTTTTCTATTGAGGCAGTGACAAGGCAATCTAGTTAGAACCTCTTTATCTTTCCACATCTGCATCTGATACTTTAAGCGTGACGAAATTAGAAGGGTCCTGACTAATTTTCCTAGTTTGCGCCTCACTAAAAAAAAGGGCGTCTATTGAGGGCCTTACTAATCCCTACTTTCAATTTCTACACGGATATAACTGTCTAATGTTTTTGGGGTCGCTGAAGCTGAATCTAAAGTCTGTTTAATCCCATCAGCTCCTCTTGTTGTCAGAACCCCAGAAAACCCCAAAATTTTAAAACCAAGGAAAATTTTTAAGATTCACCATGACGGTAAGTAAGGCACTTAGTTCAGTATCAACTATAGTGCAATGTACTAACTAGTGATGCACTTCGAGCGAGTCTCGTCTCGAAAAACCGAGAATCTCGCTAGAAAAACAATGAAAACAATTGAATGTGATATTTTCATCTCTTTTCTTTTATGAAAGGACAGAGTCTCGTCGTGCATCACTAGTACTAACCAACAGAATAGTATATTACGTAACGAGTACGAGCAGTTGTAAATTTTTGAACGAGCACTTTTTTGGAACAAACTGTAGACGAAGCGAATATTTCGTAACTAGTGCTGGCAGTTGCCAATTTTTGAACGAGAACTGAACTAAGTGCCTTACTTAACGTCATTGTGAGTCTTAAAAATGTTCCTTGATTTTAAAATTTTGGGGTTTTCTGAGGTTCTGACAATAACTGGAGCTGATGGGATTAAACAGATTTCAGATTCAGCTTCAGCGACCCCAAAAACATTAGACAGTTATAGTAAGACTAGAAAATAAATTCTTTTTATTTTCAAATTTTTGGTTTTTTTCATGTTTTCTCAAAACCCTGACGTGATGGGGTTAAATGAATTTCAGTTTTAGTTTCAGCGACCCCAAAAATTTATTAAAATTTTTTTTTATTCACTATTGGCGATTCAAACAGTTCAAGCAGCGCCAGTGTTGGAACTAATATAAGCAGGATACCTTACGTCTATATTTCTGTTTGTTTATTTAAACTTCATAATTATTTCAATAAATAAACTGTATATTATACAATTAAATAAATTATTTTTTTAAAATCGCATTACAAAGTTTAAATAAACAAACAGAAATATAGACCAGCTGTCCTGCTTATATTAGTTCCAACAGTGGCGCTGCTTGAACTGTTTGAATCACCAATAAATTACCTAAAAAATTTATAAATCCTGAATTTCGTTAGCATTATTATAAATTACCGGAATATATATAGTTTCAATTAAATGTTTTTCTTTTGCTTTTTTCTTTAATTTTTTTTAAACAATTATTGTTTAACAAATAGAAATTTGAAAAAGTTAAAATCCGTATAAGTTTTATTTATCATTCATATAAGCTCAACTATCAATTTTGTTAGTATAACATAAGTATGGTAACTGATTGTGGTACGTGAATCCGTTAACAGTTAATTTGTTTAAAAAATATAAAAATTTCAAACATTTTGTCCGGCCCATAACATATACATATTTCATTCTTAACTACCATACTTGAAACTTATATTATGATTTTTATTTTAATTTAAGAAAAATAATAAAAAATAACAATATCCAAATTGTTATACGGATAGAATTATGAAATTGCCAAAGTAATCCGTACGAGTATAACACTAAGTACAATACCAGTACGCCAAACTAATTGAGATTTTAGGTTATCAATTTACAATGCTTTTCCGCCATTATCTGTACGACATACCAGTACAGTACCTGGTACAGTGCGAATATCAATACTGCCCTCAAAATTGACCTGAATTTTAAGGGTAGCATGAATTGTTTGTCAACTTTATACGGTTAGATCAAAGCTGCCCTCAAAATTGACCTAAATTTTGAGGGTAACATGAATTGTTTGTCAACTTTAGACGATTAGATCAATACTGCTCTCAAAATTGACCTAAATTTTAAGGATACCATGCATTGTTTTTCAATTTTAGACGTTTAGGTCAATGCTGCCTTCAAAATTGACCTTAATTTTGAGAATAGCAGAAATTATTTGTCAATTTGTTACGTTTAGGTCAAAACTGCACTCAAAATTGACCTAAATTTTTTTAAATTGGATCGGATCCCGTGTAGAAATTGGACTTGGGGAGTAGTAGGGTAATAGCCAGTTTGCCTTATTGTTGATAAGGTTCTAATGGGGCAAATTAGTAGGTACCTGTATAATTCGGTAACGCTTGAAATATCAGGTTCTGAACAGAACGATCTGACGAGGCAATAGCTAAGGCCCTGTCTAAAACCTCGCCATTGCCTTATAGAACCCGCCAGTTGTTCTAGAAGGCTGGTGACGCTGCGCGCATGCGTGATTAGCTTAACCTCTTTGAATAAAAATATTTTTTACATTTTTCATGTAATAAAACTATTTTCATCACTATAATACATTGTAAAATAATTTTAATGAAACTGAACAATAAAAATTTTCAATAAAATCATATAAACAATTTTATTATTACGATGAATATAATTTATTACTTGAAAAATGTAATTATCGTTTTTTGTCTAATGTTTTTTTAAATTTGATTCGATTTTTACGTTTGAAATAAAAGTTTTTTATTGTTTAAAAAAATTAGAATTAGAAAGAAGAACATTATACTTTCTAGCGATTTAATAAAATTGTAAAATTATATTTAACTTTAGTGGACAAAATAAAGTAAAAATTGATAAAATGAATAAGTTAAAATTTATGTAAACTTTGAGGTTAATTTTAAAGTTTATTTACTGATTGTACCGAAAATACTAAAATTGAGCAAATTATGTTTTTTTACGTCGAGAGATGTTTGATCACATCTTTTGAACATCTGACGTAAAATTACATTTGCTTCATTTATAGTATATAAATTAAATACTGATTAAAAACTGTGTTGATATATACGAATAGTTAGAAACATATATTTACCTTCCAAAAAATCAATGGAATTTTCATTGACATTAAAATGTTTTAATTTTTTTAGGTCTTGACAAATTCTAGTTCTCCTTCGTCCTAATTCACGTCTTCTTTTTATTTTTTCACTTATATCATCCATTATTGTCAAAATTATTGCTAACGTTGTTTACAACAGTTTATAATACGAACGACGAGCAAGTTGACATTTTTAGGTTATATGATTTTCACGTCATTTAATGTCTTATCACGCATGCGCGATTTCTGTTGAGGGTTTCATTAGGGCCTCTTTAAACTAAAAACCAGTCCCTCGCCAGAGGTGAATAGTAAAATTATTCAGAAAAACTGTTTAGTTTTCAATTAGAATCGAATTCGACATATCTAGTCAGAATGTTCTAGACAGTACCCTCACAACGCCCTACTTTAAATAGGGAAAAATGGCGCAATTTCTGCACGGGATACAAAAATTACCATGTCCGCCCACCTAGCGCTCACTGTTTTACACCTAGAGAGCTAAAAATTGGTACACTTTTGTACTTTCACGCGTAGATTATAGAAAAAATATAGCGAACGTGATTGGAATTGATCTTCATATTTTTTTCAGCGAAAACTTTCTTTTTTTTAAATTTCGTCAAAACAACGTGTATTTCACCCTAGTGCTCACAGTTTTTTACCTAGAGAGCTGAAAATTGGTACACTTGTGTATTTTTACGTGTAGATTACAGAAAAAATACAGAGAAAAGGGATTGGAGTTGATCTTTAAATTTTTTTTAGCGTAGAACTAAACATTTTTTACGATTTAGTATTTAGTAAAAAAAAAGATTTTACCCCCTTGGCTCTCATAATTCTTGGCTTAGAGGTCAGCAATTTTGCATTATTTATGTATTTTCCTATGTAGATTTTAGGAATAATATAGCAAAAATATTTGGAGGTGATCTTTATATGGTTTTCAACGGAAAAATTTATATTTTTGAAAATTTAGTCAAAAGAGCGTGTATATATCCCTGGTGGTTATAATTCTTGACCTGGTGGACTGCAGATTTATATTAGTATATATTTTTATATTTAGACTTCAAGAAAAATTCAGTACGGGTACGGAACCCTCAGTTTTAGTACGAGTTCTACTCGCACTAGTCCGGTATTTTTAGTGTGAAAAGATATTTTTTCCAAGAGTCATATGTATATTTATTATTAGTATAATTATTAGTATAATGGTTTGAAATCAAAGTCTTTTTTTCGTTTGGGAAAATTATTTTGATAAAAAAAACTGATTTCTTGAAATTTTGAGGACAATATCACATTTGTATTTTATTTTTAACACTTCTTTTGATGTTTAAAAATGAAATAATGAAAACAGATGCATTTAAAAATAAAATCAATTTTAATTTTTAATGGACATTTTGATGCATTTTACCTGACAATTATTATTGACTTTTGGCAAGTTAAAATTTTTTTAATCTACATTTCCGTTTCGTATTGTGTGTGTGTTTGATATTTCTCATGCGTCCATGGAGTTATTTTGAAACTTCGATGTTCAACGAACCATGTCACCCGCAACTTTTCATACCTAACGCGTTCGTCATTTCCGTCAGCACACATTAAGCAAACTACACCATTTTACAATAATTATAAAACAACCATATATTTAGGAGAAAAGTGTGCCAATACTCTAAAATTATATGCATACACTGAAAAAAAATTATATTCACAATTCTAACGTACGAGTAGGGGAGAGTGAGTCAAACCGGACCGGTGGGTAAACCGGACCCCCCTCAATATTTCCGAAATGTCGAAATTGTCAAAAGTGCTATTTAGAAATCTGAAACAACCATGTGTAGTATACCTTATTTTTTTAATTTGACATTTTTTACTTTTGTTTGTGCAACGCTGGGAGCAAAAGTTTTTTTTACATTTTTTCTACACTTTTTCGAATTTTTTCTTAAGGAAATTCTGAGGAAATCGTGTAATATTTCCAAATATTAGGTCTTGGGTTTTGAAGGTACACACCTCAGGAATATTTACCTCCAAAAACTTTAATGAATTTTCAAAGTGTTTCTTTTTGACAAACATTTATTCTCAAAATTGGCCTGTGGGGCAAACCGAACCGTTTTCGGTGGGGCAAACCGGCTATAGGATATTTGCATTGAATTAAAGTTTTATAAAAATTATTTTTAAATAAAATGTTTCTTTCATTAGAATATTTACTTACAATGAATAATAATTGTCTTCCAATGAAGGGGGTGGGGCAAACCGGACCGTTTGCAAAATTTTTTAAAGTTAACACAGCAACTAAACAATAAAAGATAAAGTATAGGTGTCTCTGGAAAAAAGTTGCGCAATTAAATGATCTTTCAAACAAGCCCTCGAAAAATGAAATCGGTTAATTCGTTTAGTCACAAGAGTAAAAAACCGTTAGGGGGTCCGGTTTGCCCCACTGTCCCCTATGGTTAGGGCGCATTTAAGTGAAATAGCAATACTGAACGGCTGTTCCATATCCACCAATAGAATATGTGAGAAGTGGCAGATTCAAATTCAGCGCTTCAAAGTACGTAAAAAGCACATGATCTCGCCAAAGTATATTTTACCAAAAAAATTTTTGTGGTAATGAATACAATGTTAATTAAATTAATGCCTAATTTATCATTAATTATTCTTATAAATATTGAATTTACACAAAAATAAATTTACTATCCCTCCTGCGCATAAAGCCGAGTATACCCAAACAAAGGTAATTAAATTATTTAGAACTATATCAATAATTTATTTAACAATAAATATTACATTAAAAATGTCTTAAAATAAGAAAAAAATTATGAATTATAAATTAATGTTTTCTTGTCGGATTTTCTAGAACCTGTTTATTAAAGAGAGTTTGAGGTCGCTGATTACGAATATGAAGTAAAAATTAAAAAATTCAAAATGGCGGATCTAATATGGTAGACCACAATTTAAAAAATATTTACTAATCGTCCCGTCTACCGCGATCTAAGGGTTTTTGAGGTTGCAGATTATGAATATGATGTTAAAATTAAAAAATTCAAATTTGTGGATTCAAGATAAAGTCAAAATTATTAAATTTCCAAATTATTTTTAAAAAAATTTTCAACCACTTTTTTTAAAAATAAATATTTTTAATTTTTCCAAAAACTGCAAATTTTTTTTTTATTTATTGGAAAGTTGAGATGTTTTTCACTAAATTATGAAAACTTTGAAATTGGTACAAGAATGGATTTACATAAAATTAAAAAAAAATGTTAACAGTTTCTGTATATTTAAATATTTTTGTTAAAAAAAATTAAACATTTTTATGTTTGTGTAGCTCTGTATAACCAATTACCGGGCCTTAAATTTTTTAACATTTTTTAAATAACAATTTTTATTTAATTTTTAAACAACAATTTTTAACAATTTTTTATTATTTGAATGTCAACAATAATTTAATTTTACGTTAATCTTAATAAAATAATTACAAAATAATCCAATAGTTATAAATAATATTTTAAAACTACAAAAAAAAATAAATAAAAAAATAATAAAAAAAATCATATCTACATACATAAAAAAAATTTTCTTTAGAAAATGAAAAAAATATTAAGGCCGGGAGTTATTTATGCAGCGCTATACACATAATGTTTAATGATTTATTTATTTTAACTGTCAATCGTTGCAAATAACTGGAAATCATTTTTTAACATAGAATTGTATAAACATTCGTTTAAAAAAACTAACACTTTATATTTATTTTGATGAATGATATTTATATGTTAATTAATTTTTTATAAATATTTATTTATAAAGAGTCAAATTTTTCAAAATACTTCACATAGGGCTCGTTGGATGCGGATTTTTTTTAATGCTTTACACTAGTAAATTATTCAGAATTGCGTTAACTATATTTTGTAGTAAAATATTTTAATTTTTAATAATTAATTAATAATTCAAAAACAAAAAAGAAATAATTTTGTTGTGATATTGGAAGTACACATCTTAAAAGGTATAGCGAACCTTAGTATTTTTTAAAAAATAATAATATTTAGTTTAAAAAAAATTCACTTTCTGTAAATTATAATATTTAGTTTAGTTTTAAATGAATAAACAAATTATTTTTAGTTATTAACCCCTTCGCAGTCCAGCTAAAAATCGCTTGTGGTCCAAAAACGGCCCAAGAAAAAAAAAGTTTCTAAACAATGTGATTTCATTGTAATTAAGGTTGTTGGAGTCGCAAAATTCGAATTTGAAGTCAGTTTTTCAAAATCTAAAATGGCGGGTCCAAAATGGCGAATTCAAAAATTTTAAATTTTATCAGATTTGCTTGAAACTTGTTACTCGGGGGTTTTCGGGGTCTCTGATTACGAATCTTATGTCAGATTTTGAAATTCAAAATGGCGGACCTAAAATTCGATCAAATTGCATGAATCTTGAAATTATCCTCCATATTGGATTCACTATTTTAATTTTGTAAATCTGACATCATATTCGTAATCAGCGACCCCGAAAACCCCGAAGTAACGAGTTTCAAGCGTATTTGATAAATTTTTAAATCTTCATAGTCGCCATTATAGGTCTACCATTTTGAATTTTGAAAATCTAATTTGAAATTCGGATTCAGCGACCCCAAAAGCTTTAGTATGCACTTGGTCATTCAAATCGAATTATGTTTAGTATTTTATTTTTGAGATGGACATGTATGGCCACAGATGCCCGTGTAGAAGTGTGAGGTGGGCGTGGGCCCACACGGTGGGTACCAGGTGGGCTTCCCAGATTCTAGGTGGGCCCCAGCAGGGATGGCCCAGGTGGGCGATTCCAGGGCTGGTAACGGTGAATCCAGCCTCAGCCCACGTAGGGAAAACCCAGCTGGGGACCAGGTGGGCAACCCTCCCAGGCAGAAATCAACGACCGGCTTGGTACCGGGCCGGTACCAAGGGCGGACTTGCCGGTGCCGGCGTGAGACCAGCATTACCGCCTGCCCGGAACCGGTCCAGTCAACAATAATAACCCGGAAAATATCCGCCCCGGTGCCAGTAAACCATCGGCCCGGTACCGAGCAGGTCCTTGTTTTCAGTGTTTTCGTACCGGTTTATTGCCGCCACAACACCGGCGACGTACCGGGCCAGTGAAATTTAGACACCGGCCCGCTGCCGGTATTTCTGCTGGCTTGGAGCCGGTCCAGTCAACTATGATAACCCGGGAAATATCCGCCCCGGTGCCGGTAAACCACCGGCTCGATACCGCGCCGGTAGTAAAAAAAATTATTAATTATTATTATTATACATTTTTACATATATTAAACGTTAAACAATATTATTTATTAATTCATTTAACTGTAAACACTAAATAAAATGCTGAAACATATGAATTATTATTAATTATTAACAAAAAATCTGAAGACATGAGGAATTGAACTCAGGACCCTCGGGCTGCAAAGTCGACGACGCATCCGCTAACCTAAACCTGATTATGAAAAGTGAATGGAAAGTTTATATATAAAGTGTGACACCAGGACTAATTACAAAATGTTCTAAATTAATAGAAAAAACCTTTTCTAAAATACAGTTTGAATAATGTAATGTCAAAGTTAATAATTATAATAACATTTGTTAATGTCATTATACGTTGGGACTAAGGCTAAAGAAAAACCGCTGGCATGGTACCGGCCGGGTACCGGCTTTATAGAAAAAACTTGCAGAATCTTAGTATAATGAAATTAATATAATACCTTGTTAGATTATCAAAATTTTATAACAATAAATCAGATAAAACCTGACCAAAATTATTTTAAATGAACAAAGTTATTATAGGGTGTCTAGTAATTCGGCAGTAACAAATTCCCGGATTTTTGAGTGATTTTCCCGGACAATTTAAAGCTGAATTAATAGAGTTTAATGAAATGTAATTTTTCCAACTATATAAAAAAAGATTTTTTGTCCTACCTGCACGGAAAGTATGTCATTTCGGGCACTTAGAGCGGGCGCAAAGTACCTCATTACCACCAAGGGGTAGGTGAAGCGGGCGCAAAATATTTTGCTCCCGCTTCCCCTACCTTCGAGCAGGCAGAAGAGTATTTTGCGCCCACATGTTAATTATTCGATTTTCTTCATTAAAATGTGATATTTTCGAGCTTTTTTTATGTTGACTATAAAAATGCAAACATTTTCAACTTGTTTTATTTTGTCTAGAAAAATGTGCAATTTTTTCGATTTTCTTAAAAAAAAATTATAACACATTTGGTTTAGTTCACATTTCGGTAAAAAAATTGGCAATTACTATATTTTCAGAATACATTGTTGTCTTATTTCTACATTAAAACTTGTATCATTATAGACTTCAAAACATTTATATAGAGTTTAATTTTTATCTAATATGAGCGTTTAATCGTTCGTGCCCTCAATGACATACTTTCCCTGCAGTTTGGAAAAAAAATTATGTTAGCATCATGGGCGCAAAGGTGATTACGACTCTGGCGAAATTTCAGGACCTCGGGCCACAATTTCGCCATCGTCGCAATCACCTATTTTGCGCCCTTGATACGAAAATAACTATTAAAAAACATTTGATTTCGAGAGATTTGATTTTCTTATTCTTCCGAATGGTGTAAAAAAATTTCAAAAAATTAAAAAGTTAGACTTTTTAAGATACAAAAATATTATGCCGGCAAAAGTCCATCGCCGGTGTAAAAACGGTATCAAGTAGTGGTACCGGGCTGGTGCTGGGCCGGTACTAATTTTGATGCCGGCAAAACTCCATCGCCGGTGTAAAAACGGTATCAAGTAGTGGTACCGGGCCGGTACTAATTTTGATGCCAGCAAAATCCCGTCGCCGGTGTAAAAACTGCATCGAATGCCAGAACCGGGCCGGTGCCGGCCGGTTGTCTTTTATTAACCGGCCCGGTACTACAGTGCCGGTACCGGTTATTGTTCGACCTTACTACCGGGTCGGTGCCGGGCCGGTTGTCTTTTAGGATCCGGCCCGGTACCACAGTGCCGGTACCGGGTATTGTCCGACTTTACCACTGGGCCGGTGTCGAACCGGTCGGGTCGTAGGCATCGGCACACCACCGACTTTTCTGCCTGGGCTGTTAATGCCCATAGATTTAGTTTTCATTAAAATTAATTAATAAATTATTTATTAATAACATATAAGTCAAATTATAAATAAACAGCTTTATTATTTAATGATTTATACTTTTTTTAATTAAATTGTGACCAAAAGCAAATTTATAAATAATGTTAGTATATATATGGGAATTAATATATATCTTTTTATTTATAAATTGAAATTTTATAAAAAAAATTAGACTTTTGTTAATTAAATTATTTAATGGCATATATTATTATTGAAGTTCATGCTCATACGAATACAATGCAGAAAAATTGGAATAGTCGCAAATCTACGAAACAAATAAAATCTAAGACGCACGCGGGAATCGAACCTACGACCTACAGACTACCAGACTAACATCCAAACCACTATGCTAAGGAACCTAACTGAACACCAAAGTTTTATTGTAAGTGACTTGTTGATTTGCTTAAATGATTCAATAAAGCACTAATGGACACCTCTACACAGTAGCAAATAAATAAATAGTTTAATATTAATAATAATATTAGTAATGTAATAATGAACGATAAATATTCATAAATTAATATTTATATTCTTATTAAAAAAATTGCAATATATTTTTATTAACCACTTCACTGGCAGGGCGTTCCAAATGGCGTTCTACGCGCCAAGGCCCAGACTGGCAAAAACATATACGTATAATGTTACCATTCATAATGACAATAATAGTTATTTATATACTTTATATTTATATATATATTATCAATAGTTATATTATTATATTATAATATTGTATGTGAATATCTTTTTTCAATAAAAATACAAGTTTTATTGTGTAAAAATTGAAAGAAAGTGGAACGCCATTTGTTGAAAAATATTAAAAATAGCCAATTTGAACGTTCGGAAAAACGTTGAAAATCACAAAAACTTAAATTTTTATTGTGATAATCTTGTTCTCTGATGTCTAAACTATAGAAATATTTCTTTACAACAGTTAAATGTGGTGTACACTCTTTAAAAACAGAATTTTTTTAGGAACGCCATTTCGGTGTTTTTGCCAGTCTGGGCCTCGGCGCGTAGAACGCCATTTGGAACGCCCTGCCAGTGAAGTGGTTAAAAATGCGGTTTTTATTGTTTACAATCATTATAAACATTAATTTGTTGGTCTAAAAAAATTTTCTTAGTTGTTTGGACTTAGAAATTTTTGCTAATAAATTATGTGGACGATACATTTTTAAAAAAAGTGTCAATAAATTTTTGTTCAAAACACGTTTTTTCTTAATCTAAGTCATTATAAACATTAATTTTTTGTTGAAAAAAAAAATTTTTTAGGTTTGGACTTCGAAATGTTTGCTCATATAATTATCGATGTGGGTCCCCAAAAACTGGGAAGCCCAGGTAGGCCCAGCTCACGCCTAATTATAATATTATTTCGCCTGATCGGATCCCACCGTGGGTGGTTCAATAGACAAAATTTAAAATACTTCCGAAAAATGTTAACAATTATTTTTTTTATTGTTTATTGTTTATTTATAACAATTGTCAATTCATGTACGAAGATGACTACGGTTATATCAAAGTTTTATTATTAAATATTAAAGAAAAATTAAACTAATTATGGTATTAACAATTCAAAAATTGTTTAAACAAATGATTGTTGTTATTTACTAACTTCTGACACAAAACACCTAAAAACATGCAATTTCTATTTAATTTTGTATTTAACTAATCTGAACAGTATGAAATAAAAATATTTTACAGTTTAAATAGTTCAGAAATTGTTTAAACAAATAATTGTTATTGTCTTTTGATACAAACAACCTAGAAACTTGCAGTTTTTTCTAATTTTACAATATTACAACCACTACCTTTCTGGATCATGCTGTGTGTCAAGAGTTAGTAAATAACAACAATTATTTGTTTAAACATTTGATGAATTGTTGAAATCATAAAACATCTGAATGATTTACTATTTAGATTAGTTAATTGCAAAATTAGAAAAAAACTGCAAGTTTCCAAGCTATGTATTTCAAAAGTTAATAAATAACAACAATTGTTTGTTGTAACAATTTTTGAATTGTTAAAACAATAATTATCTTTATTTCATATCATTCGTATTAGTTAATTGCAAAATTAGAAAAAAACTGCAAGTTTCTAGGTAGTTTGTGTCAAGAATTATTAATTAACAACAATTATTTGTTTAAATAATAATCAAAATGTATTAAAAACCGTTATACCTTGATGAGTTAATTATTAAATAAATAAATTAAGCTGGATAAACTTTTAAATTCCGGTAAAACTAAATGTCTGTTAGTGTACTACAATAAAAGTTTATAATTGTTAACAATAATGAATTGTTTAAACAAATAATGATTATTATTGTTATAAATGAATTGTAGAATGATTTATTACCAATAATTATATTTAATTTTAAGACTTTTTTATTATAATATTAATATTTTTTAAAAAAATGGGAAGCCCAGGTGGGGCCCAGCTGGCCCCTACTTTTTTAACTGGGCTAACTTGGGCAGACTTCCACACGGGGCGTAAAGGTGGCATGACTTTTTGTGGCCACATATAGGCCATGGACTTTCAAGGGGTTAATGTGCCACAAAAAAAAATTTTTATTAATTAACTTTGCCAAAAACCCCTACATAGCGATAGACGGGACGATTAGTAAATATTTTTTAAATTGTGGTCTGACGTATTGTATCCGCCATTTTGAAATTCTTAATTTTGACTTCATGTTCGTAATCAGCTTCCTCAAAAACCCCCAGATAGCGGTAGACGGGACGATTAGTAGATATTTTTTAAATTGTGATCCGCCATATTGAATCCGCAATTTTGAATTTTGACTTTATATTCGTGATCAGTTACCCCGAAAACCTCTAAATACCAATCGACGTGAAAATTCAATATTATGAAAAGTGACGCATTTGGAAACGACTTTTCGGGTAGAAACTTATGCGCAGGAGGGTTAATTATATAACAATTAAACAACTTTAATTTCTCTCACGAACTGCAGGGCATTTAGCGAAATTAATATATTTGAAAAAGAAGAAAATTTTTTCCTCTTGAAATATATAAGTCACGCGATTTAAAATATATTATATGTATTAAAAAAAACTTTCTCTACAAAGGTGTCAAACATGGTTTATGTTATATATTAAAAAGGAAAAAAGAAAAGAATTTTTTTATGCTGTGACGACCCACATCTCACATAACGGAGGAAACCGCAAGTTAGCCAAATGTTTTTAATTTTACGGTATCAGACAAACTTCACCCTATAAAGGCATCGGGCTGTTACTGTCTGGTCTGTGTGAATATAATTGTAGGGAGACCAACGCATCGTTTTGAAAGATATGTATACCTACAACAAAATGTAAATGTAGATGTATATTATTTTTAGTTACCATCGTCATGACACGATTTTTTCTTCTCCGAGGGGGATGACACTTAAAATATGTGTCAACTCATTTCTTTTGGCACTTTATCCAATTTTCATGCGTTGAAAATTTATTTATTCATTCATGGTCCTCAAAAATCTGGTGTCTTGTTAATTATTATTATTGATTTAAATATTTAAGGAAATTTTTTGCTTTTTTTTAAATTTAATAATATTTTTGGCTGATTATAGTTTTTCTTTTTTGTACAATTGTTGATGATGTTGCATTATTACTTTGACAATCTATTATTATTTTGAAGTTATATTTAAATTGAGTTCTCTTTTGTTGTCTATTGTTGTTTCTTTCCTTCAAAATATTTCCATTTTATTATGTGTTGAAGTTATCAATCACTCCGAGTCAAGTAGATGAAAAAAAAATTAAAACAATTTCTTTAACGTTTTCAACAGCAAAGCTGCTCTCTTCAGAAACTATAACTTATTTATTAAATAAATTTAGACAATTAGTACATTACAATATTAAATATTAAAATGAAATAACATTAGTGCGATTCCATGGGAGATTTTAGTCTTTTCGGAGTAAGTAAACCAATTGCAATGAAATTCAGGAATTTTAATCTACACATAACAAGAAATGTTTCCATCAAATATTTCGTCAAAATATTCTGTAGTTTTTATGATGTCAAAATTTTGGAAAAATTTTGAAATCGTTATATCTCCTTTCCATTTTAACCAAATCACATGATTTTTTTTGGAAAAAATTTAGCATAAAAAAACAAAAAATTGTTTATTTATGTTTACATAAAATTTTTATAAACAAAAAAGTTATTAAATAATATTTGAATAACTTTTGGAATGCACCACGAAATTGAACGAAACAAACACTAAAATAATCTTACCAGTGATTTCTTTAAGATTCCGAAAGAAAAATAGTATAAACTGAATGTCTTCATATAATAAAATATTAATATTATTGTTCACTTTTAAGGGTATGTCCAAGTTGTGAAATGTAAACAAACAAAAATGTTGAAGGTCCAATCGCTGATATGAGACTTCTTCATCGTCAGTGCGGTTGATATACTCAAACAGTTTATTTTTCGCGACGCGTCAAAAATGCTATTTTACAGGTCATTTTAATTACTTATTTTACTAATTACTTTTAATTGCTTATAGCGAAATATGATTTCATTGGAAACTTTGACACACTAATTTATCATTTTTATAATAAAGCACATTTTTGTTTGTTTACATTTCACAACTTGGACATACCCTTAAAAGTGAACAATAATATTAATATATTATATGAAGACATTCAGTTTATACTATTTTTCTTTCGGAATCTTAAAGAAATCACTGGTAAGACTATTTTTGTGTTTGTTTCGTTCAATTTCGTGGTGCATTCCAAAAGTTATTCAAATATTATTTAATAACTTTTTTGTTTATAAAAATTTTATGTAAACATAAAATAAACAATTTTTTTATGCTAAATTTTTTCCAAAAAAAATCAAGTGATTTGGTTAAAATGGAAAGGAGATATAACGATTTCAAAATTTTTCCAAAATTTTGACACCTCAATAACTACAGAATATTTTGACGTAATATTTGGTGGAAACATTTCTTGTTATGTGTAGATTAAGATTCCTGAATTTCATTGAAGGGGAGACGGGGGTGTAATGGATCACTTTCCACTTTGTGTTGCTTAACTTCGTCATTCTTGCTTTAATAAAAATTTTATCATGTGGAACACTTAGCCTAACATCTCAGCTTTCAATTAGAAAAAAGTACGCCCTAATATCACTTATACTTTTTTTCTAGAACAATGTTTTTGGCAAAATGCAGGGTGAGAAATTTCGCCACGGCCGGGGCGTAATGGATCATTACCCGGGGTGTAATGCAAAAATGCAAAATCCATTTACTTAAAAAAATCTATTCTCCAGTTATTTTTTATAAAGGGTTAAAATTGGTTATCATTTTATTTATATTTTAAATATAATATGTTTTTCTTAATAAATTATGCGAGTCAATACGCCACGGCCAAAGTGATCCATTACGCCGCAGAGGTTTTTGTTGAAAATTTTGTTATTTGATATCAATACCGTTAGTATTAAACAAAAATTGTCAATTGTTCTTTAAAAACAAATGTTTAAAGCTCAAAACCTGATAAACAAAAAATTTTTACAAGTAATTTTGAAAAAGATATAACAAAAATAATAAATATTTTAAAAATTTACTTTCGAGCGTCAAAATCACTTTTTCTACCATATTTTTAACAATAGGGGAGAGTCTCCAGTTGTGAGACTGGTTTTATTTCTGACCCGTAAATTGTAAACGGGTAAACGAAATTGTAAATAAAATACACCGTTCGAGATGTAACAGAAATACGCAATAGAAAGGTCGTGGGCTCGTATCCCACCACGCTAACCATTTTTTTCTTAGTTCTTTGATAATTTTAAAATTATTAATTAATTTCGAAAAAATGATTTTCAGAAAAAGCAGGTTTCTATATTAGGACAGCTGCGCTGTTGATACATATGAAAAATATATTGTATTTTCATAATGAAATCTAGTGCTTACTCAAGAAATTTATTTTCGAGAGATTTGATTCGGAATAATTGTTAAATTTTTTCACCTTTAATATTAATACTACCGAATGATAAATTCACTTTCTTCAATTATATTTGCCATGAATTTGAAAATAAGGCTTTAGCATCTTCAAGAAACTCCCTACATTATCATGAAATAATGCAGGGAGGTATAGTATATATCAAGGAACTCGGAGGATCTTGGGGTGTATGTAGCTCAGTGGTCAGAGCAGTCTACCGGCAATAGAAAGGTCGTGGGCTCGTATCCCACCATGCTAACTAATTTTTTCTTAGTTCTTTGATAATTTTGAAATTATTAATTAATTTCGAAAAAATGATTTTCAGAAAAAGCAGGTTTCTGTATTAGGACAGCTGCGCTGTCGATACATATGAAAAATATATTGTATTTTCATAACGAAATCTAGTGCTTACTCAAGAAATTTATTTTCGAGAGATTTGATTCGGAATAATTGTTAAATTCTTTCACCTTTAATATTAATACTACCGAATAATAAATTAACTTTCTTCAATAATATTTATTATTATATACTAAATAATAATATTTATTTGCCAAAATATGACTATCAAATAAACATAATTAAATAGCTTCAATAAGAGCATTAAAATTGATTTCTTCTGAATCAATTGACTTTTTTCCATTTGACATGCTCAAAAATACTAGAAAAAAATCAAAACAATATTTAAATAGTATGCCTGCAAAGTCGTATTTTTTATGCTGCCCAAATGGCTGTCGAGACTATCTCACAACTGGTGATATGCTGTGTCTCACACCCAGAAATTAACGCTATTTTGAAAAACGAAAATTAAATTATTTTCAACCGTAGATTGGAACAATGCAATATTGCATCACAAAATATAGGGAAAACACTAAAAGAAAATGCATTACATTTATTGAAAAAACGCTTTTTTGTCGATTATCACACCCAGTGTTGGTATTTAACAAAAACAGTTTATATATCCGTTTCGGCGTACACCAAAAAGTTGGCTTATATTAAAAGAAACGTTTTTATATAAACTAATCGGCTTTTTAATATTGCACGTTAAAAAAATTGACTGTCTCACAACTGGATACCCGTGGGGTGCCCGGGTGCTGAATAGGCCCCCTGTGACCGGCTACAGGTCGTAAGAGGCGATCATATGAGGCATATGAGCGCCACTGCTTGCGGTTAGTACTCGGTTCGTCCCAGGCTTTCTTATAGAGCAGTGGCATACGATGATGATGGGCAGTGCCGTGACGGCCCGGCAAGTCTAATTATAGACCGTCGACCTCACTTGCCGAAGCAAGGGTATTAAGACTCTTAATCGGTACTCATACCAGAGTACTAAACGGTACCATGGGGACCGGTCCGAGCCCGGGGGACTTGCCGAAAGGCTTGTTTCTTTCCGGTCATTGGGTTGGCCTCGTGGGGGCAGTGGTTATAGCCTACATTGCTTGAGGCTAGGGGCGCTATGAACGGACCAGAGCTTCGCAAAAACGGAGTAATGGACCTAGTAACTAGCGCTTCGACATGTGAGTTGTGGTGCCAACTCGGGTGGTTACCTGCAGAGTAACCAGAGATTGGAAAGGTCTCGCCCTTTACCGAAGGGCCGCAAATGTTCTTACCAACTTTGCGGAGATCGGCAGATGGTCACTTGTTGACCATCGCCGTTGGAGAGCGTAATCTCTCCCAGTTACGCTCGTATGCGAGCCGTGTGGTTATACCAGTATTGGGAGGTGCTGCACGTATACTCTACCTAGACGCTGTCTCACAACTGGAAACTTTCTCCTAATAAATGAATAACTATGAAACTTGGTACAAACTTACAGTATACCAAGTACATCATTTTGATGAAACACCGAAATTATTCTAATTTACCACTTTTGAATAAATTGAAGTGATCCATTACGCCCCGGTCTCCCCTAATAATTGGTTTACTTACTCCGAAAAGACTAAAATCTCCCATGGAATCGCACATTAATCAAATTATTACCGTAAGAATTTCGAGAAAATTAAATTATAAATACATATTTAAAAGAAAAAAATGAATGGAGGAAACGTCCTTATCACATCGTATACGATTAGACACTAATTCATTCAACATCACCAAATTTTTTATAATCAATTGTGTTGATGTGTTTAGGCATCAAATCGTATATCCGACATTTCAGAAGAAACTGTAGTTGATAGTCCGGGAGCTAGCGACCAAAACAACTATCTCATTTCATACCGGCTGAAAATTTGAGTATAGATTACTGAAGACATGTAAATAACAGAAACCCACGTCTGGCAAGCCGGTGCTGGGACAGGGGGCGGCGGCAGGGGGGCGAATAGGTGAGAAATAATGTAAAAATTTCTCATTTCATACCGATTAAAATCTTTAGAAATCGATATGAAATGAGAAATTTTTACACTAATTTTTCACCCATTGACCAATTTCCCGCATTTTCGAAGGGCTGCCAGACGTACTTTGTCCCACTCCAGAACTGTCAGACGCACATTTTTACACTCGTGTAAATGTCAACATTCGATTTCTAAAGGTTTTAATCGGTATGAAATGAGAAATTTTTACATTATTCTTCACCTATTCGCCCCTCTGCTGCCGCCCCTTGTCCCAGCACCGGCCTGCCAGACGTAGGTTTCTGTTATTTACATGTCTTCAGTAATCTATACTCAAATTTTCAGTCGGTATGAAATGAGATAGTTGTTTTGGTTGCTAGCTCCCGGACTATGAGTGGTAAATCTAACAGCACGTTCAATCCATTCTTTCAAAAATCCTCTTTGTTGTAAAGAAGAAGAAAATTTGAGAATATTTGCCATTTGACCTAAAGAGCTCAAATTTGGTACAGATATGCATTTTCACACGTAGATTAGAGGAAAAATATAGAGAATGTGATTGGAGGTGATGGTCATAGCGTTATCAAGGAAATAATAAGATTTTTGGCCAAAACACGGTAAAAAAAGAGCGTCTTGGTTTAAGACGTTTACGTGGTCACTTTTTAGACGCTTATAAGCGTCTTATTTGCCTTCTAAAATGCATGTATTTGAAACTTATGTTTTTCATTTAAGACGCTCAAATAAGACGCTTATTTACTTAAGACGTTTATAAACGTCTAAACGTCTTATTTGTTGCAGTGAATGCCATACTGGTGTATTTTAACGCGAATATTCAATTCAGTGCGAGTGCAACTCGCACTTGACCAGTTTTGTATTTTAGAGACAATCAAAATTATTTAACATTAATTCTTGCATTTTATCTAAAAATCACTTAACTCATAAATTCTATTTTACAAAACTTTCATTTGGTACACGGAGAAAAATGGAGTATTTAACTATCTGGAGAGACAAACAGACCATATTTGAGGTTAAAAGTTTTTCGTAATCATCTCGGAGGGATAAATAGACTCTCCGATTATCAATCTGACTACCTCGAAGGGAAAACTTTACTATCCAGATAATCAGGCTGTAATAAATTTAAATCTTAACGACATAATAAAAATCACTAAACTCAAATAAATCAATTTCATAAAACAATTCGATCTAAACATCAAAATAATAGAAAGGAAAATAAAATCAAATAAAAGAAAACGTTAGATTAATGCACAACAAAAAATATATTATCAATCACAAGTGCACCTTGACTCGAGTCAATTAAAATGTCTTCAACAATTTATAAAATACGCCCGCGTTACACATACACTCAGACATTCATACACATCAAATAAAATAAACCTAGGACATATATATATATATATATATATATATATATATATATATATATAAATAAAAATGACATATATGAGATACATAAAATAAAATCGAATCGAGAAACAAAAAAAGACTATCAAGGAAATTTACTAATAAAACAGAAAATACTCATCGCTCGATATATGCTCGGGGAAGATCACCGGTGGCGTGGGTCCGGAGAACGGCGTCAATTGCGGTCGCTATAATGATGAGGTCTCTCAGTTTTCCTCCTTATTAATTCTTTTAGCGCAACTTCAAAGTATATTTAACCCTTTCTTAGCCAAATGGATAATAAAAGATCGCCCGTCTAGTTTGCCTCACCAGATCCTCATACCGCCAAAATGGTCATTCCGCCCAGATACAATTTAACGCCACACTCGAGGTCTCAGGCATTGAACTTCGCGTATGGCGCGTGGACTCTTCCCCAGGATTCAGAAAGCGAATGAGACCGAGAACTAGAGGGGCGATCGCCTCATGCCGCGAAATATTCCCCCAAATTCAACCGATTCTCCGAACCCAAGACGAATTTCCACGAAACGCGAACTCCAAATAAAATTCATTTTCATAGGCGTAAATTTGGTTGCATCTCATTAGGAGACTACTTTAAAAGAATAAAATAAAAGTTTAAAATATACATTTCCTTACATTGCCCCCCTTGCTTTAGATAAATTTTTGTCCAAACTTTTAACGAAAGCACACAACCATTTTTTGATATAAACTAACAAATACATTTTGAAACTTCGTACATTCTTGCAAATACATCTCTCGCAATTAATATTCAAATACAAAATATAATTATACACTAAGTACAACAACAAACAATATACAATCATAATTATTTCACCCAATACATTACAATTCCTATAATTATTTGCAGTTATATGTATTCAAAATAATCCAAGAAAACATCTCAGTATTATACCCGCAAGAATTCATGATTCAAATATATATATCCATACTCATACAAAAAACACAGATATATCTACATAGAAAAAATTGACAAAATAATGATGATGCAAATACTCAACCCATGGTTCATTTAATTATTTCTCGTTACATATTTTTTTAAATTGGATTGATTGTGAACGCCAACACTTTTTTCCGTCATAACATCATTCAATTCATACGAATTATTTCCCAAATTTTTTGTTATTTTATATGGACCATAATACAAATGGAAAAATTTTCGGGTAACTCTATTTAATGCGTTAGATAGCTTAGGAATATGCAAGAGAACGAGGTCTCCTACATTCAACTCTACTCCCGAAGGATTGCGTTGAAGCTTAGCACGTTTTTCAAAATTCGCATTCAAGTTTTTCCTTGCTAATAGTATTTTATATTCTTTTGTCATCCCATCGGTTCGCGGAAATCGAATTAATTCTTTAATTTGATCGGCAGATTGTTCCCCGAAATGCAATTCGTGTGGCGAGAACCCGGTACTACAATTCGTAGTGGCATTTAAAAAAAACTCGATGTCAGAAATATATTTTGCCCATTTAGTGTGTTTATCGCTGCAGAGAGTGCGAAAAATTCGTCCCAACTCCCTCATCATACGCTCAACAGGATTTCCCTGCGGGTGACGTATTGATGAATAGAGCACCTGGATACCGACTTCGCGTAAACTTTCCCCCCACCTGGCCGCCGTAAATTGGGTACCATGATCAGATAATATTCGTCGCGGTGTGCCCATTTCTGGAATGTATGACTTCAACATTTTATTTAAAATTGTCCTCGTATTTTCCTTCTTTATGGGATAAAGTTTTATATATTTCGAAAAAGCATCATATACTACGAATATATATTCCATTCCTGCAATGGATCGTGGAAGAGGACCATAAAAATCAACGCAAATAAGATCGCCCGGTTCTGACGAGTAGACTCGACGATATTTACCCTCCATTTGTATATTAATCGGTTTGACCCGTTGACAAATGTCGCAGGATAAAACAAAATGCTTAATTTCCTGGTTCATCGACTTCCAATAATAATATCTCTTAATATAGGTTAGCGTTTTAAAAACTCCCGGATGACCAAGTTTGGAATGGACACATTCCATTATTTGAGCACTAAGATTACCAGGAATCACCACCTGCCATTGATCCTCGGTCTTGTCTCTTCTAAATAAAATCCCATGTTCAATAATATAAAAATCATTGCCCGCATTATCTTGAACCTTTTTTATTATTTCTTTAATCAATGGATCACAGTTTTGTAATTCGGATAAATTTTTCAATGAATCGCATAATTCTTTCGTCAATTCAATATTATTAATATCAAGAAATATTTTATCATTATTATTTTTTACGATATCATTCAAATGAGGTGTTGTGTATAAAAATGTGAGGGCTTTATGATCAGTGATCACTTCGAATTTGGTTCCCAGTAAATAAATTCGCAGCTTTAAAATTGAATATACAACAGCGAGGAGCTCTTTCTCAGTTGTTGAATAATTCATTTCAGCCGAATTTAGACACCTACTGACCAAAGCGATAATCCTATGATCCCCATCTTCATCAACTTGATAGAGCACCCCACTCAACCCCGCGTCCGAAGCATCCGTCTGAAGGCGATATGGTACACCGGGAATATGGTGGCATAATTGAACTGAGTTTACGAACGCTCTTTTCATCGACTCGAAGGCTCGCTCATGTCTCTCCCCCCACTCCCAAGGGCTTTTCTCCTTTAGAATTTCGCGGAAAGGGGAAATGAGATTTGCATGACGGACTGTGAATTGCATATAATATGTGCAGACTCCGATGAACTTTTGCAATTCTTTCCTGTTTTTAGGAGATTCAAATTGCAAAATTACATCCAGTTTGCTATGCGGAGGACGAATTCCCGCCGTAGTCAATTCGTACCCCAGAAATTCAACTTTCTTTTTGCCAAATAAAGATTTTTTTAGATTAAGGGTAAAATTTTTATTTTGTAGTAATTCAAAAATCGAACACGCTTTGTCTATATGATCAATAAAAGAACCCTTTGTCGAGATTAGCAAATCATCAATATATGTAGTTAAACAATCCTCAAACTGATGTCCGATCGCGAGATTAAGGGCCCGGATAAACGCCGATCCTGCCGTTTTTATTCCAAATGGAACTCTACAAAACTGATATAGTTTTGAGTCGAACAGGAATGCAGTATATTTCCTGGATTCTTTGTCCAACGGAACCTGCCAATACCCTGACGCCAAATCCGTCATTGACATGAACGTTATGCCATGAAATTTTTGCATAATTTCTGAAATAATAGGTGGAACTTCGTGGTCAGACTCTATTATTTCATTAATATACCGCGCGTCTAAACACACTCTTACGGTGCCGTCACTTTTAATAACGATTCTAAGAGGACTACAGTAATCACTATCGGATTCCTCAATAATCATTGCCTCTTCCATCTCTTGGAGTGTTTTTCGAGTTCGATCGCGATAAGTCATTGGGACCGGATATGATTTACGAATAAATTTTTTATGAGGTTTAATTTTTAATTTATATGGCATTGTGTCAGCGACTCCAAGCTTAGATGTAAATAATTTCTCGAATTGCATTAATCGTTTTTTTACATAATCTCGTTCTCGATCGTTAATCTCTTTTATTTCATCCGCAATTTTTTTTACTTCATCAAAAAATAAAAAACAATTTTTATCACTATTGTTATAAGTGTCAATTTTTTTTAATTCATTAATTACGTGCGCGCTTTCATAATCCTTGATTTCGTTTTCAAAAATCATCTCGGTAAACTCTTGATTATTATTTCTTTCATCAACCGTATAATATTCTATGTTATTTTTATTGACATTATCGCGTGACGTACACGAGAATATATCTGACTCACCGTCACAGCGGCTATCCGCTGTTACTTTATTCTCACTATTATTACTTTTATTGGATTCAGTTACCACAGAATCTATCGAGTCCACGAAAATTTCCCGATCGTCAAATTCCGGAAAATCAATTAAATCAAAATTATTCGCGGGCTTCTTACCCCCCTTTTCGCGAATTTCACGATCTCGACACAACTGCAATCCCTGTACATATTGAATATTTTTTTTACCTTCATACCTTATTCCTGAGTTGTCAGTTAACTCCCCGAATGATATCAACGAAGAACAAACACATTTTCCGTCAAGAACAATAACTTTTCTCTCGTAATCCACAATAACTCTATTTTTTAGTAACCAATCGTTTCCCAATATTACGGAATTCGAGAGATTAGGCACTATTAAAAATGACGATTCGCACGTAAACTCCCCGATCGACACTTTACACATAATTTGTTTTTTTATGTGAGTGGCCTTTTTACCAATCGCAGTAAACAAAATAGTACTCGATACAGGCATCTCGAGAACATCATAATATTGTTTTAAATATCCATAGAATTCATTCGACACGGCAGTAATCTGGCTTCCGGTATCCACCAACGATGCAACGGGAAACGAATGTACCGAGATAATTATTCGCGGACAAGAAGGACTATTTGATCCGACACTTTCGCGTTTTTCAATGCTTTTAGATACGTCATCAATCACGCTTTCAAAATCTTCATATAAATGACGATTAATAACTGACTGAAAATTCGCTTTCTCCATAATCATAACTCGATTCATAAAATTACGACGATTTTCACGATTCCATGAATGAGGAACAGGCGGTGGGGGACGACTAACGTCTGGAAGGGG
Source organism: Leptopilina drosophilae (assembly GCA_032873175.1). Classification (NCBI taxonomy): domain Eukaryota; kingdom Metazoa; phylum Arthropoda; class Insecta; order Hymenoptera; family Figitidae; genus Leptopilina; species Leptopilina drosophilae. Next base: position 29,992,172 of record CM065479.1, on the reverse strand, counting down.
AACACAAGGTTCAAAGAAGCGGGACTGGCCATTATATTTTGGATTTTCGCAGTGAAAACTCCCTGCCTGTATTTTAGAATTTGTCACATGCGATGGCTTATTCCCGTTCCTTGAATTATCAAAATGATCTGCCCTTGACGCTTGCGAATGTTGTTGCTGAGAGCGTCTATCATTATTATTGCTCGAAGGTTGATTACGAGGTTTTATATTTTGATGGTTATTTACTTTTTCTTGAAAAGCAAAGTCAAGTTGAGAAAGAGATTGCGATATTTTATGAAAATCATTAAAATCCACCGTGGACAAAATTTCTCGCACTCTCATCGGCATTTGCTGGATTATTTTAAAATGCAACTCGTATTTCTCAAACGGAGGCACAAAATATTGGGCTTCTTTTATTTGAGTTAAAAAATAAGTTTGTAAAGAATCTCGCGAATTGTCAAAACGTCTCGTCAACCACTCAGACTTCAACTTCACACGAATGGGAATCGAAAAGAATTCCGCGAGAAATTTAGTTTTAAAATCATTATAATTAATTAACGTATTTCTCTGAGACTCGAACCAAGCACGTGCACGCCCTTCAAAGCACTCATCAAGAGCATTTAAACGATTTCCGAGAAGATTTTTGATTGTAAAATATTTTTCAAGTTTTTCTGTAAATTATTGTTGGTTTTCCGGTTCGCAAAATTTTGGAATTTTGGCATCCACACTCAAACCTCTCAACCCATCGATCAAAGAACGAACCAATTGATTATTTGCATCACCCGCACTTTCCGCGGCACGATTCGAATTTTGAAAGTGCAAAATTTGTACATTTTGCGCATTGTTCAATTGTCGAAGTCTTATAATTTCAGCACGCAACTCCTCAATCGAAGCAGCATCATTTACCTCATTTTGATTAACTTGATTTGGCGATGGGATAGACATTCTGAACTCACGATTACGACGGTTAAAATCTAAACCTCTCAACAATATTCCCGACTGAGATCGCGTTTTCCTCTCGCATATACGTTTCATATAATATTAATAACACTTGAATACAAATAATTCGAAAAATTCACAATATAAAACACAATCAAGTAAACAACAAATTAATAAATAGAAATATATCGACAAGTATAAGATTGAAATACATAAACAAATAAAATAGAAATAACATTCATAAAATAGAATCAACAAAAGATCAAAACATTTCTCAAAATTAATAAATAAAATGAATTGTTACAACAGTCAATCATTTCCACAAAATTCAATCAAAATTTCGGGCACTCGTTGGTCCCTGTTCGGGCGCCATTTATGTAATAAATTTAAATCTTAACGACATAATAAAAATCACTAAACTCAAATAAATCAATTTCATAAAACAATTCGATCTAAACATCAAAATAATAGAAAGGAAAATAAAATAAATAAAAGAAAACGTTAGATTAATGCACAACAAAAAATATATTATCAATCACAAGTGCACCTTGACTCGAGTCAATTAAAATGTCTTCAACAATTTATAAAATACGCCCGCGTTACACATACACTCAGACATTCATACACATCAAATAAAATAAACCTAGGACATATATATATAAATAAAAATGACATATATGAGATACATAAAATAAAATCGAATCGAGAAACAAAAAAAGACTATCAAGGAAATTTACTAATAAAACAGAAAATACTCATCGCTCGATATATGCTCGGGGAAGATCACCGGTGGCGTGGGTCCGGAGAACGGCGTCAATTGCGGTCGCTATAATGATGAGGTCTCTCAGTTTTCCTCCTTATTGATTCTTTTAGCGCAACTTCAAAGTATATTTAATCCTTTCTTAGCCAAATGGATAATAAAAGATCGGCCGTCTAGTTCTCCTCACCAGATCCTCATACCGCCAAAATGGTCATTCCGCCCAGATACAATTTAACGCCACACTCGAGGTCTCAGGCATTGAACTTCGCGTATGGCGCGTGGACTCTTCCCCAGGATTCAGAAAGCGAATGAGACCGAGAACTAGAGGGGCGATCGCCTCATGCCGCGAAATATTCCCCCAAATTCAACCGATTCTCCGAACCCAAGACGAATTTCCACGAAACGCGAACTCCAAATAAAATTCATTTTCATAGGCGTAAATTTGGTTGCATCTCATTAGGAGACTACTTTAAAAGAATAAAATAAAAGTTTAAAATATACATTTCCTTACAAGGCTTAACACTCAAAACCCAACCCTCTAAGTTTGACTATCCAGTTTTCTTAGTGCATAGAAATCGTTTTACATAATTTCTATTATTTAATATAAACTTCATTCGACAAAAAAATTATTTCACATAAAGATAACGGCCTATTACTTATAAATTCCATTTAAACTTTTTGTTAAATTATTATGTACTGTTTTTTATTGTAATAATAATAACATATTTTATAGTAATAATTAGCATTGCTTATAAAATTATTTTTTTTTATTGAACGAGGTTGGTGAACAAAATTATTTTTCGTTTATGTGAACGTAGAGAAGTTGGAAGTGTAGAAATGTAAAAATTGTAATTGACCTTTGACTGAACTCAATTACTCGCGATTGCCAAGTTAAAGAATCAATTAAAGATTGGGATTTTAACAAGATGAAATAAGTCCCTTGTGGTTTATTTTTAAATTCAATCGTAGCAAAAATAATTTTCTCGTAAGTTTGTCAATATTAAAGACATTTTTATTTGTAATAACAAAAAGAAGTAAGAATTAAATTGAATTATTAATTAAATTAAATTAAATTATTACTAATTAATATAATAATAACAATCATATCAAAATTTATATTATTTATTAAGAAAGAAACAAAAAAGATAAAAAATTATTCAATATTTTTGATATTATTCTTCAGTAATTATTTATTTAAAAAAATAAATTCAACATTCATAGAAAAGATTTGGTTTTCCAAATGAAAACTAATATTTTCTAACAAAATTCAAATGCCACCTAAAATAAACATGTTTCTAAAGTTTTGAACGTTCAAGTGAACGTTTAAATTTTAGAAAAATGAAGAATCGTCGATCCTTTGAACGTTATTGAATCTTTAGTGTCGTTTCGATGATTGCCTTTTGAATTCAAGTATACGCCTTTTCGTAGTAACAATAGTTCGAAAAAAAATTAAGAAAGAAGGAAAAGTGAATTTAAAAAATGGCACGTGCGTATCCTGTTGGAGTACCTATAAAGCTCGTTCATTTATAGAGAAGAACAAGGATTCCTGAAGTTTCAATGAGAAGTCTCATTAGTCGCATCGTCCTGGGGAATCTCGATTTCTTCATATAGCCTTTTCTTATAAAAGCGTATTAAGAAAACAAGAATCCACTCACTTACTTGGAAATTACATATACTGTCGTAATGTCTCTCCCCCTGCCTCTCTTGATATATACTTAGAGGCAATTCTTTACCTCTCTTTATTCCATTATTGCGAGAATGTGTGTATATAGTAACAGTGAAGATACCTTGTGATAAATCGATTGCTGATTCAAGTATCTGTCATCGCGAATGTTTTTCCTACCACACATATACTCACTTGTTGTTATCGTTGTGTCCTCCTCTTCGTCTTTGTCGTGCCAAGCAGTCTGGAATATCCAGTATTACATTCTCTTCCAGGTCTTCTTTTCTCGTGTTTCAATAATCCATCCTTTCATATATACCACTAACGATGTGTTTTCTAATGCCTATACACAACATTTACATTCTTGTCTTCGCCATTCTCGGTAGATTCGACAGTACGATTTATGAAAATTGGATACTTTTGTGCTCACATAACGAGCTTCATTGTCACAACTATTTAAAAGAAAAAGGGAAAAAGTACACAATTTATCTTTTGAATTTAAATAAATACAATAGTATGATCGAAAATATCTCGATGTTTCCTAAGAAATTGTAGTTTTTTATAGAAGAGATTTTTTTCCTTTAGATTCTTCTCTTTAAGATGAATCAGTGTAATTTGGCTGATCTATAGTAATTCTGTACTCACGCTTTCCTTCAGTGAAATTTGTAGTGTTGCAAGTTGAGCGAATCTCGAACGACAAAATCGAAAATATAAGCGGTCAAAATAACAATTTCACTGATTCAGTTTAAGAAAGAATTATTTTAAAGAATTTTTCTTATTTTATCTTCAAAAAAATTTAGATTTTAAAATTATTATGAAGACGATTAGATTTCTTAAGACAATAAATTTTTGTAAAATAGTTGATCGAAATTTTTTTTAAAAATAACAATTTTCGAAAATTTTATTCAAAATTAAGGAAAAATATCTTTGAAATATAATAGTTCTATTTTTTCAAATTAATGAAATTTTTGAAAATAATTCTGTCAAAATTTTGGACATAATTTGAAATTTGAAGAATTTTGTTTAAATTTCTAAAAAAATTTGATTTTTAAAAATTGTTTGAACCCAGGCAGAAAAATCGGTGGTGTGCCGATGCCTACGACCGGTTCGACACAGACCCGGTGGTGAAGTCGTACAATAACCGATGCCGGCACTGTGGTACCGGGCCGGTTTCTAAAAGACAACCGGCCCGGTTTCGGCATTCGATACCGTTTTTACACCGAAAACGTAGTTTTGCCGGCATCAAAATTAGTACCGGCCTGGTACCACTACTTGATACCGTTTTTACACCGGCGACGGAGTTTTGCCGGCATCAAAATTAGTACCGGCCCGGTACCACTACTTGATACCGTTTTTATACCGGCGACGAAGTTGTGCCGGCATAATATTTTTGTGTCTTAAAAAGTCCAAATTTTTAATTTTTTGAAATTTTTTTACACTATTCGGAGGAATACGAAAATCAAATCTTTCGAAGTCAAATGTTTTTTAAAATCTTTTTTTATATAGTTGGAAAAATTACATTTCATTAAACTCTATTAATTCAGCTTTAAATTGTTTGGGAAAATCACTCAAAAATCCGGGAATTTGTTACTGTTGAATTACTAGACACCCTATAATAACTTTGTTCGTTTAAAATAATTTTGGTCAGGTTTTATCTGATTTATTGTTATAAAATTTTGATAATCTAACAAGGTATTATTTTAATTTCACTATACTAAGTTTCTGCAAGTTGTTTCTATAAAGCCGGTACCGGGCCGGAACCGTGCCAGCGTTTTTTCTTTAGCCTTAGTCCCAACGTATAATGACATTAACAAATGTTATTATAATTATTAACTTTGAGATTACATTATTCAAACTGTCTTTTACAAAAGGTTTTTTCTATTAATTTAGAACATTTTGTAATTAGTCCTGGTGTCACACTTCATATATAAACTTTCCATTCACTTTTCATAAGCAGGTTTAGGTTAGCGGATGCGGCGTCGACTTTGCAGCCTGAGGGTCCGGAGTTCAATTCCTCATGTCTTCAGATTTTTCGTTAACAATTAATAATAATTCATATGTTTCAGCACTCTATTTAGTGTTTACAATTAAATTAATTAATAAATAATATTGTTTAACGTTTAATATATGTAAAAATGTGTTCTTAATAAAATATACTAATCTGACACCGTGCCAGCATAAAGCCGGCAGAAAAGTAACAAAATAATTTTTTTTTACTACCGGCCCGGTATCGAGCCGGTGGTTTACCGGCACCGGGCGGATATTTCCCGGGTTATCATTGTTGACCGGGCCGGCTCCAAGCCGGCAGAAATACCAGCACCGGGCCGGTGTCTAAATTTCACTAGCACGGTACGTCGCCGATGGTGTGCCGGCAATAAACCGGTACGAAAACACTGAAAACAAGAACCGGTGGTTTATCGGCACCGGGGCGGATATTTCCCGGGTTATTATTGTTGACTGGACCGGCTCCGGGCCGGCGGTAATGCCGGTCTCACGCCGGCACCGGCAAGTCCACCCTTGGTACCGGCCGGTACCAAGCCGGTCGTTGATTTCTGCCTGGGAAGATGATTTTTTTTCTTTTTTTAAGACAATAAAATGTTTGAAAATAATTTAATGAAAAATTCCAAATTAAAATGTTTCAAATAATTCAATTTTTCAATTAAAGTTATGGATAAATAAATAATTTACTATTTTTTTGTGTGTTTTATAAGTTTTAGAGTAAAACAGAATTCTATGGGCCTGTATAGAAGCAATGTTTTTCAAAAATTATTTATAATTTTATGGATGTTAATTATAATTAGTAAACGGTAAAAATTACTTAAATTATAGAAATAATGGAAAATGAGTTCTTTTAATCGTAAATTTTAGGTTTAAAATCGTTAAAAGTTACTAAGTTAACAAAATTTTTTTAAATTACTTTTTGTTGCTTGAAAACCTTGAAAAAACCATAAATTCTTTTTAAACAATTAGACATTCTGGAAATTTTTACTCAAAATTTTAATTCCATAATAATTATCGAATCTTTTTTATAAAATAAAGAAAAGATTGAATGTAATAAAAGATCCTTGAAACATTTTTTATCATAAACAGAAAAAAGTGAAAATTCTGACTAGAAATCAGGAAAAAGAAAATCAAATTTTTGTATAGCAATTCTCTGAAAAAAGGAGGAGATAAATATTGTTTTCTATTAAAAAATATTACTGTATCTTCAGTGATATTTTTTTCTTCTTCTTAACTGTGATCATTCAGCTGTGGGAGCGTTCACAAATGATGTTACTCAGTTTTTTGAAATTTTAGATCCCCCATACCCCTTGTAACCCTCTGTCACGCAATATTAAACCCCTACCCCCCAAAAAGACGGCACCTTTCAAGACCCGCCCCCTATTTTTGATATGCATTTAATATATAATATATATTATATTTATTCTAGACGTCTGAATATAGACAAATATCTTATAAAACAAATATATCGCTGAGAGATATGAAGTTGATTGCATTGAAAAGAGAGACATTTATGAACGCTCCCCTGTTGATAGAAATAAATAATTACGTCTTTGAAGAAAGAGATTTTTTATGAACTGTTACACAGAAAAAACGGGTAGTAATAAAAGAGTTGGTTAGAGGGTAATAGTTGAAAAAGGTACAGGGTAATAAGTAAAATTCAGATGGGTATAGGGTAAACAATAGACAAACTCGATTGTCATGCCACAATCGAGGTTATTGACAAAATAAACATTTCAATAAAAAGTCATTTTTATTGAAACATAAAGCACAAATAAAAAAAATCGGACAAGTGCGAGTTGCACCCGCACTAAGATCGAGGGTTCCGTACACAAAAAAACTCATTATATATAAATATATATATAAATATATATAAATATATATATATATATATATATATATATATATATATATATATATATATATATATATATATATATATATATATATATATATATATATATATATATATATATATATATATATATATATATATATATATATATATATATATATATATATATATATTATATATTATACAGGGTGTCCCAGTCGAGGGTGTACATATTAAAGGGACATAATCTAATGAAAAAACTGAGACGAAAAGTCCTTTGCACTTTTTTAAAAATTTTCAGTAGTTTTTCCATAAATCACAATTAAAAAATTAAAAACTACGCTTTGCTATTGGACGTAAAAGCTCAGTGAAACGGTAGGCGGGGCGTACTATTGCAGCGTTTGCTTGCCTGGGCGTGTACCAGCAGCGCGCGTAGTGTGTCGATTTAATACTTATTATTATTGGGTGTTTAATTAACACCAGGTTTGTTTTAAAATAACACTGTTTAAAACTAGAAACAAGAAATTATCGTCAAAAATTTATTCTACGCGCGCTGATGGTACACGCCCAGGCAAGCAAACGCTGCAATATTACGCCCCGCCTACTGTCTCACTGAGCTTTCACGTCCAATAGCAAAGCGTAGTTTTTGATTTTTTAATTGCGATTTATGGAAAAACTACTGAAAATTTTTAAAAAAGTGCAAAGGACTTTTCGTCTCAGTTTTTTCAGTAGATTATGCCCCTTTAATATGTACACCCTCGACTGGGACACCCTATATATATATATATATATATATATATATATATATATATATATATATATATATATATATATATATATATATATATATTATTTTATTAATAAATTTTTATATTTCTCTGTAATTGTACTTATGTTCACCAATCAGGTTCGCTATAATTTTCCTGTAATCTGCACTTAAAACTGAAGATCCCTGCCGAATTTCAGCTCACCAGGTTCAGATTTGTAGAATTTAAAGGGGGGGCAGGGTCATTTTTAGCAATTTTTTTGACAAAATTTAATTTCTTTCCCTTCTATTTCGCAAATATGTAGGCCAATCGTGTTCGCTATAATTTTCCTGTAATCTGCACTTAAAACTTAAGATCCCTACCGAATTTCAGCCCACCAGGTTGAGATTTGTAGATGTTGAGGGGGGGGCAGGGTCATTTTTTGCAATTTTTTCGAAAAAATTTAATTTCTTTCCCTTCTATTTCGCAAATATGTAGACCAATCGTGTTCGCTATAATTTTCCCGTAATCTGCACGTAAAACTGAAGATCCTTACCGAATTTCAACTCACCAGGTTGAGGTTTGCAGAAGTTAAGGGGGGGGCAGGGTCATTTTTTGCAATTTTTTCAAAAAAATTTTATTTCTTTCCTTTCTATTTCGCAAATATGTAGGCCAATCGTGTTCGCTATATTTTTCCTGTAATCTGCACGTAAAACTGAAGATCCCTACCGAATTTCAGCTCACCAGGTTGAGATTTGTAGAAGTTAAGGGGGGGGGGACAGGGTCATTTTTAGCAATTTTTTTGACAAAATTTAATTTCTTTCCCTTCCCTGTCGCAAATATGTAGACCAATTAAGTTCGCTATATTTTTCCTGTAATCTGCACATAAAACTGAAGATCCCTACCGAATTTCAGCTCACAAGGTTGAGATTTGTAGAAGTTAAGGGGGGGACAGCCCATTTGGCGTGGCTGGGACGGACACACGAGTGATTTCATAAGGGTTCCGTCAGTACACCTACGGTGTACGGAACCCTAATGATAAATAAAAAACATATTTTCTTTTAGAGGAAGCAAAAGTGCTACTTCGAGTGGAAATCTTAAAAAGAAAGGAAAAGAAAAAAGATTATCAAATCAGGAAAAATAATAAAATGAGAAAAATGTGATTAATTTCTTTAATAAAGTATTTTTATATACTTCTATGACATAGTGCATTTTAATATAGTATTTTTTAAATTTAAAGAATTTACATAATTAAACAAAAAACCGTAGTTAATAAATTTATACACGGAGAAAAAAATGCTGTTGAATCAAAGACATATGAGTTTGATTCATTGAATAGTATCATAGCGGGCTGCCAAACGTATATGCTGTTGTTTTGAAAGCACCGATTCTAATGATTCGATAGTATCACTTTCATTGAAACAAAAGCATATTTCGTAAATTGACAGCATACTATGTTAATTTGAAGGTATTCCTTTTGAATCAACGATCAAAATTTTTTAATTTAACAGTATATGCTTTTGAGTCAATGACTATAGTTTTTAAATTTAAAAGCATCATTTTTATGATTCAAAAATTTGTACTTTTAATTTTTTTAGTTGTTGCTATCGATTGAATAACACCATACTGTTAAGTCAATTCTTTTATGTGGTTAAAGACATACCAACTATAAATTGAAAAAATGAAATTTTTGTTCACATATTTTTTATATACTAATTCTCACACCTTTAACACAACACTTCTTATATACATCTTTTTTTCAATTTTACACAATAACATAGACATCTTTATTATTTTTTTAAATTTTTTCCAACGACAAACATACATACATACACATTCAAACACACTTAATAATTTTTTGAGTCTGAAAAATACGCTGTTCCCAATCGGTCACCCATCCAGGTAGCAACCGCAACAAAACGTGCTTAACTTTCGTGATAGACGAGAACTGCTGCGCTGCAATGTAATACATTCGCTTCTTACATTGAGCAGTTACTTTGTAGTTAAATACCGTGCGCGAGATTTTTCTCGTGAATAAGGGAATTTATGTTTAACTAGTCCTTAATTCTTTAAAACAATTTAAATAATAGTTTTTTATATAAGAATTTCAAAAACGACAGGTTTAATAAACATATAAATATGTGTGAATAAGTATTTCAATAAATTTAGCACCTGTCAATGTCTCAAATACATAGTGTCCTTATTTTTATAGCATATGCTATTGGCAGTCCGCTATAGCACCACTCATTGAAACGAAAGCATATGCTTTCATTTTCAAAAGCGCGCTTCTTTGAAGCAAACAACTTTTCATTTGATTCAAATTTACACGCATTTTCTTCAAATTTATCTATTAGATGTTTTAAATGAATAATGTCAAAGAAGCAATAAATTATTCTGTTGCTATATATAGATGAACTATAGAAACAATTTGTAGAATATCATTAATTTAACAGTATCGTACTTTTAATTTAAACAGTTTCATTTTTTCGTTTTAAGCAATATACTATTCGATTAATAAATGTGTTATTGAATTAATAACGGGAAATTCAACAGCATGGAGCTATTTGATTCAAGAGCACTTTTTTTTCAGTGTATTAAAATTAAATGTAATTAAATTAAATTCTTCGATTGTTTAAAACATGGGAATTGTCTACATAAGTATTGCAAAAGGCTACAAACAATTTTTTTTCATTTCTTATTTATTTATTTTTTTGATAAATTTTTTATCCTTTAAACTATATTGGAAGTGTCTATATAAGTATAGAGAAAGGCTAAAATCATTTTTTTTAATATTCTTAATTTTTCTAAAAAAAATGCTTCAATTATTCAAACCATGGCAAGTGTCTGTAAAAGTATAGAGAAAAGATGGAGTAAATATTTCTAAAATTCTATTTTTTTATAAAATTGAAAATCTTTCAAACCTCAAGAATTGTCTATAAAAGTATAGGAGACGGATAGAATAAATATTTTTGAAATTTTTTATTTTTCTTGATAAAATTGAAAATCTTTCAAAAAATAGGAATTTATTATCTATAACAGTATAGAAGACGGATAGAATAAATATTTTTGAAATTACTTACTTTTCTTGATAAAATTGGCAATTTTCCACAACATGGAAACTGTCTAGGAAAGAATGGGAAAAGGCTAGGAACAAAATTTTTTAAAATTGTTATTTTTCTCGATGAAAATGACAATTTTCCAGAACATGGAAACTGTCTAGCGAAGTATAAGAGAAGGCTAGGAACAATATTTTTGAAATTTCTTTTTTTCTTGATAAAATTGACAATTTTTCAAACCATAGGAATTGTCTATTAAAGTATAGGAGCCTTCTCCAATACTTTGGTAGACAATAAATATTTTTAAAATTTCTTATTTTTCTTGATAAGAAGATTTCAACAAACTTGAGTTGAGTTTTACCTTGTAGAGTTTATTTGTGTAGAATTATTTAATGTAGAATTGAACGGCGTAGAACTATTATTAATTGACTTTGAAGAAATGAAAAAAAATCTAATTTAAATTTGTGTAGAATTTTGAATTATAGTGTTTAATTGCGTAGAATTTTTTAAAAATGTAGTTATTAAAATGTATTTATTTTCGTAGAATTATCTGGTATTGAATTTAACGGCGTAGAGTTAATAATTTAATTAAATTAAATATTACAATTCCTATCTGTAGATATTTTTTTCGTAGAATTATATTTGGGACGTTTCGCGCCAACCGGGCCACCCTTCTCTCCAAAATTGAGAGCTTTCAAAATTATTGCCCACACCCAAAAATTATTTGTATATACAAGTACTTTTTAAAAATGAGTGGCCTTTTGAAAAATCTAATATGGCGGCTGAAATTTAACCTATAAAAGCATAAAATACAGTAAAAATGGTTACAAACATATAAATAAAAGCGAATATAATAAAGAAAACAGCTCTACATTAACAAAAAATTCATCACTAATGAATAGACTTTGTATACCATAAGTGAAAATAATAAATTTCAAAAATTCAAAATGGCGGAAACAATATGGCGGACAAAAATTCTTAATTTTCATTGAATTTGCCTGCAAATTTTTTCTTAGAGGTTTTGGGGACGCTGGTAACAAATACCTTATATTTTTTCAAAAATTCAAAATGGCGGATCCAACATGGCGGACCAAAATTTTTAAAACTAATCGGAATCACTTGAGACTTGACACTAAGGGGTTTTTGGGGTCGCTGGTAACGAATCCGGCGTTATTTCTTAGATATATGAGTATGTTACATTATACTCATTATATGAGTATAATGTAAGAAAAAGTTGGAATAACGAAAGTACTACACTATTCAAATGGCAATTTTTGCAATTATTTAAACAAATAATTTTAATTTATTACATAACGATTTGACATTTTATTTATTTATCGGTATTATAAGTGGCTTCAAAAACTGTAAACTTTGAAAAAACTACATCTTTCTAAGTGCAATAGAAAAAAGTTACTAAATAACAACAATTATTTGTTTTTACAATTTTCATAATAGCGATTTGTCTTTTATCATTCATAGGTTTTTATAAGTAGGTCCGAAAGATACAAAATTAGAGAGAAACTGCATTTCTTTAAGGGACTATAGGAATAAAGTTAAAAATTAACAACCATTATTTGTTTAAACAATTTTTAAAAACATCGATTTGACATTTAATATTTATTGATTATTATAAGTAGATCCACACATTGCAAAATTAGAAAAAAATTGCGTCTTTCTATGTGCAATAGATAAAAAGTTAATAAATAACAACAATTTTTTATTTAAACAGTTTTATGCAATAGTTGTAAGAAGTTTAACTAAATTTCTTATTTGGATTATTAATTTAATACTTTGCAGTACTAAAAAAAGTTCATTATTTCATAGAAATTTGTTGATTTCTTGTTTTATTTGAAAATGATATAAATAATCAATAACATATTGTTTAAACAAAAGAAAAATTTATCGTAACATTAATCAATTAGATTATTAGACAACAAAAAACAATTGTAGTATAAAATTTCCATGATTTCAAGGTTTTTTTAAAATGCAAACCCGTGACGTGTGCATATACTATACTCAAGCAAGAGTTTTAGTTACTATTTTATACGCTAGGTGTCGGGCATGAATGAATTCATTTTCTTCTCACTACTGAGATTGAGCTTCCATATGTTAAATAGAAGTGCTTTGGCGAACATTCTTTTTCTGCGTAGTTAATTGTTGATGCGTATACTGTTCTTTATAATTATTTTTTTTATTTTCAAATTTTTCGTTGAATTTCAGTCTTTTCTATTATTATCGGTTTACTTTTCTTTTTATTTTTAGATTTTTTTTTCATAATACTGGATATTCAATTCAAACTTATATTTCAAACAGTCCTTTTCAGGGCTAAAATAAAATAGTTTTTTTAAAACTGTTTTATCTTCTGTTCCGATTAATTATCGCTGATTTTTAATTTTTGTCAAAAAAGTAAAAAATGAGTATATTGAAGGAAAAAACTCGCTCAGATAGGTGCGTAAATCCTTTTAATGAAAAGGGACATATTGGTAAAGGATTGCGAAAAGTTTCAAAATTAATTTTAAAGGAATTTTCTAATTTAAATGAAAATAAAAAGACGCGTTTTACTAAAGAGAATGAATTAGAAGACATGTTAAATAGGTTAAAGGAAAAATTTGCTTCTCTTGCCGAAAATGATCCACATCGTGTCACAATACTTACTATAGCTCCTGAATGCTGGAGTGCTCGTAAAATTTCTCAGGAATTTGGGACATCTCGAAGAAAGGCTAAAAAAGCTAAAAGCTTGAGGAAAGTGGAAGGTGTTTTAGCTATGCCATCCTCGAAAGTTGGAAGACGCTTACCAGAGAAGACGGAAGAGAAAGTTCTCGAATTTTATGAAAATGATATAAACAGTAGAATAATGCCGCATAAAAAGGAAACAGTTACTGTATATAATGAAGGGCGAAAAGAGAAGGTGCAGAAACGATTGTTACTTTGTGACATAACATATCTGCATAAACAGTTCAAAGAACAGAATCCAGAACATCCAATTGGTTTTACAAAATTTGCTGAACTTCGTCCAAAAAACTGTATACGTGCAGGTGCAAATGGTACACACAGTGTTTGTGTCTGTACTATACATCAAAATTTTAAGATGATGTTCGAAGCAGCAAATATTGCAAAATATACGAATGATCTGGACATATAATTTAAATGTTACAAAGATTGCTTTCAATTAATGATATGCAAAAGCTCAAAAGCTGAATGCTTCTTAAGAGAGTGCAATCTTTGTTCAAACTCTGAATCATTCTCTAATTATTTAATGGAATTATTCGAACAAAGAGGTATTTCGGAAATCATTTATTCCACGTGGGAGGCTACCGATAGGTGCACATTAAAAAAACAGTGCCTCTCTGTGTCAGATTTTGTTCTGGAGATGTCCAATCGATTGGAAATATTACTGCCTCATGATTTTATTGCAAAAAACCAGTCGAAATTTCTCTTTGATTTAAAAAATAACTTGCAGCCAGACGAAGTAATAGTTCAATGTGATTTCGCAGAGAACTATGTGTACGTTGCACAAGACGCTGCGCAAGCTTTCCATTATAATAATGACCAATGTTCTGTTCACACTGTAGTCTTCTATTATAATAATGGAAAGGAAGTTTTGCACAAAAGTTCAATCTTGCTGTCTGATAGTACAACTCATGATACTGCTGCTGTATACATGATGCAAGAATTCCTCATACCCGAAATAAGAAAAGTCGTTCCGAATGTTAAGAAAATTATTTATTTCACTGATGGGGCTAAACAGCACTATAAAAATAAGTTTCAAATGAGTAATCTTGTACATCATAAGCAAGATTTTGGAATTGAAGCAGAATGGTACTTTCATGCGACAGCTCACGGCAAAGGAGCTTGTGATGGCTTGGGTGCTATTCTAAAAAGAGAAGCTACTCGAGCAAGTCTTCAGGCAAAATCGACTGAAGCCATTCTTAATTCAGTAGACCTTTTTAACTGGGCAAAAGAAAAATTTAAAGAAATTACATTCTTTTATTAAAATAAAAAGAAACATCAAAAAACTCAAAGACATCTTGCTAAACGATGTTCAAAAGCTCCACAATTGATATTAAATAAAATAATGCAAATGCATATAATATCTGTAACAAAAAATACAAAAAATCTGACTTTGTATAAATAATTAGTCTGCTTAGCAGGATTTTGAAACTTTTTCGTACGACATATTGCATCTGCCATTTTAAAAATCTAAGAAATAACGCCGGATTCGTTACCAGCGACCCCAAAAACCCCTTAGTGTCAAGTCTCAAGTGATTCCGATTAGTTTTAAAAATTTTGGTCCGCCATATTGTATCCGCCATTTTGAATTTTTGAAAAAATATAAGGTATTTGTTATCAGCGTCCCCAAAAACCTCTAAGAAAAAATTTGCAGGCAAATTCAATGAAAATTAAGAATTTTCGTCCGCCATATTGTTTCCGCCATTTTGAATTTTTGAAATTTATTATTTTCACTTATGGTATACAAAGTCTATTCATTAGTGATGAATTTTATGTTAATGTAGAGCTGTTTTCTTTATTATATTCGCTTTTATTTATATGTTTGTAACCATTTTTACTGTTTTTTATGCTTTTATAGGTTAAATTTCAGCCGCCATATTAGATTTTTCAAAAGGCCACTCATTTTTAAAAAGTACTTGTATATACAAATAATTTTTGGGTGTGGGAAATAATTTTGAAAGCTCTCAATTTTGGAGAGAAGGGTGGCCCGGTTGGCGCGAAACGTCCTATTTGTAGAATTTCCTTGCGTAGAGTTTAATCTTCTAAAAATTTATTATAATAAAGTTAAAATTTGTAGAATTTTTTTTGTAGAATTTAATTGCCTACAGTTTTTAAAAAATCTTTTTTTAAAATGCATTTATTTTTTTAGAATTATCTGGTGTTGAATTTAACTGTGTAGAGTTAATAACCTATAAAGAATAATAAAAAATATATTTTATCATGCATAGAATTAAACTTTGTAGAATTTATCGGTGTAGTATTTAATCGTGAAGAATTAAAAAAGATAATTAAATTATATCTTATTTAATTAGAACGCGTAGAGTTTCATTATGCTGAATTAATTTGTGTAGAATTATTATTACTTGTCTAAATAAATATAAAGTATGAGTTTTCTCGTGTAGAGTTTACTGTGTTGAATTTTCATTTAAAGAATTTAATTGCGTAGAATCGCTACTAGTCCAGTCGCCCTGTGAAATAGTGGTCATTTCGTACCAAAATTGATACCTGAAGTCTGATTGTGGATTCATATAGTGTGGGGTGGTAGTATGAATATGTATATGTTTTCCACTCGAGATTTTTCATGCTGCGCGTTATAAACAATTTTGAAGGTGCCGATAAACAGTCTTTTGATGACCGTTCTTTCCCATTAAATTATAGGGGGAAAAGTTGTTATTAAAAGTTATAGAGCTCGGAAATACCTTTAAAATGATGGGTCATATGTTAAAATTGGTTCATTTGTTTACTTGCAAATGAATTTAAACCACTAAAAATGGTACTTTCTTATTTGTTTAATAACTTGAACAAAAGTTAACAAATTCTTTCGATATTCTCCAAAAATGTACCTCTCAAGATGTGTGACAAATCTGAATACGATTCGATAAATAGTTTATGAGAAATTCCATTTGTTAACTAAAAACATGATTTTTTAAAATGGAATTTCTACATTTTTGGCCAGATGAAAATCAATTTTTTTTTGTTTGGTTCTCTTCATGAAATGTCAATCTATCAATCACAATTTGTAGCGAAATGAATTTTTACAAGGAAAACTGGTTTTTGGGGGGGGGAGAAATTTTTGGTTTACAAACAAATGAACACTACATCAACAATTTTTACTTTAACAATTTGTCATAAACGCCATTTGATTACTTTTTCTTTCCTGCAAATTTTGCAAAAAAAAAATTTTGATCTAGGTCAAAAGGGGGGGAGATAATTTTTTTATTTCAAAAAATTCCTGAGCCTTTAATTATTAATATTTTTTATTTATTACATTTTTTTAGTTGATTAGTCATACTAATTATAAAAAAATCAATCTAAACATCTATGCCCTTCTTGTTCGTAAAAAAAATCCTAAAAAGTATGCAACGTTTGAATGCAACGTAGAGCAGCCTATCTGCTCTAGGCTGCATAGTGGGGGACATCATCAGTCGCTCACGCTAAAGTTGAATTCAAACTTTCAAATTCGTAAAAGTTGTCATAACATTCAAACAAATTGATGAATTTTGATCATTTTTTTTTAAACTGGGCTAAAATTTTCTCAGAAATTCGAATTTTTTATTTGTTTTTTGAAAAATTTATAAATAATGTCAAAAAATTATTAATTAAAAAAAATTTTTTTTTGGTTTTTTTTTAAATTCATTTTTTTAAATTATTTATTTTTAACTGCTCAAATAATAAAAGCAATACAAATTTATTAAGGTTTTTGAAAAAATGCTATTCGCAGAAATTTTTTCTTATCCAAAATTGAGGTATTTTCGAAATATATGTCAAATTATTAGTATAATATTGTTCTGCGAATAGCATGATTTCAAAAACCTTAATTCTTTTAATACAAAAATAATTAATTAGTGTTTCTTTTTTTTTCCATGGTTTGAAAGATTAATACAATATTTCTCTAAAATGTATATTTTAACGTGGATAATCTAAAGAAAATTTCTTCTTTCCTTTTTTTTATAATGGTAAAATTTTATAAAAAAATAAGAAATAGCCTTTTCCCATACTTTGCTAGACAGTTTCAATGTTCTGGAAAATAGACATTTTCATCAAGAAAAATAATAATTTTAAAAAATATTGTTCCAAGCCTTCTCCCATACTTCGCTAGACAGTTTCCATGTTCTGGAAAATTGTCATGTTCATCGAGAAAAATAACAATTTTAAAAAATTTTGTTCCTAGCCTTTTCCCATTCTCTCCTAGACAGTTCCCATGTTCTGTAAAATTGTCAATTTTATAAAGAAAAATTAGAAATTTTAAAAATATTGTTTCTATTCTTCTATCATACTTTGCTAGACAGTTCTCATGTTCTGTAAAATTATTAATTTTATCAAGAAAAATAAGAAATTTCAAAAATATTGTTCCTAGCCTTTTCCTATACTTTGCTAGACAGTTTTCATGTTTTGGAAAATTATCATTTTCAACAATAAAAATACGAAATTTAAAAAATATTGCTTCTAGCCTTCTTCTATAGTTTAACAGACAATTGCTATGCTTTGAAAAATTATCAGATTTATCAAGAAAAATTAGAAATTTTAAAAATATTGTTTCTATTCTTCTGCCATACTTTGCTAGACAGTTTCCATGTTCTGGAAAATTGTCATTTTCATCGAGAAAAATAACAATTTTAAAAAATTTTGTTCCTAGCCTTTTCCCATTCTCTCCTAGACAGTTCCCATGTTCTGTAAAATTGTCAATTTTATAAAGAAAAATTAGAAATTTTAAAAATATTGTTTCTATTCTTCTATCATACTTTGCTAGACAGTTCTCATGTTCTGTAAAATTATTAATTTTATCAAGAAAAATAAGAAATTTCAAAAATATTGTTCCTAGCCTTTTCCTATACTTTATCATCTAAAAAATTTTGAAAAAAATTGATTAATTCTTCTATTTTTGTGCACCATATTTGTGTGGCTGCACATTCTAGAAAAATTCAAAGAAAAATTTTAAACTCTAGCAACATAATCTTTAAAGTCTCAGATTTTATTTGAAAATTGAAAATTCGTTCAGTAGTTTTTTAAATATCTAAAAAAATGTTCAAGCATGTTGTTTTACAATTTAGGCGGTGATACACACTTATTGCACTCTCGCTGCTCACCTGGTTCCTTGCGGCAGGGCCGAATAAGCGACATATAGAGTAGGGGTCATATTTTGAGCCCTTTTTAAGTTTTTTTTAATTTAAGTTTTAATATTCATTAAAAATTTAATAATTGTTAAAGTTAATTATTATAATTATTATAATAATTAACTTTAACAATTATTAAATATTTTAATGAATACAAAAATAGAAAAATTAATTAATTTTTTTCAAAACTTTTTAGGTGATAAAATCTCACAAAAATCTCAAATAATTTTCATTTATATATCAAACGACGCAGAATTTAATTGGCTTTCAAACGATGCAAGAACCAAGTTTCTATCTTTTTTCAATAATAAATGTTAATTTAATTTCGGCAGCAACTTTTCGTAGCTCGCCCATCGTTCGTACCGACAATTTCTGCCGGTAGTATATATATATATATATTAGCATACTTGTCAGAGTAGGCGCTTTCCATTGGCCCGATTATTAGTCTAGACATCTCGACAATCATAATTATTATAATATGAGTCAGAAATTTTTCTCTTTTTTCATTTATACCAATAAACTTTCAATACGCACATATGTATATTATGTCTGAGATCCTTTAGAAATGAGGTCATCAGCTTGATTTCATTAAAAAACATCATAATTACACTGAAATTGATAGGACCTCTCGGGTTTCAAATGTACCATTGAAGATCAGTTTGAGCGATCAATTTCTCTTTCTCAATCAACATCATTACTATCCAGTCTTTTATGCTCCTTCTTAAGTAACTTTATTGTATCGGATCTTCATACACTTCTCCATAAGCAGCTTTATTATTTCATCTATGCTAAACTAATTTTATGTTCTTTTTCTTCATATTTCTAAAGTTCGTAAATTTTCTTAGACATAATTTTTTATGCACATAAGTTTTCATAGACGTTATTGAAATAGAAATTTATATTATTGAAATAAATTGAGAAAGATGAATTGAATGGACAAAATCGAGATGACAAACATTCGACAATTGTCCAATGATGACGAGTAACGACAAGTGGTCAATTTTCCTCTCAGTATAATCTCCGTCTTAACTAAATAATAGCATTATCTTGATTTTTGTAGTGCACTTTGTAAGGATTCGTATACGAAAGAAAATGTTTGAAGGAAAATTATTCCTATTTGCTTTTTAAAGAACTGAGTAAAGAACTGTTTCAAAAGGGGATTTATAGCGTCGACGCTAAGTGTCCACTTTTTTCTTTTCACGAAACAAATTTTTTCTACCAACTATTTTTCCCAGGCTTTTAATATCAGAAAGTATGTGGTAAACTATTTTCTTCACAACTGTGGAAATTGTTCCATAAGTATAACAAATGTGGAAAACCCGAACGAGCTGCTAGGTTGAGGACGAAGGGTTTCGTTCTTTTCCGGGGTTTTATGATAGGGACGGCTGACGAGCCCCTATTGAGCCAGGGCCAAGGCAGATTACATTTGGGACTCATACCGAGAGGTTTTATTTTCGCATTATTGAGATATACATTTCTTTGAACGAGTCGACGTGTATAAATTTTTAGATAATTGCCATTTGAAATAAACTTTAATCAAATACAATAAAGGTGTTAAATTTATCCACCACAAGTACAATTTTGAATTTTTAAAAGTTTGAGAAAATTCAAGAGAATGGAAGTAGTGATATTAGTGACATCCCTAAAAAAATAATTTTCAACGTTGAGCATCGATGAGTATTTAGCTTGTTTTGGATTGAGAAGTTCGATTTATTGTCTATTGAAAATTATCGATAATTACAAAATACAAAACGTATTCACAAATTGCGTTCATATATCATCCGATTCGGAACTAGATCTGACAGTCCAAACTGAGAATTATATATATGGAGATCGTTATAACGGTGCGACATACATAGAAATGCATATAAATGCTCCAGTACGACAAGAACAAGCAAGTATTCCACACTAATGATCACTTCCTGGTGAGATTTCTCGGTAGCAAATATTTAAACTAAATACAGCTTGCCAAAAACTTTCATGTAAATGTTTCTCATTTTCTTTTTGCTTTTCATTTGTCTTTTTTGTATCGTCTACCGCAAACATGAGGTTAGTTTACTTCTTTATTCTTTCTCTCTGAATTTTGATTAGTTGAAGAATAATTAAACTCACTATCGTTTTTTAAAACGTCGCTACACAACAAAAAGTTTTTTAAAATGTAGCTGCGTTTTAAAAAACGAAAGAGAAAAATTAATGCTACAATCTACGCATTACTTTGGTCTCCAATCAAAATTCTTTTTATTTTAGTATCATATATTAATATCATTGCAACAGCATTTCAATTTAGATAAAAAAAATTCAATTACTAAATTAAATAGTTAAAATCTACTAAATTATTCGGCTGCTTTTCATTAATTTTGGTTTAGAGTAAAAACCATTAAACCTGCTATTAAAACTTCTAGAAAGTTTAAAATTTACTATAGAAGTGAAATAGTAAGTAAGTACTAATAATATTAAGTAAAATAGTAAATATTACTATTTTTAAAATAAATTTTAGAAAAAATAATAAAATTTGACAAATATAAAACCAAATTTTAAACAATTTAAGTAAAAATTGTAGAAAAATGCAGAAACTAATTTCCAAGTCTGCAATAAAAAATCTGCAATTTTTAAAAAAGTTGTAAATGTATAGTTAAATAGTTCAACTCGCGGCACGTTGAAGCCCGCTCCGCCTAATATACTAAATTTTACAACTTGTAAAATTTATTGTAAAAGTAAGTAAAAAATTGCGAAATATGCGAAAAATTTTTAAAAGCAGTTCAATTTTTCCTATGAAAGTAGTTAAATAGTAAAAAAGTAAATTTTACTATTTTTAAAATTAATTATAGTAAAAGATTAGTCAAATTTTCTGAGGGAATATAAAAATTTTTCAAAAATTCTTAAAAATTATTATACATATGCAATAAAATGCTTAAAAACTTTTTAATTTTTCTATGAAATTAACAAAATACTAAAATTTACTATTCTTAAAATTAATTGTAGTAAACTTTAGTAAAAAAATGACTAAAATTTACCCGAATAAATAGTGAAAATTGGTAAAAATGATTAGAAATAAGAGAAAAATTCAGTTTTATTATGAAATTAGTAAATATTATTTCCGTTTCCTTTTTTAAGTTAAAGTCTAAGTTTAAGAGTTTCTTTAATAATAATTATCCCACTACTCCAGTGGTAAACGTTTATAGAACATTAATCAGAGATTAGTCACAGCATATAATAATAAAATTTTTAAAGCTGTCGTTAAAGTTTACTCAACTAATTGTTTAGAAACCTAGTTCGAATATTTCTTGACAAACACAAATAAAATCGTATTTTCTTTAATCTGTACTAGGAAAGTGCACGACAAATGTCATTCTAATGATAATATCTATCTTTTTGTAAGCAGAGTTATATATACATATACAGGAGAGTTTCTGTGGTATTAAAATAGCAATTGAAAATGACATTGAGCTTAGTCATGACTTTCACATTAATATGATTTAAAGTCCATTCTCCTCCTGCACATATGGCTTTCGAAAAAGTTTTTCCTTTTTTATCCTACACCCGTTTACCACATAATTAGCGAATAAGAAATTCAACTTCTTTTTCTATTTGTATATAGAAATAGGTGCAATAGCCAATTTCAGACTTTCCAAGTAAATATTATTCTTTTTTACAGAAAAAGTTGACGATTATCTAATAACACGGGTAGATCATAAATACTCAATGTTAACTATATTGGTCGTTTACTTTCGTTTTCTAAAATAATTATCACTTGTATAAATCGACTATATTGATCGGTGAAACTAATTAGTGTCAATTTCACGATAATTACTTGTATAATTACACTTTTATTTTTGCTTTATTTTATTCCTAGAGAGGAAGATTTATTATTATGTTTTACGTCTATAAATAATGAAATGTTTTTCATGGAATAATGTGTTTTTTTGTTTTAGTTTCGAATGTTAAAAATTTTTTTTGTTTCACCGCAATAGTGTTAGAAATCTCTAATTTCTTTCTTCTTTGTGAAGGAGGAAAAAAGGTGTAACTTTTAACCTCGTAAGTCAGATACTGAAACAGTTGTTTTGCTCCAAAAAGAAGTCGAGCGGATAGCTTTCCGTTCCGATTCGAAGTGAATTATAGTTACGGTAGTAAAGGTGCCTATTTGTAGCAAATTTCAAGAAAGGAGAGATGAAAAAAAGGAAAAGAATCACTATAAAGATCAAGGAAACAGTTTGTTTTTTATTATTATTATTTTTAAATATATTTCAAATACGGCTAATCGTGTATGAGGGTCGGCGGAGTAAACCACCGTTTATTGAATGGCTTTGCACCGGTTGACATGCAGCAAGGACAGTTCGACATTCCTATATACCAACCGATTGGTAGAAAACCGGTTGCCATAAATTCGCACGAGGCGAGCTAGAACCCTATTTCAACATTCTACTGTATTTATATACATGCATATGTGTATACGATAGATTCCGGTTTTTTTTGAACAAGGGAAAAATCTCTTCTTCCTATGTATCTATTGGTTAATTTAAGACATGTTCTTTAAGGATGATTTTCTTCGGGCAAGTTATTTTATACCAAAAACCGCAAGTTGTGTGGTATTGTTTAATTTTTCTTTAAAGAGAGAAAATAACAAATTTCAATTTGCAATTTTACTTAAAGAGTCTGTAGCTAGAATAATTATTATTTGAAATGGAGATCTTGAAATTATGTTAGCTTTGCATATGATCGGCAAGATCTATGATGGTTCAAATGATCGGAATTTAGAATATGATTTTGTTCGACATTTTGGTTTAAAAATTAATTTGGAAAACAATGTTTGTGTACGGGAAAACTGATTACAATCTTCTTTTTATTAAATTTATTAAAAATAAGTTAATGCAGTTTAAGACACGAGTAGGGAGAGTGGGGCAAAATATGAATATTTATCAACATTAAAATACTTACAAAACTTTTTGAGACAACATAATAGATTACTTATAATTTACCATGGTAAAGGGTTTTAAAATTTTTACCACATTTAAAGAAGGATACCCAAAGAAATATTTTCTCAAAATTTGAAGAGAGTCTACCGAAAATCAATTTTTTAAAGAGTAGCAGCCGGAGAACTACCTTAAATAAAAGTTTTAGCTAAAATAAATCGTTTATTTAGTACAAATAGTTTTTTACTTTATTTAAAAAGACTCAACTAATTTTAATATTAATTAATTATTAATAATATTTTTATTAATATTAATATTATTAATAGTAAAATCTCATGTAAAATTTACTCCGAAAATAGTAAAATTTACCATTGCAATAAAAATGTCCATAAATATCAGAGAGTTTAAATTTTATTCTAAAAGTTTAGACAAAGTGACTTTATACTCTTTTCCAATGTGAAAACGTTATAATTATAAAATGTCTAAATATATAATGTCTTAGGGAGGAAGATCACACAGACACATACGTATAAAATAATATGGTGTTCTATCGACCCTTATTCATGACAGCTGGTAACATTAATAAACGTCAGTGACAAACAAGTAACGAAAGACATTTAGCACTTCATGGGAAAATAGGAAGTTGAAATGAAATTGCCAGGGTAACTCAGAAATTTCTGACGATGCGCGCATAAAAAAACTTAGAGAAATTCAAGTCCGCAACATCCGCTACTTTGCGTTCTCTTTTGGTAATTTTCATTCGAAAATGAGAACGCGATATATATATATATATATATATATATATATATATATATATATATATATATATATATATATATATATATACACTAGGGGGCTCCACCCCCATGCGCGCATCGCGCGCCAACCCCGTAAAAAAATTCTTAAATTTATTTATATTATTAATTTTTAATTTAAAATCATGTTCTCTTAATATGAATGCATGCTGATAAGTAAGAGTAAATTATATCAGGCGATACTAAAAGAAAGCACTTAAAAAGAATTTTACTTTACGGACATGATCTATACCGACATCTTACAGTGCCCTTATAGAAACTTCTTTATACCTAAAGGTAAAAAAATTGGTTAAATTTGGCATATATTTTGCAGTAGGTAAAAATCGCCCTAAAATTGACCTAAAATTTAAGGGTAGCGAGAATTGTTTGTCAAATTTTGACGTTTTGGTCAAAACTGCCCTCAAAATTGACCTAAATTTTGAGAGTAGCGTAAATTGTCAAATTTTGAAGTCTAGGTCAAAACTGCCTTCAAAAATGACCTAAATTTTGAGGGTAGCGTAAATTGTCAAATTTTGAAGTCTAGGTCAAAAATGCCCTCAAAATTGACCTAAATTTTAAGGGCAGCGGGAATTGTTTGTCAACTTTTGACGTTTAGGTCAAAATTGACCTAAATTTGGAGGTTAGCGGGAATTGTTAGTCAAATTTTGACGTTTCGGGCACAAGTGCCCTCAAAATTGACCTTAATTTTTTCTGAAACAGCGGCGGCGGCGATATGATTTTATATTAATAGGGATAGATATATATATATATATATATAGATATAGATATACATAGATTTTAACGTAATGTTAGGCCGTCATTTATCCTCCTCTTGACCTATAGGTAAAAAAATAGGTCAATTTTGACATAGATTTTAACGTAATGTGAGGCCGTCATTTATCCTCTTTTTGACCTATAGGTCAAAAAATAGGTCAATTTTGACATAAGTTTTGACGGCCTCTTTGGGATAGGTCGCCCTTACAAAATCTTGAAACAGCGGCGGCGGCGATATCTTTTTATAATATATACTAGGGGGGCTCCGCCCCCCTGCGCGCTTCGCGTGCCAACCCCCAGATTTTATATTTACTTCTATTTATGGATAATATAAAGATTGTAAAATGCGATCTTATGATATTAGCCATTCTCAAATTTTCAATTTTTGTCATCAATTTTGAAGTAACATACCAGCCTGCAAGTAAAAAAAAATTTCTTTTGGATAGGCTTTGACGTCCTATTTCGCGCTTCTATTTAAGGGGCAAGCTCTGACCTGTTGGTAAAACACAGATTAAATTTTAATGTAATGTGAAGGCTCACATTAAGGTCAAATTAGACATAGAATTTGACGTAATGTGAGGCCGTTATTTATTCTCTTTTTAAACATATAAGTAAAAAAATATGTCAAATTAGACATAGATTTTGACGTAATGTGAGGCCATTATTTATCCTCCTTTTCGACCTTATAGATAAAAAAATAGGTCAATTTTGACGTAAGTTTTGACGGACCCTTTGGGATATAGGGCGCCCTTAGAAATCCTGACTCTGCGGCGGCGGCGGCGGCGAAATGTTTTTATATAATAGGGAGATATATATATATATATATATATATATATATATATATATATATATATTCTAAAAAGATATCGCCGCCGCTGTTTCAAGATTTTCTGACCTATAGGTCAAGAATTGACCTGTAGTTTCTCCCCTCAAAATTTAGGTCAATTTTGAGGGCAGTTTTGACCTAAACTTCAAAATTTTGACTATTTCCGCCACTCTCAAGATTTAAGTCAATTTTGACCTAAATGTCAAAAATTGTCAAAGAATTTCTGTTACCCTCAAAATTTAGGTCAATTTTGAGGGCATTTTTGACCTAGACGTCAAAATTTGTCAATTTCCGCTACCCTCAAGATTTAGGTCAATTTTGAGGCCATTTTTGACCCAAACGTCAACATTTGACAAACAATTTCCGCTATCCTCAAAATTTATGTCAATTTTGAGGGGAATTTTGACCTAAATGTCAAAAATTGTCAAAGAATTTTTGCTACCCTCAAAATTTAGGTCAATTTTGAGGACAGTTTTGACCTACGGGTAAAAAGAGGCCCACAACCGTCTGTTACATTACGTCGAAATCTGCATGTAATTTTACATTCCTCTTTTACCGACATATCATAAACGACAAAATAATGGCCCTTAATTTATGTAAAAATTTATGTCAGATTTGATTTATTGTTAAAGCTGCAAGTAAAAAGGGTCGTAATAATGCCTTTTTTTAGTATCGCCTGATATAATTTACTCTAACTTTTTATCATGCCTTCATATTAAGAGAATATGATTTGAAAATAAAAATTAAAATAATTATAAGAATTAGGGAGTTAGCGCGCGAAGCGCGCAGGGGAGCGGAGCCCCCCTAGTATATATATATATATATATATATATATATATATATATATATATATATATATATATATATATATATATATATATATATATATATATATATATATATATATATATATATATATATATATATATGAGCCAAAATAAGTGAAACCGGCCACTTGAAAAACTTTTGTCTCCAATTTTCAAGATATCTATGATTTTTGGTAGATATTTGAGTACACTTTTTCTCCTAAATTTTTTTTCAAAAAAAAAAATTATTTTTGAAGTAATATATATGGTTGGAAAGGTGATGAAACAAGCTTTCAGCGCATGTAATTGTCGAGCTTGTAAGTTCAAACCGAAGAGCAGTGTAGCGTAAAGAAGTTGAATTTTCCAAAAATTCATATAATTTTTAGCCACAAAATGAGGAAACCCGGTCCTGCCGGCAGGATGCTTTTCGCTTTGTTTAAAAGGCTACCAAGCCTAGGCATATAAATTTAGAAATTTGATATTTACATCATTGGAAAGCTTGTTTCATTACCTTTCCAACGATATATTCGTTTTTGTATTTATCTGCTTCCATATTCATTTTATAAAGAAAATTTGAAGAGAGTTTTTATTCAATTGGCCGCAATTTTGCTGATTAACATTAAAAATGAAATTTTTTAAAATTAAACAAATAGGTTTCATTCTTTGAACGTTTCTGAATAAAAAGAGACTAGACCGGACAAAATATATTGATTTTTGTGGGTTTTACATTAAATTTACGAAAAAATGTTCTTTTTTTACTTTTTATTAGCAGCAAGTTTGAGGGCTTTGAAAAATGGTTTAATATTATTATTTTAAAAAGTCAAATATATGGATTTTTTCGTCTTTTCCTCTACTTTAATCCCAAGAAGCTTCGAAAAAGAAAAATTGAATTCTCTTTTTTTAAAAGCCTTTTTTTCGGAACATCCTTCCGGCAGGACGGGCGCTTGGACGTTCTATCATTAAGGATTAAATAAAGCGATTGCTAAAAAATGAAAATTTATAATTGTTATTAACAATTCTTTTAAACAATTGCAAATTGAAGAATGTTCTCAATGTTTTTCAAAGATAAAATTAGGATGTATTGATGTGTAAAACTCCAAGCATAAAATAAAAAAAAGAAAAATCAGTTACCTCCAATATTATAGAAATTATGCAGATTTTTCAGACAAAATGCAGGCAAAATTCGACTCGAGTTACTGTAAAAGATAAAATTGCAAACGAATAAATAAGATCGTCTTTTGTTTTGTTAGAAACTTCACGCTTTCAAGCGGATTTTTATGATTAAAAGTAGATTTTCGCCTGCATTTTGTCTGAAAAATCTGCATAATTTCTATAATATTGGAGGTCACTGATTTTTCTTTTTTTTATTTTAATGCTTGGAGTTTTACACATCAATACATCCTAATTTTATCTTTGAAAAACATTGAGAACATTCTTCAATTTGCAATTGTTTAAAAGAATTGTTAATAACAATTATAAATTTTCATTTTTTAGCAATCGCTTTATTTAATCCTTAACGTATAGACTTTAAGCTTTAATTTAAAAAAAATTCACTTAATTATCTTTATATGTTTCAAAGTAATAATAAAATGAAAATAAAATGACCCAAAACTTCAACACCTCATTACTTCAAAAATAATTTTTTTTTTTTTTAAAAAATTTAGGTGGAAAAAGTGTACTCAAATATCTACCAAAAATCATAGATAACTTGAAAATTGGAGACAAAAATTTGTCAAGTGGCCGGTTTCACTTATTTTGGCTCATATATATATATATATATATATATATATATATATATATATATATATATATATATATATATATATATATATATATATATATATATATATATATGTGACGCGACACGAGAAAAGGGACCTATCGCCTCAAAAGAGAATTTTACAGGGGGGGCGTTTAAAGTGACGCCATGAGCAGAAAACCCGTGTATTTACGCGGACACGTTCAACTTTCGGGCTTTATATTAATTAAACTATTTCAGATTTTTAATTTCTGATTTTTTTACGTGAAAGAGCGACTCAAAATCTATGGAATACGACTAGAAACTCAAAAATGATTTTTTTATCGATAGGTCCCTTTTCTCGTGTCGCGTCACATATATATA
This sequence comes from Leptopilina drosophilae, assembly GCA_032873175.1. NCBI lineage: Eukaryota > Metazoa > Arthropoda > Insecta > Hymenoptera > Figitidae > Leptopilina > Leptopilina drosophilae. The sequence continues at coordinate 29,963,118 of CM065479.1, read as the reverse complement.
TATATATATATATATATATATATATATATATATATTATACGTGTGTGCAAGTTACTCTTTCGCGAATTTCAGTCATTTTTAGGGTTTCGTGGCCAAGGGCCAAAACCCTTATAGCGAGACTTCGGTGTCCGTCCGTAGTTTTTACGTCTTAAGTATTCAGTCTTAAGTCTTCAGTCTTAAGTTCTTATGTCCTAAGACTTGTGACTTAACTTCGGTGTAAGAAGGTCTTAAGTCCTAAGTCTTAAGTCCTAAGTCTTAAGTCCTAAGTCTTAAGTGTTAAGTCTTAAGTTCTTATGTCCTAAGACTTAACTTCGGTATAAGAAGGTCTTAAGTCTTACGTCTTAACAACCGTTGCTATGGCAACTTCGGTATAAGAAGGTCTTAAGTCTTACGTCTTAACCATCGTTGTCATGGCAACCGTTGCTATGTTAATGGTTGTCATAACAGCCGTTGCCATGGCAACGTTGCTATGTTAATGGCTGTCATAACAGCCGTTGTCATGGCAACCGTTGCTATGTTAATGTTTGCCATAACAACCGTTGCTATGGTATACCAATTACTTCATTAAAATTTTAAAACAATTAATTTAAAAAAAAAGTCTAAATAAATTATTATTTATTTTTTTATTCATTCATTATCATCATTTTTGTCATTTTAGGCCACGAAACCCTATGATGTAGGCGCGTTGCGCCTGCTTCTCTGCCTGATTTTTATATATATTGCGACACGCGTAATTAATCTCACTTTCGTGAACTACTACCTCCTCTTTTGATCTTTAGAGGGCGAAAACTGGTTGCAAAACATGCACGCAATGAAACAGCGACAGACTGCACGGCATTCTCCGTGTGTATATTTTCAAAGCACCTGCGTTTATGTGTTTCACCTTGCGCTCTCTCTCTCGCTAAATTTGCAAGATTGACCACGAGACTTTATAATCTCTTTAAAAGTCACCCCTCCAGTTATAATTATCTCTTATTATATTAAGTTGAAAAGACGAAATTTCGTTCGTCGTTCTTCGTTCGTCGTCCAACATCATATATATAAATAGTATAGTATGTATATTTTAAAATACTCATACACTGAGAGAAATGGATAAGCAGATTTTGATGTTAAAAAGATGATGTTACACGATACTATCATTATGCTACTACCAACCATCACAGATGCTAAAAAAATATAGTTATGCTACCCTGTACTACCAAGATGTTACTCCTGATGATATTGATGGTAACGGTGACTATCTAGATACCTGTCTGTATACGTAGCATTAAAGATGATCACCCTAACCACAATTATGTTACCCACTACTATAAATTTCACTCTTTGTACATATGCGCATTTCACATACACATATAAACTCACACATATGCACATGTATACTCACACATATACACTCAATACATACACATGTATACTCACACATATACACTCAATATATACACATGTATAGTCACACATATACACTCAAAACATACACATGTATGAAAGAAATATTGTCCTATATAGTACCAAAAAAAATAATTATTTATACCAAATACATTTAATTGCATAAATAAAATAATTTTTTGAAAGAACTAAATATTTGTTTGCATTAAATATTCAACTATTTATCTCTCTAAATCTGAATTAGTAAATTTCTACTAATGAAATAGCGCGGCTTCGTTCACCAATTTAAAATAGTGACCTTTTTTTTACTAATTTTTAGTAGTTTTTTTTCTATAATTGCTGATAGAAATTAGCTAAAATTAATTAAAACAAATAATTTGTATTTATATCGCTAACATTCATTTATATGAATGAAATAAAAAAATTCACAGTTTCATGTAACTCATTTAATTGCGCAAAAAAATTTTATTGAAATCAAATATCCAATTAATTGAGTGAAATAAATAAATCTAATATTTCAAATAACTCATTACTTTTATATCAATTAGTTAATTATTAGATCCAAATATTATTTAATCGTATTTATTAAATAATAATTATTAATTTTTTTAGTAATAAGAAAGAGACTTGTTCAGACAAAAAATATTGATTTTTGTAGATTTTACATGAAAGTTCCGAAAGAATGTTTTTTTTTACTTTTACACTGAGAGAAATGAATAGTTGTTACTACTATTTGGTTCGTAATAACACGCTGCTAATTTTAATTAGTTACTGTTACTATTCAGTTAGTAACTCCAGCCATTTAGTTACTAACGTAACTAATTAAACAGGCAGACCAACAAAAAAAGTAGTTGAATCAAATAATAAAATAGTTAAATATACTAATAAAAATGGTAACACCAACCAACAAGTTAGCAGCAGTATAGTTTACTAACTAGAAATAATGTTGAAAAAAATGGTTACCCTATACCCACGTGAAACGATTAATGGTAAACCCCGCAGAATCTCCGCGGATTCATTCTGCGGAGGTTCCGCGGAGTAAATCCGCAAATGTTCCGCGGAATTATGATTTTCTTAAATATACTGAAAATTAACAAAACAAGTTAAATTGTAAGAAAACCGATTTACAAGAATATCATTTATGGTTATCTAGTCAATCCATAAATATTTTTAACCTAAACTGTCAAAAACGAAGAATCACCATATTTAACATATCCTGACAATATTAAAATAATTTCAAAGTATCCATCTATCCATAACATTACCCACGATTATCCCGGTATGATTCACAGTATTTTATCAAAATTTGGTACAATTTCAAAGGTAAGTTTACTTTCAAGATCGATCACCTGGATATTACTTACGGTTATCCAGTTGGCCTGTCACTATTTTAAACATTCCCAGAGGAACCTAAGTTTCAAATTTAAAAGGTAACCTAACCTGGCAAAAACAATGAATCTACATAACACCCGCGGTTATCCAGGTATCATGTTAATATTTTAAACAATTTCTAAGGTAAGTCAAGACAACCTGGCAAATATGATGCATTAGATAATTATCAACTGATATCCATGTATCCAGTCATTTTTTGATCATTTTTTAAAGTAAATTATCACAATATGTCAAAGAGGAATCATCTAGTTAATCATCTACTGTTGTCCAGGTATCCGGTCAATTTTTTAATAAATTTCAAAGGTAAGTTAACATAGCGTGACAAAGACAAAGCACCAGCTTATCAACCACTGTTATCCAAGTATCCGACCATTATTTTAGACAATTCCAAAGTAAGTGAACCTACCTTGATCAAGACGATGCATTAGTAAATAAGCTACAGATAACAAGCACTGCGGTCATTTTTTTCATCAATTTCAAAGGAAAGTTAACATAATTTACGATAAATAAACGATACAAAAGATGATTATCTAATATTATTAAGATATCATGTGGAATGTTTGTACAATTTCAATGGTAAGCCAGCTAAACCTGCCCAAGACGACACACTATATCTACTAATAAATTTTAAGGGTAAGTAAACATAAGCTGTCATAAACAATACACCTGCTAATTATCTAATGTTATCCAAATATTTAAATTGTCCAAACATTTGACTGAATATGTGAATAGCATTAGCTAATTAGCAGGTGTATCGTATATGAAAGGTTCGTTGGCGTACCCTTGAAATTGTTCGAATATTCGACAACATATGAGCCTCTGGAAAGTAAAACCACATATAAAATTTATTAAGTCATTTTTATTGGCTTGTAATATCTAAAAAATTAATGCTTTAAACATCAATTTTAACCAAGCTTATCTTCTGAAAACAGAAAAAATAAATTCAACTAAAATTTGTATTTAGCACATTAATTTTTAGGCATCAGGTACTAATGAAAATGTTAGTACAAATTTTATATGTGGTTTTACTTTCCGGAGGCTTATATATTTAAATGTCAGTGGGATATTAGCTGATGCATCCTCAGGTTATGTTGACTTACATCTGAAATTGTCCTAACATTCGTCTGGATATCTGAATAACATTAAATAATTAGCAATTGTATCGTATTTGACAGGTTATGTTGACTTGTCTTAGACATTGTTTAAAATATTAACATGAAATCTGAATAACCGCGGTTGTTATGTCGATTTATTGTTTTTCCAGGTTACGTTAACTTACCTTTGATATTGTTCGAATATTTGCCGTGATATCTTTGGATATCAGTGGGAATTATTAGAAGGTACTGCATTGTCTGGGACAGGTTATGTTGATTTATCCTTGGAATTGTTCAAAATAATGGTCGGATACTTGGATAATAGTGGTTGATAAGCAGGTGCTTTGTCTTTGTCAGACTATGTTAACTTACAGTACCGGCCAGAATTGTCAGTCCACTTACAAAATTCGTATTAAAAACATGCCTCTCGTTTTTTGATAATATTTCAGTTAAAAATAAGTCTAGAAAAATTTAAAAATAACCATTGGAAAGCTTATAAAATTTCGCGTGAAATGAGCTAAAGTTCAAAACTATTCGTTAAATAGAAACTGAGTTAGAGTGTGAGAAATATCGTCTAATTTTCTGATTTTTGAAAATTCTGTTATCCAACTTCAAGTTCAGAATTGCTCTAAACGAGGTTTGAAAAAAAATTCAAATTCACATATAATAAAGCTTGAGATCTCCTCTTTAAAAGTAGACTAAGTAGCTTAAAAAATATTACGTGGTTTAAAAGATATTGGAGATTTTAAAAAGGTCTGCACGATTGACAAGCAAACCATCATTCAAGCAAAACAGTCACATCGCGCCTCATAGCCAGGGCCGAATAGGACGCTTTATCAAAAACGGGCCCCATCATTATAATTAATTATGAATTATTATTAATTATTAATTATTAATTATTAATTATTAATTATTAATTATTAATTATTAATTATTAATTATTAATTATTAATTATTAATTATTAATTATTAATTATTAATTATTAATTATTAATTATTAATTATTAATTATTAATTATTAATTATTAATTATTAATTATTAATTATTAATTATTAATTATTAATTATTAATTATTAATTATTAATTATTAATTATTAATTATTAATTATTAATTATTAATTATTAATTATTAATTATTAATTATTAATTATTAATTATTAATTATTAATTATTAATTATTAATTAAATGAGATTCTTTAAATAAAACTGTAATTTGAACACGATTTATAGTTTTTTTATTAGAAATTATTATTTTAAATTTAATTTAATTAACATTAAATAATTTTTCAAAATTAAAAATTATCAATATTATAAATTAATAAATTTCTCTAAATTAAAAATAAATTAGTTAACTAGAATTTTAGTAAATTAAAAATTAAATATAATTAATAATTCATAATTAATTATAATAATGGGGCCCGTTTTTGATAAAGCGTCCTATTCGGCCCTGGCTATGAGGCGCGATGTGACTGTTTTGCTTGAATGATGGTTTGCTTGTCAATCGTGCAGACCTTTTTAAAATCTCCAATATCTTTTAAACCACGTAATATTTTTTAAGCTACTTAGTCTACTTTTAAAGAGGAGATCTCAAGCTTTATTATATGTGAATTTGAATTTTTTTTCAAACCTCGTTTAGAGCAATTCTGAACTTGAAGTTGGATAACAGAATTTTCAAAAATCAGAAAATTAGACGATATTTCTCACACTCTAACTCAGTTTCTATTTAACGAATAGTTTTGAACTTTAGCTCATTTTACGCGAAATTTTATAAGCTTTCCGATGGTTATTTTTAAATTTTTCTAGACTTATTTTTAACTGAAATATTATCAAAAAACGAGAGGCATGTTTTTAATACGAATTTTGTAAGTGGACTGACAATTCTGGCCGGTACTGTACCTTTGAAATTTATTAAAAAATTGACCGGATACCTGGACAACAGTAGATGATTAACTAGATGATTCCTCTTTGACATATTGTGCTAACTTACTTTAAAATATGATCAAAAAATGACTGGATACATGGATATCAGTTGATAATTATCTAATGCATCATATTTGCCAGGTTGTCTTGACTTACCTTAGAAATTGTTTAAAATATTAACATGATACCTGGATAACCGCGGGTGTTATGTAGATTCATTGTTTTTGCCAGGTTAGGTTACCTTTTAAATTTGAAACTTAGGTTCCTCTGGGAATGTTTAAAATAGTGACAGGCCAACTGGATAACCGTAAGTAATATCCAGGTGATCGATCTTGAAAGTAAACTTACCTTTGAAATTGTACCAAATTTTGATAAAATACTGTGAATCATACCGGGATAATCGTGGGTAATGTTATGGATAGATGGATACTTTGAAATTATTTTAATATTGTCAGGATATGTTAAATATGGTGATTCTTCGTTTTTGACAGTTTAGGTTAAAAATATTTATGGATTGACTAGATAACCATAAATGATATTCTTGTAAATCGGTTTTCTTACAATTTAACTTGTTTTGTTAATTTTCAGTATATTTAAGAAAATCATAATTCCGCGGAGACACCGCGGGGTTTACCGGTAATTTTTTCACGTGGGTAACTATTTAGGAACTTCCTTTCGGCAGGACGTAAGCTTGAACCTTCTATAATTAACGCTCAGGGGTACATAGTTATTCTGTACCACACGGAGAGAAAAATAAAGCGTTTGTAGCATGGAGACTTTGTATGGTAATTTTGTATGAACGTCCTGCTAAAGAGGCATGTCCTTATACCTCAGTTGCATGAAACATATGTGACGCGCTCCGAAGAAAGGTACTTAAGAAGCAAAAAATTTGAGGTTATGTTTTTTATTTTTCAAGTAAAAATACAGAAAGAAAATCAATTTTTAATTTTAAATTATTCTGCCGTACTAGGGAAAAACTTACATAAGTGCAATCCCTGTCAAACTAAGAAAATAGAGAAAAACTGTTTGCTTCAAGAACTCCGTTTTAGAAATAATAATTCAATAATTAATTAACACTTCTCTAATGAAGGTGTAAGCGCTGATTCTCATTTTGCAAAAAAATTAATTATTTAAACAAACTCTATGCAAAATGTGACTTACGATGTCTACTTTTTGAATTGTATAAAAAGGCAGGGTCCGTTTACTGCACTGAGAAAATGTTTTGTACAAACTTTAGTCAAAAGTTGAGTAAAATGGCTACACATGCGCTTTTGAATAAAGTTTAACCAACTGTAGTTCAAAATAAATTTTTCGTAGGTGAAAACAAAATTGGTCAGTTTTTAAATTAAATTTTATAGAATTTCAACAATACTTTGTAAAAAAAGAAAAGTGTTGGAATAAAGCTTAGTCTACGTTTGAACACAATATAAACAAAAAAAATGAGAGAACGTATTCAACACATTTCAGAGAGTGACCTATGGAAACTTAAATTTCAGTCAAAAATTGAGTAAAATGTGAACAAGCTATTGGTAAAATGTGGGGAAGTAAATGTGGTGGGGAGACTAGTAAAATCATCATTCCTACATACCGACAATTGATTCCTAGGACTAATTCCTGTATTACCAACATTTTTAAAACGATAAAAAAAATTAATTATCGATTGTTGATTTTTATATGTTGTACGAATTTCTGCATTACCTAAACATTTTGAATTAAACAATATCTCTATTTCACTCATACACCTTATAAATACTCAAACACAAATACAATGACACTCTTTAACATATAACATAATATAACCTATAATATAACCTGATACACTCATATAACGTAAAACTAAGTTCGCTCACATTTACATATAAATGAATGATTTGAACTGTCCTTATATATTAAGTGACAGAGTTGATTCACAACTTGCGAGAAACGGATTAAAAATGAATAACTAATTAATTACTTGTTATTTTAGTTTTATTATTTTGTTATTGGTTTTAAATTAAATAAAACAATTCGTGATCAATTAATGAAGTGTTATTCTTTATAAATTAAAAATTTCTTTGGATTTTTTAACTTATTTTTACAAAAACATTCCTAAGAATGTTCAAAAAGTAATTTAAAGATTAAAACAGACATTAGATTAAACTTTGGTGTGCATTTGATCATAAACTGATTTACTATTTTTAATACTTTAGGCTGTACTTAGGTAGATATTTACCTGCGTGTGTCACAGTTTGTCCAGAAGTTATGTAAAATGAAAGCCCCACCACGCAACTATACTATCAGGACTGTATGTGAAATACTAGGAGCTCTTAGGAAATTTGTCCTTTATTTATAAATGTATTTTAAAATCTATCAAGACTCTCGATTTTGTGAGAATTGATATATTTTAATAAAATAATTGATCGTGTGAACCACAATGTATCGTATATCAAAAACCAAGAAATTAATCGAGCATTGACTGGAAATCAAGAACTGAACTTTGAAAGTCATTGATTTGAGAAAAGTGTTGATCGCACATTTTTTTGAGAGTGAAAGGCGCAGAGCAATAAAATGCTTTGAATGTATAATGTTTGAATCATAAAATTGAAAGTAAATTTTCCATTCTGGAAATTTCGACTATAAGTGTGCAGTAATTAATGTACAAATAATATTAATAATTATTATTATATTACAATCAATCGCTAAATTTCAATTTACTAAAAATAGTTAATTATTAGTATATATGAGTAGTTCTACAAATGAAGGAAGTAAATGAAGACAATTTTGGCACATTTTTTTACGTTCAGGTTTTAAAAAGTGGCTTATGTTCAAGTTAAAAGTATTATCAAAGTTACCTAAAAGGGGCTAGTCAAAAAACTACAAATTGTAAATTTTACAGCTTAAGCATATGTGTATTCCGTCAGAAAATGCCAGGAAACTGGTAACCAGAAAACATACTGCGGTCAACAGGGAATAAGGTTCTACTATACCTCGAGTAACAAAAGTATAAAAATATAAAATATTTTTTTTGTAAATGCATGCCAGGAAACTGATAATTTTTATGACCAAATGGCCATTGCGATCACAAAGTACACAATTTTAGTTAATAGAATAATCCTGTGCAGCGATGGACTAATCATATGACTCTGGACTGAAAAATAGTAGTGGTGTACGATATAATAAATCTATGGGCCGCTCAATGGTATAATACTATCAGATTTCTTTCTGTGTGAAGATGCAACAATTTAATGATTAAGCTGAAGTCTACAACGTTATTCAGCGATAAACATTTTTCAAAGATAATGCAACAACATTACCACAAAAATATATAAAAGAGAAGATTGTTATTTATTTTTAACAAAAATTTTATATACATTAAATAATTTTTTTTCGTTGATCAATGTTGTGGACTTCAAGATCGTAGTTATTGAATAAAACTGAAAAACTTTTAATGTCCGACATATATTAAACGATTTATATTTCGCAATAGATATAAAATTCGTCATCTTGATATCTACACTCAGAAAATATTTTGTATATAGTTTAGTAAAAAGTTGGTTAAAATGGCTACACATAGGCATTTTAATAATGTTTAAAATTCTCTTGTATGGTTATTAAAATGCATTTTCCAAAGAATGTTCAAAAAGGTATTTAAAGATTAAAAAAGGCATTAGATTAAACTTTTGTATGCATTTGATCATAAATTGATTTACAATTTTTAATACTTTATGCTGTACTTTGGTAGATATTTACCTACGTGTGTCACAGTTTGTCCAGAAGTTGGGTAAAATGAAAGCCCCACCACGCAACTATACTATCAGGACTGTATGTGAAATTCTAGGAGCCCTTAGGAAATTTGTCCTTTTAACAATATTTATAAATGTATTTTAAAATCTATCAAACTTTAATTACTAACATTTACTTTTGACAAAATAGTTAGGGAAGATCAAAGATATTAATTGTCAATAATTTATTATTTTAATTATTTAAAAGTTATGGGTTAAAATCAAAAAATCGTTGAAATCTTGTCCTGGATAAATAATAATTTGGTTGTTAAAAATTCACCATTTTAAATACAAACATCTTATAGAGTATAATTTTATCTACAATATCTGGTAATTTAATTTAATTTTTTATTGACACAACAGGTACAAAATAGTAAAAATATGTCGAAAATGTCATCGTGTCCCGTGTCCCTATATACATTTTACGATATAAAAAAATTTGTAATTCAATTTTTTATTGTACACAATAAAATTTCTCTTCGTGTACGTATTCTCCAATGTATAAAGTGTAATATAGGAAAGTGGTGAGAATTTTTATAACACGAAATGCGAAATTTAAAGAATTTTTAACGTGTCCCCAGATTTGAAATTTTTTAACGTCATCGTGTCCTCACACACAAATTTAACGGTTTTCAAATTGGGATCACAATTAAAAGTTGTAAAACTATGAAATAAATGAAGTACGATATAAATTTGATAATACGTGAGCATAAAGAGATGTCAAAATCAATTTAAAAATCAGTAAAATGATATTTCGATAATGATAAGAAAAGAATACATCTTCTTTTTGTCATCGTGTCCACAAGTGTTTTTTTAAAGGCGAACATTTTTAAATGGTAATTAATGTATAAAAAAATTTTCTAGTATATGTATATTATTTGTGTAAATACACAAGTAAAACTAAATTCAAGTTTTCGAATAATAGCAAAAATAAAAATTCATGTTTATTATTTTTTGTCATCGTGTCCCGTCCGACATATCTTTTTTTAGGAGTGAAGTCAGACGTTACATAGGTAGAAAGAAAATTTCTAAAATCTGTTTGGTTAGATATCAAAAAATAGTTTCAGAAATTCATATTAAAACGATTAACACGCTAAATAATATGTTATTATTATTTAACAGGTAAATGCAGTAATTAAATAATTAAACTAACTAAAAATAAAAAATTAATTATTACTATAAACTTTTTTTTGTAATTTCATCAAACTGAAATAGGTTAAATATGTGATTAGTAAAAAAAATATTAATAAGCTAATAAGTATTCCTTGACCTTGCATTTTATGATTTTTGACATATTTTAGAACATAACAAACAAAACAGACAATTTTCTTCAACATTTCAAAGATTTTATTTTCTCTTAAATAGTTAGGCACATATTGTCGATTTTTTGATTTTGACCCTTATAATTTACATGAAATAAAGATATTATAGATTATGATGTTAAATTAAACTATTTTCTTTATTTCTTATTTGCTTTTGTGTCTGTATAAATTTATAAAAGAAAAATATGTATAAATAGATAAATATATATATAAGTGAAAAAATCTGTTAATATATAAATTTAAAATTATTTTATCTTTTAATTAGTTATTTATTTTAAAATGAAATAAGATTTATTCAGATAAATATTTATTTCAATTTAGTTTTATTTTAACTTTTTAAATAGATTAATGTTTTATTTATATTTGTAACAATAAGTTGAAAAATCCAAAGAAATTTTTAATTTATAAATAATAACACTTCATTAATTGATCACGAATTGTTTTATTTAATTTAAAACCAATAATAAAATAATAAAACTAAAATAACAAGTAATTAATTAGTTATTCATTTTTAATCCGTTTCTCGCAAGTTGTGAATCAACTCTGTCACTTACTATAAAAGGACAGTTCAAATCATTCATTTATACGTAAATGTGTGCGAACTTAGTCTTACGTTAAATGTGTGTATTAGGTTAGGTTATGTTATATTTTAAGACTGTTGTATTTGTGTTTGAGTATTTATAAGGTGTATGAGTGAAATAGAGATATTGTTTAAATCAAAATGTTTAGGTAATGCAGAAATTCGTACAACATATAAAAATCAACAATCGATAATTAATTTTTTTTTATCGTTTTAAAAATGTTGGTAATACAGGAATTAGTCCTAGGAATCAACCGTCGGTTTGTAGGAATGATGATTTTACTAGTCTCTCCACCACATTTACTTCCCCACTTTTTACCAATAGCTTGTTCACATTTTACTCAACTTTTGACTGAAATTTAAGTTTCCATAGGTCACTCTCTGAAATGTGTTGAATGCGTTATCTCATTTTTTTGTTTATATTGTGTTCAAACGTAGACTAGGCTTTATTCCAACACTTTTCTTTTCTTTACAAAGTATTGTTGAAATTCTATCAAATTTAATTTAAAAACTGACCAATTTTATTTTCACCTACGAAAAATTTATTTTGAACTACAGTTGGTTAAACTTTATTCAAAAGCGCATGTGTAGCCATTTTACTCAACTTTTGACTAAAGTTTGTACAAAACATTTTCTCAGTGTAACTGACTGTTTTTACCATGAAAAAAGTGAATAAAGCCTGTCAGGAAGTGAGTCATCTCTTTTTTTTCATAGAATATTATATTGTCGTTATAAAGGCTCATTGAAATGTGAAAGTCCATTTTTTTGGGATAAAAATGTCAAAATAGACATATATATGTAATTAGAGAAAAGAGAAAGAAACCAGAAGTATAAGATAATTGCCATTCTCGGGAGAGATGACTATTTAAAACAACTTTTTTCATTTGTCTCTTCGTCGTTCGTCGTCTGCCATGAGTTGTATACAAACTATACTTCCGGCAAGAGTCAAAGCAGTTTGCTCGCTTTTTTTATGCCTTTTTATTTTTTTGCAGGGGGCACGTGTGCACTCTCTGGTAAAACTGCAATTCGAGAAATGTTCAAGTTGAAACAATTTACGGTGAGGAAAGTTACAGAAACCAGTGATGATCCATCAATTATATACGCGTAAAACTTGAAAAAAAGGAAAGATCATTAGGTTTAATTTTTTGTTTTTCAAAATCGTTTTTATTTCTATATCGGGCTACATTATTTAACGTGAAGATTTAAAATATGGCTTAAGAACTGACACGGATGATTAAGAGTGTTCGAAATTCTACGTTAATCATTTTAATGTGTATATAGGACAAAACAGGCGTGGGACTGATTATATAGCGTGTGCGGGGCATGATTCATTCGATCTGCGCAGTATTATTCTAATGTGAATTTTATTCCATGGAGAATAATTTTTTTCTTCTTCTTTGAGTTGCGTGACACTTAATACAAATAAATGCCAAAGAGGAAGCACAAAAAAGAGATTATGAAGAAACAAATCAAAATGTCCCTGAAGTTTTTTTCATGTTAAAATGGAGAAATATTTTTGTTCCTTATGTAAATAAAATTTTCGAATTCATTTTAATTTTATTTATAAAAGTATTTTTTTAAATTCTATTTCTATTGTAAAGAGAAAAATTTTATTTTTATTCTTATTAAGGATGGATTCCACGTCAGTTCAACGCACTTATTTTCATGACTTGTTGGGCTTTGGCTGTACTTTTGAAAATTTATTACTTTTATAGTGATAAACAACTCCACCAAATATTTTTTCAAAATTCTAAAAATTACCAAAAATATGGCATTTTCAAAATTTTTGTCTTTTTTTAAAAAAAAGTGCTATAACTTCGGTTCTAATTAACCGATTTTGGATTTTAAAAAAAGGATTTCTTTGGTTTTAAGTATATTTTAAGATACAATTAATATAAAAAAGAAAAATTCAAAAAAAATTTTTTTTGAAATTTTAAAAAATTAAAAATTCGTTTTTGAAAAAACATCGTCTTGGATTTTTTTCAAAATTTTACTAAATGTTAGGGCAAATGTGCTTTAAATGTCCTGTAAGTTTCACCTTGGGATGTCAAAGGGATTCGGAGTAAAAAAATAAAACGCAACCACAAATTACGAACATATGGGGCAAAATTCCTTAACTGTCCAGGTAAAAAAATGAATTTTCTCTAAACTTTGCTAAAATGTTACTATTATTAGTGAAAGTGTAAATATTAATTTTTTTTAATTTGATAAAATATTTTTTGAGTTATGGAGTTTCAAAATTTGGATTTTTTTGAAAATATCTTTTTTTTGATTTAATATATTGATAAGTAAAATTAATCAAATTAAAAGTATGAATAGTGATTTGTAAAGGGGTTTTTACGGGCTAGAAGCTGGTGATGAAAAAAAAGTTGTTTTCTGTCAATTTAACCTTGAAATTCAAGGTCAAATTCTTAATTTCAATATATAGTAGATCTCGGTTAATACGATCCCGTTTAATACGATTTCCCGCTTAAGACGCTCGTTTATGGTAGTCTCTGCAATTAAACATTATACATTTTATATCCTACACAGAGAAAATGTTTTGTTCCGACTCTCTTCAAAAGTTGAGTAAAATGGCTACACATACGCTTTTGAATAAAGTTTAACCAACTGTAGTTTAAAATAAATTTTTCGTAGGTGAAAATAAAATTGGTCAGTTTTTAAATTAAATTTGATAGAATTTCAACAATACTTTGTAAAGAAAAGAAAAGTGTTGGAATAAAGCCTAGTCTACGTTTGAACACAATATAAACAAAAAAATGAGATAACGTATTCAACACATTTCAGAGAGTGACCTATGGAAACTTAAATTTCAGTCAAAAGTTGAGTAAAATGTGAACAAGCTATTGGTAAAATGTGGGGAAGTAAATGTGGTGGGGAGACTAGTAAAATCATCATTCCTACATACCGACAATTGATTCCTAGGACTAATTCCTGTATTACCAACATTTTTAAAACGATAAAAAAAATTAATTATCGATTGTTGATTTTTATATGTTGTACGAATTTCTGCATTACCTAAACATTTTGAATTAAACAATATCTCTATTTCACTCATACACCTTATAAATACTCAAACACAAATACAACACTCTTAACATATAACATAACCTAACCTAATACACACATTTAACCCTCCGTCACACACCTTGGAAAAAATTACGACTTTACACACGTTTAGAGGGAATCCCTCACCACATTGTAAAATAAGCGACATAACAACATAAACAAAGGAATCAATATAAATTTAATTTTAACACAAACTTATAAATATGTAGTAAATTATTCTAAATCATAAAATTAATAAAATTAATTTTCAGTCTCAAAAATAAAATTTAATTACACGAATGCACCATCTTCCAAGGAATTACACTCTACATGTAAAAATAATGTAACATTAACAAATAAACAAAAAAATCATTAAATAATTTATTTTAATTACATTTATAATATAATTTTGCCATTAGCCAATAGTGGAACAAAAAATATTTTGAAAACTTGATTTTTTTATTTAACATAACCTCACTTTTTCGAGTTTTTTCTGGCTTTGAAGCCCCAGGCAGAAATCAACGACCGGCTTGGTACCGGGCCGGTACCAAGGGCGGACTTGCCGGTGCCGGCGTGAGACCGGCATTACCGCCGGCCCGGAGCCGGTCCAGTCAACAATGATAACCCGGGAAATATCCGCCCCGGTGCCGGTAAACCACCGGTCCGGCACCTTGCCGGTAAACCATCGGCCCGGTTCTTGTTTTCCGTGTTTTCGTACCGGTTTATTGCCGGCTCACCACCGGCGACGTACCGTGCCAGTGAAATTTAGACACCGGCCCGGTGCCGGTATTTCTGCCGGCTTGGATTTGGCCCGGTCAACAATGATAACCCGGGAAATATCCGCCCCGGTGCCGGTAAACCACCGGCTCGATACCGGGCCGGTAGTAAAAAAAAATTATTTTGTAACTTTTCTGCCGGCTTTATGCTGGCACGGTGTCAGATTAGTATATTTTATTAACAACACATTTTTACATATATTAAACGTTAAACAATATTATTTATTAATTAATTTAATTGTAAACACTAAATAGAATGCTGAAACATATGAATTATTATTAATTGTTAACGAAAAATCTGAAGACATGAGGAATTGAACTCCGGACCCTCAGGCTGCAAAGTCGACGCTGCATCCGCTAACCTAAACCTGCTTATGAAAAGTGAATGGAAAGTTTATATATGAAGTGTGACACCAGGACTAATTACAAAATGTTCTAAATTAATAGAAAAAACCTTTTCTAAAAGACAGTTTGAATAATGTAATGTCAATGTTAATAATTATAATAACATTTGTTAATGTCATTATACGTTGGGACTAAGGCTAAAGAAAAAACGCTGGCATGGTACCGGCCCGGTACCGGCTTTATAGAAACAACTTGCAAAAACTTAGTATAATGAAATTAATATAATACCTTGTTAGATTATCAAAATTTTATAACAATAAATCAAATAAAACCTGACCAAAATTATTTTGAACGAACAAAGTTATTATAGGGTGTCTATAGTAATTCAGCAGTAACAAATTCCCGGATTTTTGAGTGATTTTCCCAGACAATTTAAAGCTGAATTAATAGAGTTTAATGAAATGTAATTTTTCCAACTATGTAAAAAAAGATTTTAAAAAACATTTGATTTCGAGAGATTTGATTTTCCTATTCTTCCGAATAGTGTAAAAAAAATTTCAAAAAATTAAAAATTTAGACTTTTTAAGACACAAAAATATTATGCCGGCAAAACTCCGTCGCCGGTGTAAAAACGGTATCAAGTAGTGGTACCGGGCCAGTACTAATTATGATGCCGGCAAAACTATGTCGCCGGTGTAAAAACAGTATCGAATGCCGGAACCGGTCCGGTGCCGGGCCGGTTGTCTTTTATTAACCGGCCCGGTACCATAGTGCCGGTACCGGTTATTGTTCGACGTTACTACCGGGCCGGTGCCGGGCCGGTTGTCTTTTGGAAACCGGCCCGGTACCACAGTGCCGGCACCGGTTATGTCCGACTTTACCACCGGGCCGGTGTCGCACCGGTAGTAGGCATCGGCACACCACCGACTTTTCTGCCTGGGGCGTCATAATTAAATATTAATTATGTTTAAACTAAATTTTTTTTAGAAATATGTTGAGGAGTAAATTGTCGAAAGATATAGAGACTGATTTTATTTTGCAATGAGGAAAACAAAAGTTATTTAAAAAATACTGAAACCGAAGAGGGAATCCCTCCCTAGGTGTGTGACGGAGGGTTAACGTAAGACTAAGTTCGCACACATTTACGTATAAATGAATGATTTAAACTGTCCTTTTATAGTAAGTGACAGAGTTGATTCACAACTTGCGAGAAACGGATTAAAAATGAATAACTAATTAATTACTTGTTATTTTAGTTTTATTATTTTATTATTGGTTTTAAATTAAATAAAACAATTCGTGATCAATTAATGAAGTGTTATTATTTATAAATTAAAAATTTCTTTGGATTTTTCAACTTATTGTTACAAATATAAATAAAACATTAATCTATTTAAAAAGTTAAAATAAAACTAAATTGAAATAAATATTTATCTGAATAAATCTTATTTCATTTTAAAATAAATAACTAATTAAAAGATAAAATAATTTTAAATTTATATATTAACAGATTTTTTCACTTATATATATATTTATCTATTTATACATATTTTTCTTTTATAAATTTATACAGACACAAAAGCAAATAAGAAATAAAGAAAATAGTTTAATTTAACATCATAATCTATAATATCTTTATTTCATGTAAATTATAACTTTTAAATAATTAAAATAATAAATTATTGACAATTAATATCTTTGATCTTCCCTAACTATTTTGTCAAAAGTAAATGTTAGTAATTAAAGTTTGATACATTTTAAAATACATTTATAAATATTGTTAAAAGGACAAATTTCCTAAGGGCTCCTAGAATTTCACATACAGTCCTGATAGTATAGTTGCGTGGTGGGGCTTTCATTTTACCCAACTTCTGGACAAACTGTGACACACGTAGGTATGTCAAAGTACAGCATAAATCTACCAAAGTACAGCATAAAGTATTAAAAATTGTAAATCAGTTTATGATCAAATGCATACAAAAGTTTAATCTAATGCCTTTTTTAATCTTTAAATAACTTTTTGAACATTCTTTGGAAAATGCATTTTAATAACCGTACAAGAGAATTTTAAACATTATTAAAATGCCTATGTGTAGCCATTTTAACCAACTTTTTACTAAACTATATACAAAATATTTTCTCAGTGTACCAATGACTATAAATGCAAAACGTGTCATGCACGCTAAGAAAAGTTCTACTAAAGTAGAGATAACAATCACTATAATAGCTATAAGTTTCACTGATTTGGCTCCATCGATAATCCATTTTCGCTGATCCAGCGAAAATGATATTTCTTGCTTTACCTTTTGAAAACAACATAACCTCAAAATAACACTTGAATGAAAACATTTTTAAATTAATGTTCAAAGCGTATATTCAAATTCTATTAATTATATTTTTTATATTATAACTAATAAAATGTAAAATTAGTAAATTAATACGTATTTAGAGGTAATAAATGTAAATTTGACATTTGTGATTTTAGAGAAATTTCTATGAGAATTGTAAACTGTCAAATATTTCCAATATGGCTGACCAGTGAAATTCATTTTCTCTATATCAGAGAAACAGTTTGACTAATGCATTGGAAATCATTCACTGAATTAGTTGAATAGATTCTTTATGTTATTTATTTTCGAAATTAGCTGTTCCCCACAGTAAAAATTTTTTTTCGTGTGGAGAAAGAACCTCGAAAATAAATACAAATATACTTAACAGTGATCTCGTGTACTTCTCAAGAAGTACGATTTATGTTCCTTCAAGAACGTCAAGTGGGAAATTATGATTCATCCCCAAGAAATAATCTACGATTTTAGAAGACCACTGTTCTGCCCTTTCCAGTTCATGTTATCATTTTATACCATGATTAATTCACTTCGCACGGGAAAATTGATTTAGTGGAGGGTAGGCTACATTGAACCGGGTATTTTCTAAAGTCCAAGAACTAATTAAATTTTACAAATTTTGATCAGGTTTTTGTATCAACATTAAGCTTAAGTACTCCTTTAGTTAATATACATGTTACAAACACAAATTATTATGATTAAATAATTAAATTTAATTTTTTTCTAACAAGTTACACTTTTCTTATTTTGAAGAATCTGTGTCTACATTGAACCACCTTTAATAAAACACTACAATTTACTTCAAAAATAATATTTCCACTTACACACGGAAAGAAAAATCAGGACTTTATGGCATGAAATAGACTGCTACTACTTTTGTATAAACTTTTCTAGCCAATGGAGCAAAGAATTGAGAATTTTTAGCGTAATATTTTTCCGTACTAAATATCCGTAGTACATATGCTTCTATAGTATGAAAAGTGTGGTTTAATAGCAACGACGCCACGCGGAGATTGCACGTAACATCGTCCTACTATGATTGCAGAAGTTCTATGCTTTTTCAGTATTAGACTCTTGCAACTGGCGATTAGGCCACGCCTACCAGACATATTTTTATTTGTTGCGCGCTTAACTTTTATATATATTCACTTATATTATTAAAGTGGCTTTTTAAATTGCCAGAATAATATTCTTATATAAATAATTAAAAGTGCCTCTTCTATGTAATTAATATGTTAAATCTTTAAAGTAAAATATGTTTCTCAAATTTAAAGCAGAATAATAATATTTATAGATATAGATAGAAATTAGTACCTAACTTTAATTTTTTATTAATTTAAATTATAGCATAGACACAATATACAAAAATATTTTTTGAAATACGAGCAATAAACCGGCAATTAATAGGTCCTGAGTTTTGATCTCGAACAGAGTTAATTAATAAAATTAAAGAATTAATTATCTATAAATTGTATTATCTCAAACATCTCCATTTAAAATTTTTAGCGTACAAATATAAGTCAAATTTAAAATTGAATTTCTTATTTTTAAAAATATTGCTTTTGAAAATTTTTCAGCACTTTGATTGTTTTTCCAGAGAGATTTTTAAGAATTCGTATTATATTTATAAATTAATTGTAAAAATCATTTTCACAAATTACATATAAAATTTAAATTTTAATTAAATTTGATCAAAAAAATTGATTTCAAAAATTTAGCACTTTATTACATGATGTGATTGGTAACAATATTATCACAGTTATATAATTAAATAAAAACTTGTTATAAAAATTAAATAAATATAATTTTTATAAAATATTTGTATGCACAAGTAAGAGAACATTAGCATTACTACCGAATCACGCACATTTGTATGTAAATACTCACTCACACTTACACTTACTTCAAACAGTATAGGTAGGCGTGGCCTAATCGCCAGTTGCAAGAGTCTAATACCGAAAAAGCATAGAACTTCTGCAATCGTAGTAGGACGATGTTCCGTGAAATTTCAGCGTAGCGTCGCTGAATTTTAAGTATAATAAGTCTGCCGTGTGATTTAAAAACTTAGTTAACTGACATTTATGTCGAAACGAGAAAATAAGGAAAAACTGTTTGCTTTCAGAACCCTAATAAAAATTAAAAAATTGTTCAATTTAACTTCACATACTGGATATAATGATGGTGCTCTATTTAATTATGAAATAAAAAATTAATTATTTAAACAAATTATATGGAAAAACGCATTTGCGTGTTTTTCCGAATGCAAATATGAAGTAGAAAGTTAGATAAAGTCCTTTGCGTAGTCGCTCAACAAAAAGGTACGCGAGCTCGGTCCTACGATTTGATAGAAAAACTTACCTAACTGACAGTGACGTCATGTGGTAGGGGGACGTCTTCTGTAGTTCTATAATTTTTACGAATTCACAAATTTTGTTGCAGTAAGAAAAATATAACAAATATTAATATTTAATATTAATAAATAATATTTAATTAACTAATAATAATTAATCATGTTAATTAATTACAAATTATTATAAATATGAAAAATTATTCCACATTTTTGAAACTAAAGGTTTTTATGCATGTGTGTGTGTAATACACTCAGAAAAAGAGTTGGCTGCCATAACCAATTAAATAGTTGCTATAGCGCGATCCAATTAATTGGTTAGCACATCCAACTATTGGATACTGTTTCCCAGCTATGTATATAATGCAGCTAAAAAGTTGGATGTATCAACCAAGAAATAGTTGCCCCATCCAATTAATTGGATCGCGCTATAGCAACTATTTAATTGGCTATAGCAGCCAACTCTTTTTCTGAGTGTAATTTTAATTATTAAAGACATTGATTTTGTTAACATGTTTATTTAAACAATCAAAAGTGTAAATAAGTCTTGCCACATTCTTGCAGTAATTTTTAATTAAAATTATTCACGTACTTAAACTACAATGTATTATCACATGTGCTACTCATAAGAAATGATAAGAAGCCGGCTGGTTTATTTTATATCCTAAAAAAGGAAAGTCGAAAACAATTCTGTAATTGTCGAAAAACTTATTAAATTTGAAAAACATTAAGAAAAATAATGACGTGTATGTTAAATTTACTTACAATTTTCTTAAATAAATTTAGTTTTTATTTGCCAAGTTTAACCAGTTTAACTTAAACATAACCTCTGAGTTGAAATATTCACAAGAGGGGAAACAGCTGCTTGCTGCTTGCGACCCGAGGATAAACCGAGTTTAGCCGAATGCAGTTAAGTAGTCGTTCGGCTCTGTCTCGACTGACTTTTTGATAGAAGAACTTAGGTAATTGCAAGCGTTGTAGATGCAAAGTTTTTATTTCAAATCCAACGCTCGGACTCGACTACTTATTTGATACAAAAAACACACAAATGCCTTTAACTAAGTTTTTCCTTCAAATCTTACATTCGAGCTCGTAGCCTCGTTTGTTTTTTGGACTACGCAAAGTCCTTTCCTTAACTTTTTATCAAATATTCTTTCATTTTCTGCAATTTCTCAGATTTTCAATATTAATTTTCTATAAACAATCATTTGCAAAATAAATTTAAACTATAACTATTAGACGCAGTTTTTTCTTACGAGTTCATTGATACCAAAAACTCATTTTTCACCAAAATGTCAGTTAACTAAGTTTTTAAATCACACGGCAGAAGTACACAATAAAAGGCTATATTGACAAACTTTATTAGCATTGAAAAGTTTGAGTTTATCTCGTTGACAATTGTGATGAAAGCATGTCTTCTAGTATTTTTCTTACTAATTAGTAGAGCAGACAACTTTACCACTCTTAAAATTGAAAATTCTTTGCTTTTTCGGGTGGTTCAATGATGCCGCACTCACTGCATTCACATGACATTCACAACAAAAATTGTTTATAATAAATTTATGTAAGGCTTAAAATTCTTTATCACATCGGAATATTGAAGTTGACACCCTAAGCGACATAAATCACAAGTTTACTAATTTTTAAAACTTCCTATTTCAATAAAAAAATTCATTATATTTCCACAAAATTTTTCGTTTTGTACGTGAAAAACAGTTTTTTTCGTTTTTCTTTGTAAATAATAAACCTATGTGCTCGAAATTTTTGGACGTAATCGCTTTCGGTAATACTAATTTATCCCGTGTGGAAATTTGGCACGTATCTGCAACGTAACGGTATAGTTTTACTATTTACTGTATAGTTCCGGTATTGTGAAATGTTATAGAAACTGTCTAGAAATGTAACGTAACGATCATCAAGTTTCTAGAAAATTTTACTATATCAGAACAATCCTGTGAATCTGTATTAAAACTATATTGTGGATCTAGAACAATTTATGTACATCCGAGGAAAATGCCCGAATTTTCAAGCCTTGGTTGTTTATTGACAACAAATATTGGACCAATATTAATAATCAATTATTTTCTAGCGGCTTAAAATTAAATTAATAAATGGTTATTTCTTGGTTACAAATATTGATCCAACGTGTGAAATTAATATTTTATTAATTAATACAACACATGGCAAAAATTGTTCAAAAAAATAAATAAAAAAATGAAGTACTAGTCTAAAGATGGAAAAGGAATTAATTTAATTGGAACACTCTATTAAAAACAGAGTGTGATAAAAATCAGACCAAAATAATATTTGTCTTTAAGTTTAAGAATGAAATCGTCTCTTTTTATATACAACTGGTAAAACAACTTGTTAACGAGAAAAGAAACTTGCGCGCCCTGGTGACAACTTATCCTAAGTAATTTCAAACATAAGCAGCGCGGGACTGCTTTTAAAGGCGAACAATTTCCCATTGGTTAGAAATAAATACTCGACGAAAAGTGTATATTGTTTTTATGCAAAGCAATTACTGAGTTTGATTATTTAAATATTTTATTTTATATGATAAATAAGTTTTTTATATTATTTATTATATCCAGTTTTGTTAAACAGAATTTATATAGTTGAACAACGTAAAGTAGTTAATGTAGTGAAACTATACAGATCCTAGAACGTTTAACAATATAAATCAGTTAATGAAGTAAAATTGTACAGTAGCTAGACCATTTTGATATAGATTTACGTGAATAGTTTCACGAGTTGTTTACGGTATAGTTTTTATCTTGCATATATTCCAACAAGAAATTTTTCTACACGGGATATATTAAATAAGAAAAAATTCCACTCAGTCATTTCTTAGAAAATTAAAGTGGTTCACTGTTGACGCTGGTTCAATGTAACCTACTCTCCCCTACTTTCCTATATTTATATAGGTACACCATTCATTATTCTCAATTCATTTTTTTCTTAAAAAAGTGTAAAAATAAATTGAAATGTAATTTTATTTCAAATTTATTGTGAAAACTTGACGCTTAGGAAAAAATTATATTTTAATTAAATACTGTTTTGTTGTACAAGAATAATGTATAGAACTTTATAGGAAATAGGGACCGCTACCGATACACAGAGAAAAGTGCGGGAACTGGGACATCCTGCACGAGACGTAAAGGCGCTCTCACATCTCTGCATTCATAGTTGTCATGGTAACACATGAGAGTAAATAAGTCAGAAAATTCAAATAAAATGTTTTTTCTGTCTTTCTTCCATGTAGGCAGTAGAGCTGTGCGAGCGTTTTTAGACTTCCCAAATTACGGATTTGGTGTAGTACCATATAAAGTACTGCTGAGTTCCGGCAATAATTCTCTCAGTGCACGATATCACTGCATTTGGACATGCGCAGTAGTGCAACTTAAAAGACTTTGTTGCGCAGTGTTGTGGTGGACTACTGCGCAGCAATTAATACTAAATTCATAATTTAATACGGCATGTATTAAATTTGTTATTAAGTATTATTATATTACAGTAGGAACTTTGAATAGAGTAGTCGTCGGGAATATTGTGCACTGTTGAAAGAGTGCATAAACCAAAATATTTCAGGTCCGTGTATTGTATTTGACGTCAGTTTCCCTTTGCCTCCCGGAATCCATCGTCTACTATTGGAAAATCCTACTGTATACAATATAAGTGATCGTTCATAAATTATTTAGGACATTTAGGGGGTGGGGTTCTTACGAGTAATAGAATAATAGCGTTAATGTATGTAAAATATCACAATAATTTATGATGTAATTTAATTGAATCGGCTATTTTTGATATACAACACGATACTTTTCTGTGGTGGAAGCCTCTGATAGAAAAATCAATAAAAAAATGTGAACTATTAAAAAAATTGATAACACATGCCGACAAAATTTCATGAACTGCATGTTATAAGGTAACAATTGGTTGTCTTCTATGTGTGTGTTAAGAATTTTTATTATTAGTATTTCAAATAGTTTGCCTGTAAGCAGCGATCATAGAAAAACCAAGAGAGACTAATTATTACTTGAATTGCCTTACATGGTCAAAAGTAATGTTATTTTTAATACGTTTATGGAACAGCGTAAGTCTCTTTGGACATTATAGATTAAAAAATAGATAAATTAAATATTTTGTTTTTTGATATTAAATAGCAGTGTTTAAGCTTTAATTTGGTCCTAAGCAGACAGATTTACTGTTTCGGTGTATGGATGTACATTCATTTAAAAATGTCAAAAATGCGTATTTTGCGTATTGAAACGTGAATTGATTAAAAACTAGAACCAATCCAATATTTTCAAGGTCAAATTCGTATTCTACAGACTAATTTGATAATTATAACATTACTTGTTTAGTGTTATCTGTGTTTACAATTCAGTAACAATTTTTTCTATTATCTAACATATCTCTTTGTTCGGCAATTTTTTTGTCAAGAGTGAAGCAATATGGAAAAGATTTTATGTGTCCTTGAAAAGAAGGTATTAGAGAATAGTTTGTCATCGCACCTCCTACGTAAAATTACGGTATGTAGAATTTTAGTAGGAATTATTACATCATTAACACTCACGCTTTTACTGTGACTTGTACTATGGTGTGTGTGATGATGATGATGATGATGATGATGTGTGTCCAACTTCATGTTGGCGCAACGATTAAGTGCGTGCAGTCTTCGGAAGAGACTCTGCAATGAGTCCCTCTCCAAAAATGGATGATCCTTCGCAACGCTCGATACATCTATTGGAAACTGGTAGTCTGAAAATAGACAAAAATAATGTTTGAATAAAAAATACAACAAATTTACGAATTTTACAAAATGAATTAAAATTAAAAAGATTGCAATAAAAATGAAAAATACGTAATGCAAAATAACTATTTTTACTTAACAGAATTATTAACCACGAGTTTTTATTGAGTAAAATTGGAAAAAATGGAACGCCCTTTGGAATGCCTTACCAGTGAAGTGGTTAATTATTTTTCTCTTAAGTAATTGAGTTATTAGTTAAAGGTATTTTTATTTTAGAGACTTTTTGTTCAATCGAATTAAAATTATCTTAAAAGACGTAAGTGTTCAGTCAAAATTTTCTTACACAAAATTTCCTTTTAGCCGAAATTTTACTTATCAGGATTTTTGTTTAGTTCAATCAAAGGTAACATGAAATTTCATTTAACAAAATTGTCTTTTTATCGAATTTTGATGGAACAGAATTTTTATTTAGTTAAATTAAAGTTATCCAGAAGGAAATTTCCAACCGGGGCGGATCCTAGCCCGTACTGACACCGGTGTAACTGGGTGTAACTGTACTGACTCGGAACCGCCTGCCAACCGAATGTGAACGGGCATTCTATCGAATAGTGACTAGGCCAGGAGCGCATTGGCAACCGGCTCGGACATGGCACTCTACCGACTGAGGATTTTCACTTTAATAGCCAACTGAACGTTGGCATTCTACCTCCTGACAAGCTGATCGGATCGAAATGATAATTTCAACAAATATCAATTAAAAAATTAATAATTAATTGCAAAAGATAACTACTGATGACAATTCATTGACATTTCTGAGTTCTGGGTTAATATAATATATTAAATAATTGTTTCTCAATACAATAATTTTGAACATAATAATATTAATGATTTTAATTAATATCTCAATAATAAAAAATTAATTATTATTGAGATATTATTAATTAACATGAATATAAATATTAATAATGTATTATTAATTTTAAATAATATTAATGGTAATTAATAATATCTCAATAATAATAAATTTATATTAAGGGGTCTACCTACTTTAGACGCGCTAAAAAGGCTATTTTCATTAATTTTTTTTAATAGGTTTATATTATAAATATTTTCATGTGAGGTATTACACATCTTAAATACACTCTCAAAGTGCAAAAAAAATATTTTGATTTTTTTCAATTTGTTTTTTTATTTAAAAATAATTGTTAAAAAACATGTTTAAAAAAGAAAGGGGTGTGCGCCGTTGATAAAATTTTTGGCGTGGATGATCTGAAACAAAAAATTCAAACGGTATAAGATTCTGCATGTTAATAGCTCTAGCGCATATCATACGATTTTTTTTCAAAATTGACAAAATGGCGGACATTTTTCGAAAAAAATGTAAAAAAACGTTGTTTTTTGACCCTTTTGGGCCCCAAAAAAATATTTAAAATCAAAATTTTGAAAATCTCTCGATATGCGTTAGAGCTATGGTCCCAAAGAATATGTGGTATAAATTTGGTAAGGGTCGGTTCAGTAGTTTCGGAGATATCATCAACAAGCGGTCGAAAAACGCGTTTAATTTTTAATTTTGGGTTGCTGATTACAAATCTGATATCAGTTATCAAAAATTCAAAATGGCGGATCCAATATGGCGGATGACTTTAAAAAAAAAACAAAAGTGCAGTTAGACTACTCTGATTTTTATAAAATTTTAGTATAATACTTCTAGAAATATATACTTTCGAAAAACGTTTTTGAGGTCGCTGATTACAAATCTAGTGTCTGTTTTTGCAAATTCAAAATAGCGAATCCTAAATGGCTATTTTGAAAAACTGAAATCATATTTGTAATCAGCGGCCCCGAAAATCCCTGAGTAACGAGTTTTAATGAAGTTTTAAAAATGTTTGCCATATTGGATTCGCTATTTTAAATTCTTTAAAACTCATGTCAGATTCGTAATCAGTGACCCAAAAAACCCCCGGAAACCAAGTTTCATAAAATTCTAACATTTTTTAAAAAAAGGCATCCGCCATATTGGATCCGCCATTTTAAATTGATAAAAACTAATATCAGTTACGTGATCAGCGACCCAAAAAACTTTTGAGTAACGAGTTTCATGTAAATCCGCACGCTAAGAAAAGTTCTACTAAAGTAGAGATAACAATCACTATAATAGCTATATAAGTTTCACTGATTTGGCTCCATCGATAATCCATTTTCGCTGATCCAGCGAAAATGATATTTCTTGCTTTACCTTTTGAAAACAACATAACCTCAAAATAACACTTGAATGAAAACATTTTTAAATTAATGTTCAAAGCGTATATTCAAATTCTATTAATTATATTTTTTATATTATAACTAATAAAATGTAAAATTAGTAAATTAATACGTATTTAGAGGTAATAAATGTAAATTTGACATTTGTGATTTTAGAGAAATTTCTATGAGAATTGTAAACTGTCAAATATTTCCAATATGGCTGACCAGTGAAATTCATTTTCTCTATATCAGAGAAACAGTTTGACTAATGCATTAGAAATCATTCACTGAATTAGTTGAATAGATTCTTTATGTTATTTATTTTCGAAATTAGCTGTTCCCCACAGTAAAAATTTTTTTCCGTGCGAAGGAACTGAACGTGAAAAAATGGAAAAAGATACGCTAAATATTTAATTCGGCTTTTATTTCTTTAAAATATAAAATAAAACCATATGATAAGAGCATTTTTACAATTAACATCCTGCAAAATGCAACAATGTAAATAAATATGATTTTAAAAAAATCCAAAAAGGGCCATTTTAAAAAAATCGTAACTCTGATCCTATTAGAGATAGAATGGTAGTTCAACGACGGATTTACTTAGAATTTAGTCTACTTCAATTTATTTTCAGTAATATGTATACGGTAGATACACAAAACACTTTTTATTTTTCAAAAACTAAAATAAAAAATTTTTTCTCGATATTTTTTTGCTAACATCTGACTTTAGAAGGCCATAAATCGGAAAGATTGAATGATAAAGTAATCTATTTTTTGTTTTCTTCAAAATTTTATACTATTTAATTTTTCTATAGGTCATTTTAGGTGTATATGTACTGGAAGAGAGTAATATTCAAAAAAATCCATTTTTACCCGTTTTTCACTATTTTTAATTAATTTTTCTGATATAAAGTTAGGGGAGACCGGGGTTATTTGGCGCACTTTTCATTCTTTGTTGTTTAACTAAAACATTTTTGATTTTTTAAAATTCCTATTGCACGGAAAACTTACTGTAACATCTCAGCTTCAATTTAAAACAAAAAAATTTAAATCTATTTAATAGTTTTTTTATACCACTTTATTCAAAGCTGTGTAAAGTGCGCCAAGCAACCCCGGGCCGGCGTTGCTTGGCGCACCACCCTGGGTTGCCTGGCACATGAGTGAAATTAATTAAATTATACGTTTTAAAGTTGAAACATTATATGATATAGTAAAATAAGTTTTTCACTGTCATTTTACAATAAAAAAGTTTAAAAAGGATCATATTTAATTACAATTAAGAACATTTTTTATGTAATCGTAAAATTATAGAAAACTTTTATAAAATATACTCTGTAAATTTTTAAAAAACGCATCCTTCACTAAAATTTTTTTAAAAGGCTTATGTTTTGGTACTTAGGAATATATAAATTACATAATATTAAACTTTATCAAATAATTTTATTAATATTTATTACACATTTAATTAAATTTCTTACTTAATAGTATTTTTTCGAATTTTTAGAGTAAAAATTAATGCTTCTGTTATGCCAAAATTTTTCGCAGTTCCACGTAGACTTTTCTCATTAATTTTAATTTCCTTCACTGCTCTTATCAATACATCCTGTTGTATTGGCTCGTTAACAGATTTTCTTTTGTAATTACTCATTATTTATGCAGTATTAACAACATTTAACCCAAAACTTTTAACTTTTATCATAGAAATACAAATGTTGTGACTGAACTCGTAAGAGATGCTGTTTACTATACACTGCCGATGTAGCAGATTTCTCTCAGTTCGAGCGCGCCAGGTAACCCCAGCCAAACCGCGCCAAGTAACCCCGGAGGTACTTTTTATATATTTATAAAGTTTTTATTAATAACATTAATAAAAATAAAAAATTCTTTATTGTCCCTCGAAAGCAAATAGTTAAAGCTCAAAACTTGATATTTGAGCTTTATTTTAAATCATTTCTTAAAAAGATATGACAATAAAATGAGGACGTCAAAAATTTACTTTCGAGTACCAAAATCAATTATTTTAATCTATACGCCACAATAATTAATTAATAAAAATGAAACTTTGTACAAACTTAGAGTTTATTAAGTACTTTAACTCGAGTGGAGAGAAAAAATTATTCAACTCAAAATTTTCGAAAAAACTCGAATGCACCAAGTAACCCCGGTCTCCCCTACTTAAAAATACTCAGTACCTAAGACTTATTTTTTGATATCATTATTAATGACTCAAGTAGATGTGGCTATTATTTGTACTCATTTTAGGAAAAATAAGTTGATTAACCTCTTTCAAAAATGTAAAAAATCAGTTTTTTGAAAAACGGCCTAACCGATTTTTTTCATTTTATGCTTAAAATCATCAGGGGGCATCCCAGAAACAAAATCAAGAAAGAACCGATCTGGGCAAGAATTTCTGGGTTGAAGTTAATTGTCTTAATTAACTTCAACCCAGAAATTCTTGCCCAGATCGGTTCTTTCTTGATTTTGTTTCTGGGATTAAATTTATTTATTAATTGAGGGGCTGGATGCTATAAGGGGATACGCGTGAACACACGGCCAGTCAGTTTGGACGTAGTGAATTCAGAATTTCAAGGCGAAACTTTTTTTCTAATAAAATTTTTTTATATAATTTTTTTTTTTAAGTAAATTGAGAAAAAAGTGATTTTTTAACCTATGAAATTTTAATGAATTTTTGACTTCAACTCGTGATTACTTCGTTAAATATTAATATTTTTCCACGAAATAGTAAAAAAAAAAAGTATTTTTTCTAAAAATTCTGTGTCTAAGTAAATAATTATTTAAACAATTTTGCCGGAAAAATGATTCTCCTATTTTCAATTGAAAAAGTTGAGTGACGAATTTTCGTTTACAGAAAACTTCCAGTGACAAAAATGTTCATCAATATGTTAGAAAGTTTTTCGGAAAATTTTTCGTCATTTGATAATAAATTAAAGAAAATAGAGCAATTTTAACAGCGTCGCGCTAGGCTGTAAAATTACGGCGTGGCCGCGCACGTGTAGAATGGCCGCCATTACAAGACCAATGTATACAGTTAGACATTGTTTACGTTTACAGCATAGCGCGACGCTGTTAAAATTGCTCTATTTTCTTTAATTTATTATCAAATGACAAAAAATTTTCCGAAAAACTTTCTAACATATTGATGAACATTTTTGTCACTGGAAGTTTTCTGAAAACGAAAATTCGTCACTTAACTTTTTCAATTGAAAATAGGAAAATCATTTTTCCGGCAAAATTGTTTAAATAATCATTTAATAAGACAAAGAATTTTTTGAAAAAATACTAAATATTGTTTCACTTTTGGTATAGTTTGAAAAATATTGTGTGTAAATTTTGTGGAAAAATATTAATATTTAACGAAGTAATCACGAGTTGAAGTCAAAAATTCATTAAAATTTCTTAGGTTAAAAAATCACTCTTTTCTCAATTTACTTAAAAACAAAAAATTATATAAAAAAATTTTATTAGAAAAAAAGTTTCGCCTTGAAATTCTGAACAAGAAACAATAATTTTAAAGTCATTTTGAACAACTTCAAAATTTTATTTCTACGTCCAAACTGACTGGCCGTATGTTCACGCGTATCCCCTTATAGCATCCAGCCCCTCAATTAATCATTATTTTCTAAAATAATGTAATTAATTATTGTAATAGTTATTTAGTTATGACACATTTATTGAAAATAAATTTATAATGTGACAATAAATGACGAGATTCGCAGTCGGATCCGGACCAGCACCGAGCCAGTACGGGCTTAACATATCCGTCATTCATCCGACGCCGCAGAAGAATAAAATCCGCGGGCGGAAGATATCCAGCATCGAGCCAGTACTGCACGCAGAAAAATAGTTGGATACCCCAGCTATTTTTGATAGAGTCTGGAGCGCGATCTATTTAGTTGGACAGGATAACCAATTTAATTGGATTCTTAGATGTTGGATGTACTATCCATTTCTGTTGGATAAGGGGGCCAATTTGTTTAGTGAACTGTCTATTTTTTTATTATCACTACCTTAAAGTTGGATAATGCAATTATTTTCTAATAGTGAAATAACTATTTATATTTTACATATTTAATTAAATTTACACATGAATATTAATAAAATTATTTGTTTATTTCATTTTACCTTTTTTTATGTTACATTAATCTATAAATGTGACGCTCCACCCCAAGCAGAAATCAACGACCGGCTTAGTACCGGGCCGGTACTAAGGGCAAACTTGCCGGTGCCGGCGTGAGACCGGCATTACCGCCGGCCCGGAGCCGGTCCAGTCAACAATGATAACCCGCGAAATATCCGCCCCGGTGCCGGTAAAGCACCGGTCCGGCAAACCATCGGCCCGGTACCGGGCCGGTTCTTGTTTTCAGTGTTTTCGTACCGGTTTATTGCCGGCACACCACCGGCGACGTACCATGCCAGTGAAATTTAGACACCGGCCCGGTGCCTGTATTTCTGCCGGCTTGGAGCCGGCCCGGTCAACAATGATAACCCGGGAAATATCCGCCCCGGTGTCGGTAAACCACCGGCTCGATACCGGGCCGGTAGTAAAAAATAAAATTATTTTGTTACTTTTCTGCCGGCTTTATGCTGGCACGATGTCAGATTAGTATATTTTATCAACAACACATTTTTACATATATTAAACGTTAAACAATATTATTTATTAATTAATTTAATTGTAAACACTAAATAGAATGCTGAAACATATGAATTATTATTAATTGTTAACGAAAAATCTGAAGACATGAGGAATTGAACTCCGGACCCTCAGGCTGCAAAGTCGACGCCGCATCCGCTAACCTAAACCTGCTTATGAAAAGTGAATGGAAAGTTTATATATGAAGTGTGACACCAGGACTAATTACAAAATGTTCTAAATTAATAGAAAAAACCTTTTCTAAAAGACAGTTTGAATAATGTAATGTCAAAGTTAATAATTATAATAACATTTGTTAATGTCATTATACGTTGGGACTAAGGCTAAAGAAAAAACGCTAGCATGGTACCGGCCCGGTACCGGCTTTATAAAAACAACTTGCAGAAACTTAGTATAATGAAATTAATACAATACCTTGTTAGATTATCAAAATTTTATAACAATAAATCAGATAAAACCTGACCAAAATTATTTTAAATGAATAAAGTTATTATAGGGTGTCTAGAAATTCGGCAGTAACAAATTCCCGGATTTTTGAGTGATTTTTCCAGACAATTTAAAGCTGAATTAATAGAGTTTAATGAAATGTAATTTTTCCAACTATATAAAAAAAGATTTTAAAAAACATTTGATTTCGAGAGATTTGATTTTCCTATTCTTCCGAATAGTGTAAAAAAATTTCAAAAAATTAAAAATTTAGACTTTTTAAGACACAAAAATATTATGCCGGCAAAACTCCGTCGCCGGAGAAAAAACGGTATCAAGTAGAGGTACCGGGCCAGTGCTGGGCCGGTACTAATTTTGATGCCGGCAAAACTCCATCGCCGGTGAAAAAACGGTATCAAGTAGAGGTACCGGGCCAGTGCTGGGCCGGTACTAATTTTGATGCCGGCAAAACTCCATCGCCGGTGTAAAAACGGTGTCAAGTAGTGGCACCGGGCCGGTGCCGGGCTGGTACTAATTTTGATGCCGGCAAAATTACGTTTTCGGTGTAAAAACGGTATCGAATGCCGCAACCGGGCCGGTTGTCTTTTATTATCCGGCCCGGTACCATAGTGCCGGTACCGGTTATTGTCCGACTTTACCACCGGGCCGGTGTCGAACCGGTCGTAGGCATCGGCACACCACCGACTTTTCTGCCTGGGACGGTGAAAGACGCCTAACGCGGAAAAACTTCAGGTAGTAATTGTGATCGTTTTATCTTGATTAAAAAGCATTTTCGTATTTTGTAAAACCAAAAATAATGCTTATTGAATGTTTTAGATATAATTGAGATTTAAATATCATTAGTTATCAATGAAAATTAATTCTCTTTATGATTTTCTTACTTTAAAATTAACACACATAACCTAAAAAAACTTTCCGCATTAGGTATTTCTCATCGTGGAGCGTCACAAATAAATCATTTTATCAAAATCATATTCTCTTTAAGAGATAATAGTGTTTCATAATCTTTAAGGCTATCTGTAAAAGCGAAGACAGAATTTCACAAACTTTGATATCAATTTTGCTACTTTATTACTTGTCACTTTCACTTAATGACTTTCGTTTAACAATGTTATTAAATGGTCACAGTTTGTTGGCACGATTATTTTCAAAATCGAGAAGTAACTTATTGACAGCGCAAGCGCATCATAGGAATCAGGACTTACAAATTTCAGTTGGCTCCTACACCCAACTCGTTGGAAACCGTAACCAACTAAATAGATATAATATGACTAATCATAAGTATAAATTTAAAATTGTCACTGGAACCAATATATTTTGATGTCAGGTTAGGTAGGTAAAGTGACAGTTTGAGTTTATCTCGTTCACAATTGTGGTAAAAGCATGTCTTCTAGTATTTTTCTTACTAATTAGTAGAGCAGACAACTTTACCACTCTTAAAATTGAAAATTCTTTGCTTTTTCGGGTGGTTCAATGATGCCGCACTCACTGCATTCACATGACATTCACAACAAAAATTGTTTATAATAAATTTATGTAAGGCTTAAAATTCTTTATCACATCGGAATATTGAAGTTGACACCCTAAGCGACATAAATCACAAGTTTACTAATTTTTAAAACTTCCTATTTGAATAAAAAAAATTCATTATATTTCCACAAAATTGATCGATTAAACGAACTTACCTGTTGTGAAGTTCAATCGCAATTATATGAAGAGTTTCGTTGAGAGATATAACTATGTAGTACCGCTAGTTCACGCACGTTACCGCCACGATCTTCAGCTAAAAAATAAAGAATGGTTCGGTCCAAGGCTTCCGTGTTCCTTGTCTCGTTAGCCGCCATAAATAGTTTAAAGTTTAATTATAACAATGCTTACATTTGGGTGGGTAAGTATTATTTGTTATAGTATTAGCAATAATTTACGGGAGGGATATATCTCTCAACGAAACTCTTCATATAATTGCGATTGAACTTCACAACATGTAAGTTCGTTTAATTGATCAATTATATTCCGAGTTTCGTTTTCGAGATATAACTATGTAGATGTTAAGAGTTATATATTTACTTTTGTTTATAAATTTGTATATTTACACAAGTTGTAAATACAAAGAAAATATGCTTTTCTCGAACGATATAGAAATAAACAGATTAATATTTTAATTATTATGTTAATTAGTATAATGAAAATAAAATACTACATTTGTTTACTAAGACAATAAAACTGCTTCTGCGAAATTGTTTTCTGTTTCGGCAACTGGCCTATTATAAAATTTGGCAAAAGTTAGGGATTCTTTCGACCAACCTGCTGTGCTTTTTATAATGCTTAAATCGACGCCTTTTTTAAGCGCGGCCGAGGTCGAAGCATGTCTCGTACTGTAGGCTTTAAATTTACTGTTAATACCACTACTTACTAAGAAGGCTCTAATCCATCTCGAAATGGTTTGTGGATTAGCTGGTTTGTAAGGGTTCCTAGTAGTTAATAGTAGGTTAGCGATGTTGCCTCGAAGAGGCTTCGTTTTTTCAAGATATGCCTCCAGTGTGCTTGCGACGCATAATTTAGGTTTTTCTGAAAACCTTGGAAGCAAAAGAAGTGGTTGTCGTACTCCAGGACGCGACGTTTTTATTAAACTATCGATTCTTATAGAGAAGCCGTTCTCGTTTTCGGTTATATTTTCTAATTTTATTAGTGCTAATGTTTGCATCCTATGTGCGGTTGCCAATGCTAATAGAATGGTTAAACGAGAAGTAAGTTGAGGTAATGATAACGAATCTAATGAATACAATTCGACGATTGTTTGTAAAACTGGGGAAACGTCCCAGGTTTCTTCATAACGAGGTTTAGTAGGTCTCATTCAGAAGACTCCGCGAAAGAACCGTGACACAGTTGTCCCTTGTGAAACTTTTTCACCGATTAACAACCCTAATACTGCTCGGCAGTTGTTGAGACTACCATAGGATGCCCCATCGTGAAAACTCTCCGTCAACCATTCCAATGCCTGATTTTCGCTTGCTTCGTAAGCATTTATTCCGTTCTTAATACAAAATGATAACCATTGCTTGATGGCCACAGAATATTGTTTGATGGTAGATTCTGCTAACGATGCTATCAATATATTTATTGTCTGTGCCGGAATGTTTTTCCTTCGAAAGGCTTCCCTGATACTTTCGCTACCATCAGTGTTAGAGACCTGGACAGCGGATGTTGAAGAGACCTGCATGGAGACAATAACAAATCATTTGACGGTTGAAATAATATTGGTGGTTCGATAAATAAGGGCACCAGCAATGGGTATCACGGTTGTGAAAACCATTTTGGAAAAACTATAATTCCTTGCGCCTGGTCCGCTATAATTTTTCGCACTACTTTGAGAATCATCGAGAATGGAGGAAACGCATAGAAATCGAAATCTTTCCAGTTTAATGTAAATGCATCTACCGCGAATGCTTCCGGGTCTCGATGCCATGAGCAGTAGTTTTCACACTTGGCATTACATCTTGATGCGAAAAGGTCTAGATTTGGAACTCCGAATGATTTAACTACCTGCGAATAAGCTACATCTGATAATTCCCATTCTGTATCGATGTTTCTAATACGCGAACCCCGATCGGCCTCGATGTTATCTTTCGACGCGATATATGACGCAAACAGCCATAATTTTCGCTGTGCACACCAAGACCAAATTTTTTGCGTTATTTCGTTAAGCTTTGGGAATTGGACTCCGCCCATTCGGTTTATATAAGAGATAGCTGTTGTGTTGTCGATTCTCAACAGTATCTCACAATCCCTAAGGTTTTTCGCGAAACATTTAAGGCCGAGATAGGCCGCTAACAACTCTAAGTAGTTAATATGCTCTTTTCTTTCTAAATCTGTCCAAAACCCATGAGTAAGTTCGTTTTTACAAAATGCTCCCCAACCTGATCCTGAGGCATCTGAAAAAATTTCGAATTTGTAATTTCCGGATCTAATAGGGTTCGATGTATTAGGAATGGTATTTAACCACCAGTCAAACTCTGTGATCAACGCACTACTTATTTCGAATTTTTGATCGTAGTTTCCCTGACTTCTCAACAAACCTAGATATCTATGACGTTCAAATGACTTTGTATGCAACCAACCGTACTCTACTGCTGGACATGCAGCAGTTAGAGATCCAACTAATTGCGCAAAATCCCTGATACGACAACTTGCTTTATTTTTAATTTCTTTTATTTTTGAGAGTATTTTTTCTTTTTTCTTTTCGGGAAGTTCAATTGTCATTTTTGATGAATCTAAAATGAAACCTAAATATTGACATTTTTTATCGGGGGTGAGATCACTTTTTTCGTAGTTAATAACGAAACCTAGATTAACGAGAATCTCAATAGTCTTTTGAACGTTGATTTAACATGAATTGTAAGTTTTGCCTAAGCAGAGCCAATCGTCTAAGTAAACCACTGACATGTGGCCTGATTTTCTTAGTAAATTTGCGACCGGTTTAAGCAATTTCGTAAACACCCATGGGGCAGTATACAACCCGAACGGAAGACAAGTGAATTCAAATAATTGTCCCTTCCAGGAAAATCTTAAGAATTTTCTATTGTTAACCTGAATTGATATTAAATTAAAAGCATCTCGAAGATCTATACTCGCCAAGAACGAGTCTTTTGAAAGTAATTTTATTGCCGTTCGAATGTCCTCCATTTTAAAGTGGTCAGTAGTAATAAATTTGTTTAGTTTTTTTAAATTTAAAACAAACCTTGTAGATCCGTTAGATCTATCTACTAAAAAATAACTTGATAAAAACTGACCAACACATGGAGAACATTTTTTGATGGCACCTATACCTTCCAGTCGACTAATAGCATCGCAGTATTTTATCTCTTCTATACCGCTTACCACGGGTTCGTGAGGTATACTGTCCTGAATTGGAACATTATCGAAGGGAATCTCATAACCCTTTATAAAATTTAAGACTACTCTATCATTTGTAATTTGGACCCATGCGCTTAAGAATTTTTTTAGTCTTCCTGCAAATCGACCTACCGCAATTATTTCTGCGCTGGCTGTTGACGATTGTCCTTATCCTGACGATTGGGTTGACGGCTGAACTGACGATAGCCTGGATTCTGAATTCTCTCCTTCTGGTACCTGCCGTGGTATAGTTCTCGTTGGTTGTTATTCGATTTGTATCCCGCCTGGTAAAACGGTCGATTTCGAGCAGGCGGTGCTCTCCAGTTTCCCGTAGTCGAGAGTTTCGCCGGAAATTTCTTTGCTTGTTGTTGTGGTTTTAACGTCAAACCAACTTTTTCCATGGATTTGGCCGATTTTATGCGTAATGAAAGGTCCTTTCCGAACAAGAATGTGTCGGTTTTTTCTTTCTCTAAAAGTTCTTTGGCTTTTTTCTCTAGACTTGGATACACAAATGTCTTCCTAGTTTTCGTCATTCGATGAAACGATTCTGATAATAATTTACCTGCGTCAAGAAAACATTTAAGGGCTTCTGATCTCTGTGCTTCGTCACTTTTATTACGTAGTAACACAGATACACCATTACCCAAGGCGGACATAGCTGATCCTAGAATATTTTGGTCGGCGGCAAAAAACTTGTCTCTTTTCTTAACTGAATCGTCAATGGAAGCTTCTACTTCCGCATTCATCTCTGGCGCCTCGAAATGATAATTACCCTTGCGCGGATAGTTCTTTAGCAGCGATTGTTTATCTTCTTTTTTCAAACCTTCTCTTGACCAAATTTCCCAGCGATCGCCAATTTCCGAATGCAAAAACAAATCGTTATTTTCTGCTGAGCCTGCTTTTTCTCCAAGAAGTTCTAACGTTTCGTTGTCGAGAAGAACGTCTTCTTGTTTTTTATCGTCTTTATTTTCTTTGGGTTTACCCGAATCATAACCTAAACTTTTGACAGACGATGAGCGAGACCTCTCTGTAGAGGAATCTGAACCTGTAAAGATCAAAAGAAAGAATATCTTTAAACCTGCTATAGGTTAAGTCGGTTTCTGTTTGACCGATTTATCACACGCACAAGTCCACACAGATGTGACTCTGGCGCTGTGTATGCACGTTATGTACCTCCCCTTGTGAGGTCCCACCGCCATTTCTGGCACGGTTTATCTCATCACTATAAATGAGCCTACCGCCATATATATATATATATATATATATATATATATATATATATATATTTTTTTAATATACTTACGAGATCCTTCTCGCCAATAATGATCGTCCTCGTAGTAACGCCTGCCGATTTGTTCCTGATCAAATCGATCTTCTGAAGTATAGCGTCTCTCTGGTGGTGCGTAGTAATTTAGACGCATTTCTTGTTTTAGACATTTAACTTCTCTTCTCAGGTCTTCCATCTCACTCGAACGATGCTGTGAAGGCGATCGAGACTTATGTTTCCTTTTTCGTGATGATTTTCCCATTTTTTAAATAAATTATATCACTTTTTTACTGCAGCTAAACAACTGTTGATGTGGCGGAACTTGCACGAAAAAACGTTATGGCGGCTAACGAGACAAGGAACACGGAAGCCTTGGACCGAACCATTCTTTATTTTTTAGCTGAAGATCGTGGCGGTAACGTGCGTGAACTAGCGGTACTACATAGTTATATCTCGAAAACGAAACTCGGAATATAATTTTTTGTTTTGTACGTGAAAAACAGTTTTTTTTCGTTTTTCTTTGTAAATAATAAACCTACGTGCTCGAAATTTTTGGACGTAGTCGCTTTCGGTAATACTAATTTATATATTAAATAAGAAAAAATTCCACTCAGTCATTTCTTAGAAAATTAAAGTGGTTCACTGTTGACGCTGGTTCAATGTAGCCTACTCTCCCCTATACATATGATTGCTTAATATCTACAAGGCAACAAATTATGAGTCAAAAACGAAACTATGCCCACAACCGAACCTATTCCCCTATATCTCTAAAGAAAATGAATGAAATTTAATGAAATTTTCAGGGAATGTTTATTGTTTAAAGACAATTTAAGAAAATATTTAAAAAAAATTTTTTTTTTTAAACAAATGATTAAAAGAATAATTTTTAAATAAACAATTTTTTAAAAAGTCCCATTTTTATTTTTTTTTTTAATAATAATGATTCGATTCCCACTTATTACACGAGTATTTTCCAAAAAAATCGATGGAGGGTCTAAAACTTTAGGAGATATTGAATTTCTTGTCCTTGCACGCAACAGTAAAAAGCGCATTTTTCGGCTATACTCTATATACAAACTAACGTTCAAAGTCACCTTTAAGTCGTAAATTTTAACCGAATTTGATTTTTCTTTTTGGAGAATGTCAGGTTATAAATTCGTGAGAATACTGTGCGATTTTTAGATTTATATTTATTTAAACAACTTATTATTATTGTTAATTACTAACTTTTTACATATTGTACACGGAGAGGAGTATTTTTTTAATTTTGCAATTTACTGGACCTAACATAAATACCAATGCAAATTTAAAACATAACTATTATTGTTTAAGCAAGATCTAAACAAATTATTATTGTTAATAACCAACTATTTACAGAATAGTATACTTAAAAGATGCAGTTTTTTCTGATCATGCAAATTTACCAAACTTTTTTGATAAGCAGATTTACATTAAAAATAAAATTATATTTTAAAGAAAAATAAGAATAATAATTTACTTAAAAATTGTTTAAATCAATAAAAACACTTTATTGAGTTTGCATAATTAAGTGAAATAAACTTTCAGAAAGTAAAGTAACACAATTAATATTAAATATAATTGTTGTTAATAATTATTTAAACAATTTTCTAACTAAGTTTATTTTTTTGAAAATTTTTTTATCTTTTTTGTTTAGTAATTACAAAAATTTAAATTTTTTGAAAGAAAAATAATATAATTAAGAGAAATTTTACCAACCCTAATTAAAAGTTAATTATTAATTAAATAAATTATTATTCTTATTTTTCTTTAAAATATAATTTTATTTTTAATGTAAATCTGCTTATCAAAAAAGTTTGATAAATTTGCATGATCAGAAAAAACTGCATCTTTTAAGTATACATTTTCATTCATTCATTTTCCTTAGAGATATACCATTTTCAAAATTTCAAAAAAAAATTTAAAAACCTCGTAAACCCAAAATTTTTCAAAATTTTTGAAAATCGAATTGAGACTTTTTACTGGCATGTATTCCACTTCAAAATTTCGAAGTTTCAACAAAATCGAAGAACTATAGGGTACAACTTTGATTTTTTAGGCATGGAGCTACCCTGCCTCTACATTGCGAAACAAATTGATATATGCGCGACGCAGACGCGAAACGCAAGATATCGTCCTGTATTTTTCTCGCGTTTCGCGTCTGCGTCGCGCGTTTACCAATTTTTTTCGCAATGTAGAGGCAGCATAAAGGCCTAAGCACAACTGCTTCGCGAATGTCGTTCGCGAACACAGATGAGTTAGAAAAGAACACAACTATATCTCTGTCCTTTTCTAATCCATGTTCTGCGTTCGCGAACGACATTCGCGAAGTAGTTGTGCTTAGGCCTTTAAAGTCGGTTCTACAATGGGCACGTATGGACGTGAACGTGGACGTGACGTGCTGACGTCACCCATTTGAATAGCATGGGTGACGTCAGTACGTCGCGTTCACGTCTATACGTGCCCATTATAGAACCGACTTAAAGTGTTTGACTGTATCAACCGCACGGACGTTGCAAAGGTTTTTACTCTTTCTGCTTGTAATTACAAGGAGGAAAGGGAAAAATTTTTTCTTCCGCATGCTGACCGTCCAATCGATCTCTAGGCGGTTCCAGAATAGGTACAAAAGGCAGGTAGCAAGTCCAAGTGCAAGTGCGATTCCTATATCTTTAGCATTGGTTCGCACTTGCACTTGTACTTTCATCTTGCCTTTTGCACCTATTGTGGACTCTCCGTCTGGGTCTTTCACAGAGTCCGTGCGTCTGATGTGCTTAAACTGTTTAATTTTCGCGACGCGTCAAAAATACTATTTCACAGATCATTTTAATTTTTTACTTTACTTATTGCTATTATTTGCTCATTGTCAAATATGATTTAATTGGAAACTTTGACATTCTAATTTATCATTTTCATAAAAAAGTCATTATTTTTTCAGACTGATTATCATCTTTCCGAAATGTTGAGAAAAAAAATTTTATAATGTAATCTGATTTGGAACATCAAAGTAAGTCACAACTAAGAGAGAAAGAGAGAGAGACGATTTTCTCCCATGAAAGGTTCTTTTTAAATTAAGAGAAATTTTCCGGAAGCTGATATAAATTTAGATTAAAAAACTTTTTTCCAAAAAAATGTTAAAAGAAAAATGAAAGAAAGTGGTCGATAAGATATACACGTGGATTAGTTGTGGACTTTTATGAAAGAAAGAAAGAAAAATTATTTCCATAATGGTTAACACACGCTTATCGATGATTCAGATCGCGAAATCGACTCTTGAGGGCTTATCCCCATTGGGAATAAATTAAATTTATCGATTAACGATCAAGCCTGCTTTCTAGACATACTAATTTTTGCCGCCTATCTTGCTCACAGTACCGTTCATCTGATGAATCAATTAGCATTCTCGTGATGCAACGTCTCCTATTTTGTGTGAATGTGTTTTTGTATATATATATATATATATATATACATGTGAAAGTAATCAATTTCCAAGATCGAAATTTATATTTTATTAAGAAAAATTCGAATAGCTATTCTATAAAATTATAGGGTTTTGTTAAATTATCAGATTTGTAATTATGATTATGTGAAAGTAATATAAATATATCGGAAAGTGTTACATTTATAATAAAAACTACTGAAGATGATGATTCGCGAAATATTTATTTATATTTTTGGCCTATTTAGAGAAAAAAATACAGAATTTTCTTCAAATTCTGTACTTTTTAAATCTGAATTAGTCACTTTTTTCTGATAAAATTGTACCGATTTCATTAAGTGAATTACTAGGGGAGAATAGGGAGTTATGAAGCATGGGGAGTTGTGAAGCACGGCCATAGATCTCGCATAGTAATTGTTTTGATAGATGTCACTTACTCTGAATATTTTTTCACCTAATATCTTCGTTTTGTAATTGGATTCATTTCGATAGCAGATATTTTACATATCTTTCAAGACAATGTGTTGAAGTTTTCATTTATAAAGTTTTTTTGTGTGTTCCATTTTGTAGAATTCTTACAAAATTTGAGAACAAATCAAAAAGATAAGTTCACCCATATAATACCCAGCAACGATTAGATTCTCGAAATTTAAAACAATTTATGCAAAATCTCAATAAAGAATATTTACCAAAAAATATAATTTTTAGCGATTTTTAGTAGTGCTTCACAACTCCCCATGATTTTTAAAAACTTGAAAAAGCAGCTTTTTAGTCCAACTGAAAAAAATTGTAGATTTTATTTTATTTCATGCAAATTCTTCAACCAGTAAGCATATTTGAAGACCCTCTAGAGATTCAAGTGTAGAAAATTTGAAATAAAAATTTCTTTTTGAAGTTACAACTCATAAACAAAGCGTGCTTCATAACTCCCCATTCTCCCCTACTACAAATTACTACTTTTTTACGATGTTTACGTTCTTAAATTAAAGTGTTTGAAAATTTATTGATTTATTATTTTTTCCGAAATTGATTAATTTTGAAATTTATTTAAAAATATTAACAAAAGAATTATTAAATTTAGAAAGGATTACAGTTGTAATTTTTAAAATTGGTTAAATTTCATTAAAAATATTTAAATTCCTGTGAAAAAGGTTCCTGAAGTTGCCATTTATGCTCAGTATCGAAAAATATTTTTTATACAAAACCAAAAAATCACTTAATTTTTTCCAAAGTTTTAAGTTAAAAAAATACTATTAAATTGGTTTTTACTTACTAATAAAAGAAGTAAAATTAGTTAAATTTTTTTTACTAAAAGTAAAGAAAAATGGCTGTTTCTATTTCAATTCATGCAGTGCGAATAGGTTGAAAATTCTAAGTCAAGTTTAATGTAATTTTTCTTGTTTTTAGGACAAATAAAGAGATACGTATTTTTTGGTTTGGCGAAAAAAATTTTTTTCGCAGAGTTATGAGTATTTGAAAATTTTAAGGCACATAGTGATTTTAGAGCTAAACAGCTAAACAATTATTTTTAAATCTTTCTAGTTTTTACAAAAATTAATATTTTTTAATTCCGTTACTTGATTTTAGTAGTGCTTTTGATACTCTTTCTTTACAAACTTGAAAAATTTTGAAAAGTAACAAAATGGCGGCCATT
Organism: Leptopilina drosophilae; assembly: GCA_032873175.1. Taxonomy (NCBI): domain Eukaryota; kingdom Metazoa; phylum Arthropoda; class Insecta; order Hymenoptera; family Figitidae; genus Leptopilina; species Leptopilina drosophilae. The sequence goes on along the minus strand of CM065479.1, from coordinate 29,919,411 downwards.
TTTTAAAAAATCAAAAAAGTCAATTTTCTCAAAAACATCATTTTTTAATTTTCTGCAAATTTTTTTGTGGATTCTAGATGGAAAAGGAACTTTTTCCAAAAGGTCTCATGTTCGCTAAAACTTTCTGGAAGTCGCTATAATTTTTTTCAGAAAATAGAAAAACTTATTATTTTGAGTAATGTGTCGACATATATATTTTTCATGTATACAAGGGTGTTTATCTTTTTTAAAAGTGCTTTTGACTTTTTTCTTTTCAAAATTGCAAATTTTAAAAATTTACAAAATGGCGGCCGTTTTTAAAAAAATATAAGATCTCAATTTTCTCCAAAACATTATTTTTTATTTTTATGAAAATTTTTTTGTGGTTTCTAGATAAAAAAAAAACCTATTCAAAATTAACTAAATGCCAGCCACTTTAAAATTTTTTTAAAGTATCTATAGTTACCCGTGTAGAAATTAATAGTGGAAGTTTTGATCCATCCTCGCTCCACCCCTGGAAATGTTAGTCATCTAGCACCATCCATGGAGCGAGTTGATTCCGCTAGATTGAACCATAACCTCCAATTTCTCCGGCATAAAGTGTCAAAACGTGAAAAATCCCCGCTGTTTTGTGAAATTGTGAATAATTGTGTCTAAATACAATATTGTTTTTTAATGTATCTTCTACTTTTTCTCAATTACATTATAAGCATATTTCATTCGTGAATTTGTTATATTTCCTAATTTCTAGGAATACCTATATGGTAAAAAATCACAATTGTATGCATTTTTTCTTTTCGTATTTGACCCAAAGATAAATTCGGTTCAATAAAAAATAGTTAGGACTAAATTCAGCTAAGAAAAGAAAGTGGCTATAGGTCCGGCTAGCCGGAACTATAAAAGTGGCTAAAGATCCGGCTAGTCGAATCTTTAATCTGTACAGTTATAGTTCCGGCTAATACTGTACAATACTGTCAGCCGGATCTTTTTATTTGTACGCCTAAAATTCCTGCTATACTAACAGCCAAAAACTTAATGTAAAGACCATGCGTCTCTATAAAAAAGATTTTTTTAAGACCCGTTGGAGGGGGGTTAGTTTTGGGTTCGATACCTTTTAGTACCAATTAGAAAGCCATTAAAAGAGCTGATTGATAATATATTGGTAGTCTGAAAACTATTAAAAATTATTGAACCCAAAACTAACCCCCCTACAACAAGTTTAAAAAAAACTTTTTTATAAAGACTCAGGGGTGCTATTTGAAACTTTATCCATTTAGAAAACTAAAAATAACTGATCCAACCGGACTTTAATTTTATAAAATTAGTCTTTCGACCAACAGTAGCCGGGCCTTTATTTGAAATGGCTAAAGTTCCGGTCGACAGTTCAACAGCTGGATCTTTAATATTTTACTTTAAAGTTCCGACTAGCCGGAAAAATAGCCATGGCCTAAAGAAAATTTTGGTTAAAAAATTTTTTCTGCTGCATCAACTAAACTTAAAAATTCAATTTTTTTGTAAATTGTTAACTTTGAAATTACTTGAATTAATTAATTAATTAATAAACCAATAAATATGTTCTACATTTATAGTAGAAATATATTATTCTATTTTTGTATATACACACATATAAACAATTTAAACACACTTTTTGTAAAAAAAAATTTTCTCGAATCAGCTGGCCGTATTTCTTTTTCGTTAATATTATGGAATAAATAAATAGAAATAAAATTGATAAAGCATAAACATCATTACGTTGATATTCGACGATTCATTTTTTAACTTCTCAAATCAAATAACATGGTTAATTTCTAAATTCGAGAAAGAAAAAGTTTTGACAGATGATGTTATGTTCGCAATCTTGCACTGCAAGCCGATTGCGAGGACGGCGCGAGACGACAAAGGTGTTTGAAATGCTATAGTAGCGCCATTACAGTGCAATGGAACACTAGCGTGGTTCCCTTCTAGCTCCACGAAATTTTTCTACACGGGTATTGGGTAAGGCTTTCTGAATTGTACCGATGGATTTTAAGCCTGTTCTTAATGAGATAATTAAATTTTCTTAATAGCATTTTATTCTAGGTAGAATTTTAAAGTGTTACAAAAAAAATTGTAGGGCCCGCATTTTATTTACAAATTACAGCTATTTTTGTTACGCGCTGTAACAAAGACATGGCTCGTGCAGTTTCGCGGGCGGTCGCATTGACGCGATATATGCGTTGAATTGGTTTCAATTTGTTAGTTGGGGCTCATTTATAAAGCATTTAATACAGAGTTTCGAAAATTTTAATTAAAATTAATTGCAAAATGGCGGATCCAATATGGCGAATAATATTGCGCTTAACAAAAATATAGCTTTATTTTGTAAATAAAATACGGGCTCTAAATTTTTTTTGATAATAGTTCCACATTTTACGTAGAATAAAGTGATGTAAAGAAAATTTAATTATTTCGAATTCTGTCGATTAGTTTTCGAGTAATTCATTTTTTTCGAAAAATGTGTTAAAAAATTAAATTGTTAATAACTTTTTAAAAAACAATTTTTTTCAAAAAATATTTTCAGGTGTTGTATTTATCATTATTTACTTTTAAAATATGATGTTGGAATGAAATTAAAATACCTTTCGAAAATCATGAGTACACTTCAGAAAGCCTAATCCTATTTTTAAAAAATTTAAAAATTTTTAAGTGGCTGGCAATTAGTTTATTTTTGAAATTTATCAACTTTAGTAAGAAAAAGTCACCTTTTTTGAAAGGGTTATTTTTTATATCTAGAAACCACAAAAAAATTTCCATAAAAATAAAAAATAATGTTTTGGAGAAAATTGAGATCTTATATTTTTTAAAAAACGGCCGCCATTTTGTAAATTTTTGAAATTTACAATTTTGAAAATAAAAAGAGTCAAAAGCACTATTAAAAAAGATGAACACCCTTGTATACATGAAAAATATACATGTCGACACATTACTCAAAAAAATGAGTTTTTCTATTTTCTGAAAAAAATTATAGCGACTTCCAGAAAGTTTTAGCGAACATGAGACCTTTTGGAAAAAGTTCCTTTTCCATCTAGAATCCACAAAAAAATTTGCAGAAAATTAAAAAATGATGTTTTTGAGAAAATTGACTTTTCTTTCAACCTATTCGCACTGCATGAATTGAAATAGAAACAGCCAAATACTTTTTGATGCTAAGCATCGATGCCAACTTCAGGAACCTTGTGAAAAAAAATATTTAAGTAGTTATTTAATAAAAAATATTATTCAAGTTTTAAACGTACTTTAATTTGGATATTACGAAAAAATAATAGTCTTTTAAAAAATGGTTTAAAAAAATTTCAATTGAAATATACATCAATTATAATGGTCGACAAAAAGTTACTTTTTCTGTGATTCAAAGATCGGACAATGATATTCTTATAGGATTTTTATCGCTGAACACGAATATGACCTCCAAAAGTGCCCATCACGTCGAGATTTTGAGAAAAATGAACTCAAAGATTCAAAAACCCCGTTTTTATAAGCCTTTTTTGATCACGTGTAGAGAATGATGCCGACGTGCTAGAAGTCTCTAATTATACTTAAATTAAAGCTTGAACTGTCAACTATAAGTGTCGCAATGCGAATAATAAATTGAGAGACCAAAATGAATATTATTATAAATTGACGAATGTGTGAGAGCAATTAAAATCTAATTATTGAAGTTTGAATGAGTCAGAAACGAAGCCAAGAATTAAATAAGAAAATACTATCAGTAGGGGAGACCGGGGCGTAATGGATCACTTGAATTTATTCAAAAGTGGCAAATCAGAGTAATTTCGGTATTTGATCCAAATTATGTACTTGGTATACTCTAAGTTTGTACCAAGTTTCATTGTTATTAATTTATTATTGTAAAAAATATTGTAGACAAAGTGATTTTGACGCTCTAAAGTAAATTTTTGAAATCTTTGTTTTCTTGTTATATCTTTTTAAAAATTACTTGTAAAAAATTTTTGTTTATTAGGTTTTGAGCTTTAAACATTTCGTCGCTTGGGGACAGCAACATGCCGACTCAGCTAAACGGTGAAAAAGATGCCGTTTCAAAAAGAAAAGTGAAAAACATCCCATTTCGCGAAAGCGCTGAGAAACATACCTTCTTCAAACGAACGGTGAAGAACATGCCTTTTCAACCGTTAATATTTAATATTCATATTATATTAATAATATTATATTAATTATGAATAGTTAATAATATTATATTTATTATAAACAATTAATGATTAATTAATTTAATTAATTGATTAATTTATAATTATTAATATTATTATATTAATTATTTATTTATTTAATATTATATTTAATATTAACGGTTGAAAAGGCATGTTCTTCACCGTTCGTTTGAAGAAGGTATGTTTCTCAGCGCTTTCGCGAAATGGCATGTTTTTCACTTTTCTTTTTGAAACAGCATCTTTTTCACCATTTAGCTGAGTCGGCATGTTGCTGCCCCCAAGCGACGATTTGTTCTTAAAGAACAATTGACAATTTTTGTTTAATATTTACGGTATTGATAACAAATAACAAAATTTTCAACAAAAACCTCCGGGGCGTAATGGATCACTTTGGCCGGGGCGTATTGGCTCTTATATTTTATTAAGAAAACCTATTATATTTAAAATATGAATAAAATGATAGGGTAGCTCCATGCCTAAAAAATCAAAGTTGTACACTAGTTTTTCGATTTTGTTGAAACTTCAAAATTTTGAAGTGGAATACATGCCTGTAAAGAGCCTCATTTCGATTTTGAAAAATTTTGGATTAACGAGGTTTTTAAAATTTTATTGAAATTTTGAAAATGGTATATCTCTAAGGAAAATGAATGAAATTTAATGAAATTTTTAGGGAATGCTTATTGTTTACAGACAATTTAAGAAAATATTTTAGAAAAAAAAAATTTTTTTTAAAAATAAATTATTAAAAAAATAATTTTTAAATAAACAATTTTTTGAAAAGTACCATTTTTATTTTTTTTAAATAATAATGATTCGATTCCCACTTATTTCACGAGTATTTTCCAAAAAAAAATCGTCGGAGGGTCTGAAACTTTAGGAGATATTGAATTTTTTGTCCTTGCGCGCAACCGTAAAAAGCACATTTTCCGACTATACTCTACATACAAACTAACGTTCAAAGTCACCTTTAAGTCGTAAATTTTAACCGAATTTGATTTTTCTTTTTGGAGAATGTCAGGCTATAAATTCGTGAGAATACTGTGCGATTTATAGATTTATATTTATTTAAACAAATTATTATTATTATTGTTAATTACTAACTTTTTACATATTGTACACAGAGAGGTGTATTTTTTTTATAATTTTGCAATTTACTGGACCTAACATAAATACCGATTCAAATTTAAAACATAACTATTATTGTTTTAGCAAGATTTAAACAAATTATTATTGTTGATTACTAACTATTTACAGAATAGTATACTTAAAAGTTTCAGTTTTTTCTAAACATGCAAATTTATCAAACTTTTTTGATATGCAGATTTACATTAAAAATAAAATTATAGTTCAAACAAAAATAAGAATAATAACTTTTTTAAAAATTAATTAACTTTAAATTAGGGTTGGTAATGTTTTCCCTAATTATATTATTTTTCTTTCAAAAAAATTAAATTATTTTAATTACTAAAAAAATTTTTTTCAAAAAAAAAGCTAAAAAATTGTAAAGTATATAAATAAATAAAGTGTAAATAAAGTGTTCTTGTTTTCAATGTCTCAAAAAAATTTTAATTTCAAGAGCTTTCAATATAGGTAATTTGTTTTTTATTTAATATTTATAACCATGATAAACAAATAATTATGAAGTCGTTTTCACAATTTTCATTTGCATGTGTTCTGTGACAATTTCTCAATGGAAGAACTAGGAAACAACTTTAAATTTTCGTTTAAAATATAATTTTATTTTTAATGTAAATCTGCATATCAAAAAAGTTTGATAAATTTGCATGTTTAGAAAAAACTGAAAGTTTTAAGTATACTATTCTATAAATAGTTAGTAATTAACAATAATAATTTGTTTAAATCTTTCTAAAACAATAATAATTATGTTTTAAATTTGCATTGGTATTTATGTTAGGTCCAGTGAATTGCAAAATTAAAAAAAAAATACACCTCTCTGTGTACAATATGTAAAAAGTTAGTAATTAACAATAATAATAATAATTTGTTTAAACAAATATAAATCTAAAAGTCGCACAGTATTCTTACGAATTTATAGCCTGATATTCTCTAAAAAGAAAAATCGAATTCGGTTAAAATTTACGACTTAGAGGTGACTTTGAACGTTAGTTTGTATGTAGAGTATATTCGGAAAATGCGCTTTTTACGGTTGCGCGCAAGGACAAAAAATTCAATATCTCCTAAAGTTTAAGACCCTCCATCAATTTTTTTTGGAAAATACTCGTGAAACAAGTGGGAATCGAATCATTATTGTTTAAAAAAAAATAAAAATGGTACTTTTAAAAAAATTGTTTATTTAAAAATTATTTTTTTAATAATTTGATTTAAAAAAAAATTTTTTTCTTCTAAAATATTTTCTTAAATTGTCTGTAAACAATAAGCATTCCCTAAAAATTTCATTAAATTTCATTCATTTTCCTTAGACATATACCATTTTCAAAATTTCAAAAAAAAATTTAAAAACCTCGTTAATCCAAAATTTTTCAAAATTTTTCAAAATCGAAATGAGGCTCTTTACAGGCATGTATTTCACTTCAAAATTTCGAAGTTTCAACAAAATCGAAAAACTAGTGTACAACTTTGATTTTTTAGGCATGGAGCTACCCGATAACCAATTTTAACCCTTTATAGAAAAAATAACTAGAGAATAGATTTTTTTAAGTAAATGGATTTTGCATTTCGCTTCAACTTTTAAAAATTTGAAAATTGCATGAAAATGTTTAAAATTTAAATAAAATATGTTCCATTTTCAATATTCTTTGTTATAAATACACAATAGAAACCAAAATTGTCAATACCGTAATAATATTTGATGATCTAATTTATAATTTCATTGCTGATCCATTACGTCCCGGCCCATGGCGAAATTTCTCACCTTGCATTTCTCCAAAAATATTGTTCTAGAAAAAAGTATAAGTGATATTAGGGCGTACTTTTTTTAATTGAAAGCTGAGATGTTAGGCTAAGTTTTCCACAGGATAAAATTTTTATTAAAGCAAGAATGACGAAGTTAAGCAACAAAACATGAAAAGTGATCCATTTCGCCCCGGTGTCCCCTAATCGATATATCTTCGCACACGAAATAACAGAATTGTAATTCGAAAACTTTTAATTCTGCCGTATTTTCGAGAAACACAGTACCTACAGATTGAAAGATTTCAAGAAAAACGCGAAAAACTGTTTGGATCTGTATTGGCCCTTCCCGCATAGCCTAATTGAAATTATAAGACGCCGTTTTTTACTTTTGATTCCTATTAATGTTCTCTTTTGGTTGATGTAAAAATTTTTTTATTTGTTTAAGGCTTCGTCCATAAATTACGTCACACGTTTTTAACCCATTTTTGTCTCAGAACCAACTAGACTTTTTATTTGTTTTAAATAAAATTTATATTTGACATGAATAAAACATATATTTGAGTTAAATAAAATTTTAATTAAACTAAATAAAATTTATTTGAAACAAATAAAATGTCTAGTTGGTTCTGAGACAAATATACCATTTCTCTGGGTGCAGTTAATGGTAATAAAATATTTTATTAACATCGCAAACTGTATTATTAATCAAATAAATATTAATACATCGGTATTAATAATTAATTAAATAATTAATTGAAAATAGAATTATAGAATGTATTTTTTAAAAGTTTGTTTTTCGAATATTTTTTAACATCATCAGCAAGTTGCACTGCGAAAGAGAATTTGTTTGTCCAATCCTTTTTGTTTATTTTGCTCTTGATGAATATTCACTGATCCATAAAAGTTGTTTCTGGATCAATGACTTTTGTATACATGTATATACATTATATTCATATAAAGCGTGGTTGGTCGAATTTTGTGTATCCGATATGAAAACATTCCACTTTATTTTTCTTGCACTACAATGTATAATTGGAGTTCAAGAGGGTCAATTAGTTTACTATTCATATGGATTCTCTATATGCGTTGTGAGTGTGTGTATTTTAATTATCAGATTTGTTTTCTACTTCCTGCAAAAGTGCAAAAACATTCGTGTGTGTTACGGTTGATGTTTATGCTCTTCATTTATTATTATCTCTTGATAATTATATAATTATAAATTCGCTAATATTTTGTAATTTTAATATTTTTGCAATTTTTAAGGTTTCTTTAATTCATTCTTTACAATATAATATGTATTTCGTATTTTTGGTAAGTATCAATTTGATGCTACACTGAGAATAGTATATTGTGCATCTAAGGAGAAAAATGGGTGATTTCCACGAGTGTGAAGTTTGCAGTTCGAGGCGCAGCGAGCGCACGAGCCGTAGGCGAGTGCTTGAGAGCGATCAATCTTTTTATCTTTTCTTTTTTTTTGGTTCCTCCCGCTCGCAGGCAAAGATACACTTTTCTCCCGCTTGACAGGTAGGAAATAGCGTACTTTCGGTGCGTGTGTTAGAAAAAATATTTTGTTTAAAATTTTTTCAAAGTTGGTTAAAATGGCTACACATGAGCATTTAGAAAATCTTTATAATTTTCTTATGTGGTTATTGGAATACATTTTTGAAAGAGTGTTCAATAAGTAATGTGAAGATCATTAGATCATTGATCATAAATTGATTTACTTTTTGTAACACTTTATGCTGTTATTGGTTACATAGTTGCCTGCGTGTGTCACAGTTTGCCCAAAAGTTGGGTAAAATGAAGGTCCTGATCTCTTGGCAGTATAGTTACCTGATGGAAACATCAGTTTACCCAACTTTTGGACAAACTGTGACACATGCAGACAACTATCCCAGTGTGCACGTACTGTAACTGTTCTAGACCAAAAAAAGAACAGTGTTCTAGAACAAATTTTACAATTTTATTATAGAACCGTTCTAGAACTTTGTTCTAGATTTGTTCTGGAACAGTTGTTCTGTATCTGTTCTATAACAGACATGTAACATTTGTTCTAAATTAGTTATAGAATTTTGAAGTAACATTATTCCTACAGTGTTCTAGAACACTGTTACAAAAACTTATTGTAACTGTCCTTTCACTATAAACTCGTGTTTATTTTCACTACACGGAAAGATGTTATTATTAAATTTTATAAAAGTATTTTACAAGTGTAGGACAAAATGCTACAAAGGAAAATTTTGCTTTCAACAAAACTTACACAGTAAATCTTAATTTAAGATCGGTCTTAAATTCAGCACTATCTGCTATAATGTTAAAGGATACAAAAATGTTGTATCTTAATTTAAGGCTGTTTTCCAGCTTTAAAATAAGACTTTCTTTTTAATGTGAAACTTTAACAAAACGTACCTATATAAAATTTAGTAAAATTATATTAAAATTTGTTAAAAGTTTTCGATATTTGATATAATTTTACTAAATATAGTATAATTTTTATCAAAGTTTAATACTTCTAATATAATAACTAATATAATAACTTTCTTTCCGTGTAGAGTGCAGCCGCGTTTTTGCATGAATTACAAAAAATCTATTGAATTTAGATACTTAGAAAGACTCGTATCGATGATTCGTGAAAAATTAAATTTTTAAATATTTTTATTAAAAACTACGTGTAAAAACAAAACTTTTCATTATAAAAACGTCCAATTTGATCAATTTTTGACCGAGTTATAAGCATTTAAAAAAAATTTACTTAAAAAATGTAATTTTTCATAAATCTGTATCTCCTGAACCACTTTATGAAAAAATTTGAATTCGAATTAGAAATTCAAGAAAAAAAATGTTTAAAAAAATTTAAGATGCAAAAGCAAAATAATTTCCGATTTGGCCTGCAGTGCTCCATATATAGTTATTTTTTTAATAAGTATGTTACATTTCAATTTATAATTTTAGCGCTGGAGTTCGACTTGAGCTGTCGTAGCGAACGGTCATATTTTCGTTTTGTCTCGATAATTTGTTTCCGTGACGTCTCGATCGTCAGTATTCCATGCAATTTTAATTTTACCATTTTATCAGTGTTGTTCCCTTTATCAGATTTTATCTGTAGTTGGTGTTTTAATATTTTATGTGCTCTAATTTCTGCTTTTTGGAGTATCGTGTGAATCCTAGTGCTGGTTTATTCTGTGATATTTGTGAATTTTTGGTATCTATTTGCTGTTGGTGACTGTACCTCATTGTTCTCTTAATTATCTTTATTATGTCAGACGAAGGCTTACAAGAAGAGAGTGACAAACTCAGTCAACTGCTAATAGCTGTTGAAAAGTTGACTCACTCTCACGATTCATTGAGAGAGGATGTATATTCTATTAGAAATTCACATATTGGAATAAACTCAATTCAAACCGATACCAACAACAGAATTAATAAAGTGGAAAATGTGATTTCATCTTTAGTAGACAAGTCGAGATCTAAAAATTTAGTTTTATTCGGTCTTGAAGACTCTGACGCTAATAATAAATCACTTATTCCCAGTATTTTAAAATTTTTTTGCGATGTTGGATTGCAAGTACCGGACATTGCGATCGCCGATTCATTCCGCCTCGGTAAGGTCAGAGGTAACCGACCAATTTTAATTAAATTTATCGCAGAAAGATGGGTTAGAGAAGTTTTCAGCAAGGTCAGAGACTTTAAGAAATTTAATATTTCCATAGCAAATGACAGATCTAAGGAGGAGAGGGAGGAGATCAGAAATTTAAGAAGTAGAGTCATTAAGTTGAATGATTTGGGTATTTTGGCGAAATTGAAGGGTAATCGAGCCCTAGTGAATGAGAAGTTCCTGGACTTACCTTCTCTTGATTCTCTAATAAACCAACTGGCTAAGGCCAAGGAGATAAACCCGGATTTTCTTAATGACCCGAACGTGAACAACTCAGTTTCCTCTTCACCATCAACCCTTAAAACCCTACGTAAGAGAAAAGTTTCGAGTAAAGAATCATTTCAAACTGGAACCCCTAAGAAGGGAAGACCTCTTAAAGCTTCTATGGACCCGGTCCAGTCGAAAACTCTTGATCATTTTATTGCCTCGGTCGCTGCGAAAAATAATACAGGTCCATCTAATTCCGATCAGTTATCTAATAGTTCTGCGGCTCAGCAGGGTTAGCAATCACGGTGTTTTAACGGCTTCTCTGATAAAGCTCTCCTACCAAAGCTTCTTTTCTATAATGCGAGCGGCCTAAAGAATCTTACGGACATTTATGATCTGTTAAACAATGGTGATATTTTGTGCGTTTGAGAAACATGGTGCGAGTCTAGTGATTTTAACCCTTTCAAGAAATCTGCTTTACATACCATCGTTTCGCCTGCTATCAGAAATAATAAATATGGCAGAGCGATGGGAGGTCTTCTGCTCTCATTTAACTCTGACATTTACAGTTTTGAAGTTATTGATACCTCGTCTAATTTTTTGTTCGTGAAGTTTGTGTATTTTGACTCTGTTTTTATTCTTGGTGTTGTGTATTGGTCCCCGATCGCGGACTGTAAAGAGAATTTAGAGGAACTATGTGCAACCATGAACTGTTTAACGAACTCTCATCCTGAGTTACCGGTTGTGATAGTTGGTGACTTCAACTGCAGAGTGGCTGATCTTAACCAAATAAGCTCGGACCTATGTCTAAATATGTTACCTTTCTATTGCAAAAGGAAATCTTTGGACCCTGTAATCTATGGTAAAGGAAAGTTACTCGTGGAAATGATGGAGTCAAATGGGCTTGTACTCTTAAACGGTCGTTCCCGCCTTGATTCTCCGGCTTGCTTTACCTTTGTTGGTCATCAGGGAGAGAGTGTCGTCGACCTCGTTTGGTGTTCCATCAGCGGTCTTCATCTTTTTAAGGATTTTGAGGTTTTGGAGATGCCTACACTATAGGATCATCTACCAGTTAAACTGGATTGGTTTCAGTGCCCCCCCCTGTTCTTTACGCCACGGGAGTGATTCGAGCCCCTCTACTTTATTGTTTGATTCGGATAAAGCTCAGGAATTTTCAACTTCGATGGCGTTCAGAAGTGAGGTGGCACACCTGGATGGCAACGTGAGTGATCTGAATGATGTACATACCTCGGTGATCAGTTCGGTCGCTACAGAGCTGGGTATGGTTAAGCATAAGCGTATTTTTAATATCTGCTCTAAGAGTAAGCCGTGGTTTGATCGCGAATATGGGGTCGCAAGGAGGTCGGTTTCTGAGTGTCTAAGACTGTGCAGGGCTTCAAACTTTTCTAGAGATTCAAAAAGGTTATATCTTTCTTCTAAAGACAAGTTCAAAAAAATTCTAAAGGGGAAGAAGAGGGAATACCGTAACAAACAAATAGATGCTTTGGCTGGTTGTAAGAGCTCAGCGCAGTTTTGGAGGGTCATTAACTCGTTTAGGGGTAGACCTTCTCATGGATCGGTCATCGATATCAAGACATGGCAAGAATATCTATGTAAATGCTATCCATGTATTAGTCTTACTGCTTGTCTATCAGCTTGTCCCGCAAGGATCCGGATAATGGGTTCAATTGGATTAACCAGTTGCGTAAATTTTTTGATTATAAGGATTTGGCCTCGCATTGGGATAAATTTTTTCAGGATATCGGTAGCCTGGACTGTCGGACCATCCTCAAATTATACGGAGCTCATCTTGGGGACAGGGACAGAGAGAGAGAGACTGTCCTCGTCGAGTAGCTTATTGTTTTACCCTTCTCTTTCCTTGTCTCCGGGAACGCAGCCATATCTGGTATCGAAATTCAGCCTTTTTTATAAGAGAATTTTTGCTCAACTACGCTTATCCAATGTTTATGTCACCAAAATTTTGAATGGTACAAAAAAGTTTGTGTTTAGTCCGGAAAAATTTTGCAAATGTTGTCGTCAAGACTATGAAAGTCTGCAACACCTGATGGTGGATTGTCCGGCTTGGATGTGTGTTCGCGAGTCCTTGTTGCCCTTAAATGCGTCTACTGACCCTAGAGATAGATTGATAGAAATCATGTCGTCCTCGGATCTCAATCTAATCAAAGAATTGTTACTAATGTTTATTTTAATGCTAAAGGGGAAAGATCCGTATTAGTGCTACCTCTGATGTGCTATGTGTGAACTGTATGTTATCTTCATGTTTTGTTTTCGCGCTATATCGAACTCGCCTTGTATGAACTTCTAGTTCACTAGACAAGTGTAAGATAAATAAATAAATAATTTTAGCGCTGCACATAACGGTCCCACAATTCAAAAGGAAGTTGAAGTAAAATCACTTCCAAGCTTGCGTGGCTATGCGGTATGCGTATTCGACTTGTGTCCTCTAGGTCTAGGTTTCGATCCCCCATGCGTGCGAAATTTTTCATTCTTAGTTTTAAGTGTTCTGTGTATAATTCTGAATATTGTTGCATAAAGTATAAGTTCAAATAATTATTAACAATGATAATAATAATTTAGTCATTAATTTAAATAAATAAGATAGTCTGTTTAAATTATTTAAGAAAATAAGAAAAATATTTTTTAAAAACTTATTGCAAAAAAGATATTCTATTAATTATTCATATTTTTATTCATACTCATAAACATTTATTTGTTCTATGCAACTATTAAATTTCTACTTGGGTATTATTTATGATAAATCGTTTTTGTTATAGAACTGTTATATATTTGTTCTAAAACAATGTTCTAGTTTTGTTCTAGAATTGTTACAGACTTTTGTTTCTATTTTGTGCCTCTAGGGGGACGACATTTTGACCTGCCTGTTCCTCACCAGTTACAGAACTTGTTCTTTTTGTTCTGGAATAGTTATAGAAACATTCTGTAACTTTGCACACTGGGATGTAACCAAGTACAGCATAAAGTGTTACAAAAAGTAAATCAATTTATGATCATTGATCTAATTATCTTTACATTACTTATTGAACACTCTTTTAAAAATGTATTTCAATAACCACATAAAAAAATTAAACAATTTCAGAATGCCCATATGTAGCCATTTTAACCAACTTTGACAAAATTTTAAACAAAACATTTTCTCAGTGTAATTATTTAATATTAATTCGGTCCAGTTTAGTATAAATATTATTCAAGTGTACCACACGGAGAAAAATTAATAGTAATAATTTAATTCGCAAGTCATTTGCAAAATTTATACAAATTCATACAAGTAACATGCCACAATGGGTCTAATAATCGTATTACTCTCGGGCAATGAATTATAGGAAGTAATGCTTTGGTTTAAATCAATTTTTTTCAAAATGTCTTAGGAGATAAATCTCTCAAAAATATAAAATAATCTCATAAGTGGGAAATGCCAAGACTGCAAAAACGGACCATCATTGGTTCATTAATGTCTGCCGAGAATTGGCAGTAGTTACTGGGCCATTACTGGTGTTAAAAACGTCCCATTGCTGGGCCAATGATGGCGCCGATGGTCAGATTTTCAAAATTTTTAAGACTGGGCCAGCTCTAGGCCCTATAATGGCACATTCACGGCAAAGTTGATCAATCTTTAATGGCAAAAGACAATTGCCAGGTATGTGCTGACCATCGGTCCAGTAATGGCTCATTATTGGCACATTAATGGCAAACATTTTGTAGCTTTGATGTCAAATTATAATTGCCAGAATTGGGGCGTAGCTTGGCCCAGGAATGGCACATTAATGTCTAACATTTTGTTTCTATGATGGCAAATTATAATTGCCAATATAGTAAATTTAATTAAAATTAGGCCTAATTTTTTATTATTTTGTTCGTATTACTTCATGTAATGAATGTTTTTTATAATAAATAAAATATGATAATTTACACTCAGAGAAAAATATTATTTAAACCAAATGTATTTTGTTTGACTTAAATAAACGTATATTTATCTCAAAACCAACTAGACTTTTTATTTATTTTAAATAAAATTTTTATTTGACATAAATAAAACAAATATTTAAGTTAAATAAAATTTTATTTAAACCAAATATAAAATTGATTTAAAACAAATAAAAAGTCTAATTGGTTCTGAGACAAATATACCATTTCTTTGGGTGTAGTTTATATAAATATGTCTATTTTTTATAAATTATGTTTAATTATTTGATTTTTTAATTATGTTTTGAAAATTAATTTGTCATCGCCAAACTATAAACAACGTTAGCACGCGCATTTGACGTTTAATAGTAATTTTAAATACACGGAGAGAGAATATATATTAAATTTTGTAAAAATATTTTCAAATTGGGGAAAAAGTGCGACAAAGCGAAATTTCGATATAAATACAGTACGGTCGCGCTAATCAGACACCTCGTTAATCCGACACTCCTTGTTATCCGACATCGATGAAGATGGCCGTTCCCCCCACCTAAGATAAGTGGGGTGCGCGATGGAATACCTCAATGTCTAAATGTCGGATTACAGAGGGTGTTTTCGGTATGTCCACGGATCATGATCCGGGTAACTCAGAGGTGCTCACTCGTTTTAAATTTCGAAAGTGATGAGTTTCGAAAACTAGATAGTATGTGAAAAGAGCTTTATGTTCTGGACACTAAGGGTGCGGTCACACGAATTATGTAAAAACCATTCTTGTTTTTCTCTCTCCTATGACAAAGGCATAAGGGTGCATTTATATTGTAAAGGTGTTTCTGCAATAGCTTTAAAATGTATTTTTTCTTATTTAAAGTATAACACATTTTGATTATAAATTCACTTGAAATCATCAAATACAAAGCAAATTATAGTAAATTTATATGCAGGATGTGCAATTTATTACTTACCTTCTGCCATTTTCTTCAGATTGTAAACAATCTTTGTCCTTTTTAAAAAAAACATTGCATAAAAAGGTTTCGAATTGAAAGAAGATCTCGAAAAGTATAAAATAAGAAATACGCATAAAGAATAGAAAAGAACATAGAGAGCACACCTCACAGTCTAAATGGAAACGAAATAGATGAAGCTGTCTTGGGATTATCTCAAAAAATTATAAACATGTGTTTGTAAATTATGTGCATTTTAAATTTAAAGTTTTTGTTCATAATCTTCGACATTTTTTTTAAATCATCGGATTTGCTTGAAAAATTGTTACTCGGGGGTTTTCGAGGTCGATAATTACGAATATGGAATCAGATTTTTAAAATTCGAAATGGCGGATCCAATATGGCGGACATTTTATTTTTCAAAATCATTTGATTATCTTGAATATCGTTACTGGGGGGTTTTTGGGGTCGCTAATTACGAATATGACATAATTTTTCCAAAATTAAAAATGGCGGATGCAATATGGTAAACGAAAAAAAAATTAAAATAAAAAATGTTCTTTTTCGCCATATTGGATCCGCCATTTTGAATTTTGAAAATTTGATATCTATAATTTGTGATCAGCAACACCATATACATTTTTGTTGGTCTTTTTTAAAAAATGCAAATGAGAAAACATCATTCGATTGCTTACTCTCTAAATCTGAATCAGCGATAAGTATGCCACTATTTCAATTAGCGTATATGCACTGTGAATTAGTGAAATTTCACTGAATAACCAGTGAAATTTCACTGATTAATTAGCGCATATACGCTGATTGAAATTAGTGGCATACTTATCGCTGAGAATCAGTGAAATTTCGCTGATTCAGATTTAGAGAGTATCCGCATACAAAAACATCTTTGACATAGCGAAGAATAAAAATGTATAACTTTTGTTTTACTTCGAAATTTGCAATAATATTTTAGGAGAGTATTCTTGACACTATAAAAAATCCGAAAATAAAAACAAAAAAAACGATTTTTTTAACATTCTGAACTGGAATGTCCCCTTAAGAGAATATAATTTGAAAATAAAAATTATAATAAATATAAAAAATAGTTAGGGGTTGGCGTACCTATATATATATATATATATATATATATATATATATATATATATATATATATATATATATATATATCTTGGTATTTATCAGAAACATACTAACTAATTCATGGAGCACTTTCTTAAGATAGAAAATTTAGAATACCGTTCTTTAAAGGTACAATGAACGAATGATGAATTACTTTTTAATGCATGTAGTTTTTAATCTATGAGCATTTATCTGAAATGGTCATTGTAAATAGTCACATAAAATGGCAACTGAGATTAATGATTTTTCGAGGTATATTACTCTCTAAATCTGAATCAGCGATAAGTATGCCACTATTTCAATTAGCGTATATGCACTGTGAATTAGTGAAATTTCACTGATTCATAAGCGCATATACGCTGATTGAAATTAGTGGCATACTTATCGCTGAGAATCAGTGAAATTTCGCTGATTCAGATTTAGAGAGTACGTCATAAAATGGATTAAACTTGAAAAGGGCGTATGTATCTATATAGTGAGGACAATATAAGTAGTTATACCATTTTAGTATTATATGATGACGTATACATATATATCAGCAATAAATATACACATACACACTTGCTTCTAAAATATAAAATATACATAAACTCTTGTGTGTGTATAAGTATACATATAAAAACGTCCAAATAGATTTAGAATTTTGAAGGACAAACTCGATACTTCTTCTGTATGGAAAAGAATAAGAGAAAAAAAACACATAATAATCACACCTACGTAAGTGCGATCATGGGTGTGACATAAGTGCGACTTAATTCATAAAATTGCGTCACACTTGGTATGCTAATTGTTATGATTGATTGTATTATATGAAATATAATGTAAAATATATTGTACTCTAAGTATCCATAGGCATTTATATGGTGTAATAGGGAAAGAGAAAAAATCAATGCACACCTTCTGTACAATCATTTTCGATTTGGGACTTTTCTAAAAGAGATAATTTTCTACTTTGATTTATCAATATTTCTTTTACTTACACGGAGAAATTTTGTATACTAGTTTGTGATAAACTCACTATGTGTTTTTAGTAAATTGACTATTAAAGTGGGGAAAAACTGCGAGGGTATCAATATTTCGTAGTCTGACTATTAAAACACGGAACAGAACCAGACTTTTAAAATTTAGTAGTCAGTTGTTGAAAATGTAAAATTCATGATTTCACAAAAAAACAATGTCGAATGTCAGTGACAGAGGTAGACTGTCGCCATCTCATAGTAATAAGTCAGGTAGAAATCTATTTTACCTATGACGATTGATAACTTATTTACGAAGCTGAAGTCCGCAACGTTTTTAAAAACGTAAAATCAAAAAATAATTTTTTTCAATTTAAATTTATTTCTAATTTTCATTTGCCTTAATTTTTAAGAAATTAATTATCACTAAGGATAAAATTATTCAAAAATAACATAATGTACAATCAAAAATAAAAATACCGTACGATTATTTTTTTGTTTTCGTTTTTAAAAACGTTGTGGACTTCAGCTTCATCTTATTTGAACGCAACCTAATCTAATGCCTAACATACTGATAAAGTAACGCACACTTTAATCGACGGAACGCATATACAATTCATATAAAGAAAGTAAGTCACTGTTCTTATATACTAATACAAAACATTATCCTTTTGATTAAATTTTTATTCTTTGTAGAAATTTATAGCTAACATTTAGAATAAATATTTTTTATTAACTAAAAAGTTTATTTCTTGCATATATTGTGAAATATATAAAAAAAGATTAAATTAAATAATTTTAAGTTAAAAACTATGAAATCAGAATAATTTTCTTTATACGCTGTGTCTATTTGGCCCGTCACCCCACTTCCATACATTTCGAGACGGGCCAAAAAAAAAGTAGTTTATTTGGCCCGTCAGTGAAAATAGGTATATGATTTACTAATTAAAAATATTTATTAATTCTTCTTTTCCTTTTTATTTGGAGGAGGAAGGAGTCATCCACCTTGAGTTAGAAATATGTTTTTTTATGAGTAAGTGATATTTTTTTAATTCTAAAAAAATTGAAGGTATCAGATGACTCCTTCCTTCTCCAAATAAAAAAGAAAAGAAAATTTTCTTTTCTTTAAAGAACTTTTCAATTTTTTAGAATTAAAAAAAATATCACTTACTAATAAAAAAACATATTTCTAACCCAAGGTGGATGACTCCTTCCTTCTCCAAATAAAAATGAAAAAAAATTAATAAGTATTTTTAATTAGTAAATCATATACCTATTTTCACTGACGGGCCAAATAAACTACTTTTTTTATTTGGCCCGTCTCGAAATGTATGAAAGTAGGGTGACGGGCCAAATAATAAAAGTAAGGCCCGCTGACGGGCTAAATAGACACTCCGTTCTTTATAATTATGTATTTAAAAGAAACATTTCAATTTATTATTATATTCAAAAAATTCACATTAATGCAGCAATTACAATTTTCTCCGTTATTAAAAATAATTATATAAACATAGAGAAATTTAGAAAAATCCTCTAAAATAAAATTGTGAAATATATAAATTCAAGTAGTATATCGACAGATCGATATTGGAAAATACGAAAGACTTGTTGACACATAACCTCACATTTACAAATTATACTTTTTAACATCTGAGATGTTAAACCACAACATCTAGATGATATGATAAAATATTTTTTTCGATTTTTGGAAGATGTTTAAAGGTGAAAGAAAAGACACTAACTCTCACTTTTTTAATAAAATTGACAACGTTTCGGTGGTCAGATTCGCCACCATCATCAGGTCACTTTAATAAAAAATAATTTTCAGATAAATACAAAATGATATATGAAATTATAAAATTGAACAAAATTAAAAATAATTTTTACCTAGTTAAAATCATCAAACAAACATTACTTTAGTAAATTAAAATACAATAAATAAATCATTAAATAAAAATTAAAATATTCAAATTTGCAAATCACAAACATACTAAGACGAGTGATATCTAGATGATATGCATTAGCATCCTTTTTTAATATCTAATGTATTAAGATTCTTAATATCCACTTTTCTCTGTACAATGAATTATTATATTATTAAAAGAGAACAAGGTGGAATTACAGCAGCCATTTGACTTGAGCACATGTATATGAGATTGAGTGGTTATGTGTGACTACACGAACAGCGGTGCTCGTTTGTATACGTGCAGTTTTGATCGTTTGACTACTAAATTGTAAACGCGGCGCGAAGAAAATATCATTCTTTCGAATATAGAAAATAAAATTTTGGCATTCACTTTTTCTATATCTACTTTCTTTCGTATATCATAGGCGAGTTTCTTATAACTTGACTACTAAATATTGCAAGAAAAGAGATCATATATAGTATTACAAAAACTTCTATTGAATATAAATGATAAGATTTTGATTATCAACCCATTTAGTTGCCAAGTGTCCGTATTTCTAAGCACAAGTTCGAGCTTTCCGTTCTACGAGCTACGATTTTAAAAAAATCGAGAGATGGGTTTTTTAAATGGCCGCCAAAATATTTAAATATGGAAAAATAAATTTAAAAAATACTTAAATTATTTTTTTTAACTTTTATGCATCTTTTGAATAAAATAATGTTGCTTCAACAAAACATATTTTTATATGATGTTAATTAACAATATTACAAATATTTTTTATAAACAATTTGAAAATTATGTGCCAAAGTGGTGACAAAAATTTTATTTTCATCAATTTTTATTTTTTTTTTTTTTTTGCAGGAGAAATGGATAATGAAAGAAAACCTAATTCAAAATTATTTTACAATCTTTTAGAATGTTGTAAACAATTTTTATAAACAATTTGCAAAACATGAAATGGATTCGTAGAAAAATTATTTTTTAATTACGTTACACTCTCTGGTAATCAAAATGTTGCTGAAGGTTTAAACTTTAATTTAAATTTATTTGACAATATTAAAAAATATTATAAACAATTTTTATAAACAATTTTCATAGAAAAAGAAGTTTTGAGTGGAAAAAATTTTTTTTTCACATTTTGCTTGGTTTGTCATTAGAATAAATTTTGGGGAGACAAACCTTTGTTTGTAATTGTTTAATATTTTTTTTAAACAATATTATAAACAATTTTTACAAAAAACTATGTTCAGAGTGGAAAAAAAACTTCTTTTCTTCGACACTAACTTATTTTGACAACTTATTTTAACATTACAATGCACGGAAAAAAAAATGCTGTTGAATCAATGACATATGAGTTTGATTCATTGAATAGTGTCATAACGGGCTGCCAAACGTATATGCTGTTTTTTTGAAAGCACCGATTCTAATGATTCGATAGTATCACTTTCATTGAAACAAAAGCATATTTCTTAAATTGACAGCATACTATGTTAATTTAAAGGTATTCCTTTTGAATCAACGATCAAAATTTTTTAATTTAACAGTATATGCTTTTGAGTCAATGACTATAGTTTTTCAATTTAAAAGCATCATTTTTATGATTCAAAAATTTGTACTTTTAATTTTTTTAGTTGTTGCTATCGATTAAATAACACCATACTGTTAAGTCAATTCTTTTATGTAGTTAAAGATATACCAACGATAAATTAAAAAAATGAAATTTTTGTTCATATATTTTTTATATACTATAATTAATTCTCACACCTTTAACACAATACTTCTTATATACATTTTTTTTCAATTTTACACACTAACATACACATCTTTATTATTTTTTTCACTTTTTCTAACGACAAACACACATACATACACATTAAAACACACTTTATATTTTTTTGAGTCTGAAAAATACGCTGTTCCCAATCGGTCACCCATCCAGGTAGTAACCGCGACCAAACGTGCTTAACTTTCGTGATAGACGAGAACTGCCGCGCTGCAATGTAATACATTCGCTTCTTACATTGAGCAGTTACTTTGTAGTTAAATACCGTGCGCGAGATTTTTCTTGTGAATAAGGGAATTTATATAGGGAATTTATGTTTAACTAGTCCTTAATTCTTTAGAACAATTTAAATAAAAGTTTTTTATATAAGAATTTCAAAAACGACAGGTTTAATAAACATATAAATATGTGTGAATAAGTATTTCAATAAATTTAGCACCTGTCAATGTCTCAAATACATAGTGTCCTTATTTTTATAGCATATGCTATTGGCAGTCCGCTATAGCACCACTCATTGAAACAAAAGCATATGCTTTCATTTTCAAAAGCGCGCTTCTTTGGAGCAAACAACTTTTCATTTGATTCAAATTTACACGCATTTTCTTCAAGTTTATCTATTAGATGTTTCAAATGAATAATGTCAAAGAAGCAATAAATTATTCTGTTGCTATATATAGATGAACTATAGAAACAATTTGTAGAATATCATTAATTTAACAGTACCGTACTTTTAATTTAAACAGTTTCATTTTTTCGTTTTAAGCAATATACTGTTCGATTAATAAATGTGTTATTGAATTAATAACGGGAAATTCAATAGCATGGAGCTATTTGATTCAACAGCACTTTTTTTTCAGTGTACTAGCGTTACAAGTGTTTCCCGTTGAAATTTTTCTTACAAACTATACTTATACTAAATTTTTGCGTCTACAGAACGGCTTGAAAGGAGTACTCGCATTTGCCTGGACCACCCGTCAATGGGTTTTCTCGCCAGAGAAGAGGGAAAACTGTAGAAAACCTCTTCTGAGTACAACCGGTTTATCGACAGCCGAGTTTTAACGGTGTGTACTGGACAATAATCGACAGTGCACATCATTATACCTCGACGTCAAACCTCCCGCTCAGATTATCTCACATGCCGGAAAAATCCCAGGATAATGGGCGCGAACCAAGTACCCTTGGTCAGCCCACCAAGCCATCCATCCATTTTTGTGCTTTCCTGGAAGTGATGGGAACTATAGTCTTTGCGATAAAAATGCTTTTTATCAATGACGGTACTTGATATTTAGCAAATTCTTTGTAAGAATTGTTTATAGCATTTTTAAAAATTGCGTTTATAAATTTCGGATAAACGGTTGATACACCAATTCCATTGTAATGTTAAAATAAGTTGTCAAAATAAGTTAGTGTCGAAGAAAAGAAGTTTTTTTTCCACTCTGAACATAGTTTTTTGTAAAAATTGTTTATAATATTGTTTAAAAAAAATATTAAACAATTACAAACAAAGGTTTGTCTCCCCAAAATTTATTCTAATGACAAACCAAGCAAAATGTGAAAAAAAAATTTTTTCCACTCAAAACTTCTTTTTCTATGAAAATTGTTTATAAAAATTGTTTATAATATTTTTTAATATTGTCAAATAAATTTAAATTAAAGTTTAAACCTTCAGCAACATTTTGATTACCAGAGAGTGTAACGTAATTAAAAAATAATTTTTCTACGAATCCATTTCATGTTTTGCAAATTGTTTATAACATTCTGAAACATTTTATAATGGGGTGGTAGCGATTCTACGCAAATAAACCCTACAAAATAAAATTCTACACAATTAACTCTACACCAGGAAATTGTACACAATACATTAAATAAATTTGATTAATTCTATGTAAATAAATTCTACACAAAAAAGTCCTACACATTAGAATTAAATAGAACAAAATATATCATTAAAATCTTTTTTCTAACACACGCGCCGAAAGTACATCATTTCTTACCTGTTTAGAAGGTGGAAAGTAAGTCTTTCCCGGCGACAGGGAGGTAATGTTACTTTACCTCCCCGTGACGTCATAACGGGGAGGTAAAGTTACTTTACCTCCCCGCTGTGATGTCACAGGGAGAGAAAGTAATATTTTCTTCCTGCTGCTATAAAAATTTGTAATTTTTTTTAAATTTTTTAAAAATATAAAAAGAGCTATATATTTTTTAAGATTAAATATGTATCATGTTGTTATTTTTTTTATTAATAATGGATTTTAAATAAATATGACAACAAAAAATTCCATTAAATAATTGCATATTTGAACTTTCGTTTACGTGTGTTAAAAAAAATAGTATGTGCACCACGGAAGGAAAAAGATTTTCCTCCCTAGGTGCACAATATACTATTAATTCTACACGATTAAATACTACATCAGAAAATTTGACACAGTTTATTTTAATTAAAATAAAATTCTAATAATAATTTTTTTATTTTAAATTATAATTCTACGCAGTCGAATTGTACACCAGAAAACTCTACACATTTGAAAAATATTGATTAAATTAACTTTTAAAAAATTCTAAATAAATTAATTCTACAAATAAATATTCTACACAATAATAATACTAAATAAAATGTAACTTTAAATAAAATTTATTTAATTTTGCACGGTTAAATACTACATTAAAAAATTCTACACAATGTATTTTTAAACGAAGAAAAATACGAATTATTTTTTCAATTTAATTTTTAATTCTCCACACTTAAATTCGACCCCAGAAAACTCTACACATTGGAAAAATATTGATTAAATTAAGTTTAAAAAAATTCTAAATAAAGAAATTCTACAAATAAATACTCTACACATTAGAACTAAATAAAATGTAACTTTAAATAAAATTTATTTAATTTTGCACGATTAAATACTACATAAAAAAATTCTACGCAATATAACGAAAAAAATAACAATTATTTTTTAAATTAAATTTTTAATATTTTGCACAGTTAAATTGAAAACCAAAAAACTTGACGCAATGAAATAATTTTTTTAAGAAATTTTAAAACTAGTCAAATATATTCTTCAAAAAAAAACTCTACACATTAAAATAAAATAAATATAAAGTTTTTAATCTAATTTGTTTAATTCTACACACTTAAATTCTATATCAGAAAATTGTACACAAATTATTTTTAAGCAAGGAAAAATATTTTCATTATTTTTTTAATTTAATTTTTAACCCTATACATTTTAATTCAACTCTGGAAAACTCTACACAAATGAGCTTTAAAGTCGTCGCATATTATTTTTAGATAAGATGAAATTATTTTTTTAACTCTACACGGAAAAAAATAGTTCACGAATCTCTCGTGAACTAGTATATCACTTTTGGATGGGACACAAAATTTCAAAATTTTCATTCACTTTTGATTAGAAATGGCGAACGTCAACGAAAAACTGAAACAAAGTTAATGAATTTTTGATGAACGTGTTAAGGATGAGTAGTTCGTCAAAAGCAGAGGTACAAGTTGACGAAAAAGTCGTGAACTCGCGAGTCTCAGTAGTATGCGCAGTTCGCAATGCGCATCAAATATGGCTGATCAAGAATTCATCTGTCATAATTCAGTCGGTGTCATCAGTGTTTACACTCGGACAAATTCTTTGTTTGATTAAATTTATTATTTAGAATCAATGTTTTTATTATTCATTGAATATTTTTGTGTGCTAATTTCTTTTGTGAAACAAATAATTCATAAAGTAAATTAGAAGTTACGACAAGGATCGTTTTATACTTTGCACGGTCCTGAGTTTTGTAGCAGACAAAGCTAATCGTGTCGTTTGCAGGAGTACTGTCAGTGTATATAGATTTAGCCGTGTCGGTTAGTTGTTAGGAATATTATTAGGGTACTAGGTTCGAATCCCGTGAAGCGAGTTGCGAATTTTAATGGCGATAAAATTGTGTATTCTGTGTAGTTGGGTGCGTATAGGCGTCAAGTTATCAAATTAAGTGAAATACTATCAAAAAAGTAGTGTCTAGAAATTATTTTTTTTGTTTTTAACATTTTTTAAAAGTTCACGAATTTTTCGTCAACTTTGACGAAAAGTTCAGAAACCGTACTACGTTTCTAGTGAAGGAGTTGATGAAATTTTGATGAACTGTGTTTATAGATTTTGAAGAATTTTGTGTCCCATCCAAAAGTGATATACTAGTTCACGAGAGATTCGTGAACTTTTTTTTTCCGTGTACGCAATTAAATTAAACACAAAGAAACTCTACAAATGAATTCATTTAATTAATAATAATAATATATAATAATAATATAATATAATATAATATAATATAATATAATATATAATAATATATTTGTTGCCAAAAATTTTTGTGTTGAGTTTTATTTTGTAGAGTTTTCCAGAGTTGAATTAAATTGTATAGGGTTAAAAATTAAATTAAAAAAATAAAGAAAATATTTTTTCTTGCTTAAAAATAATTTGTGTACAATTTTCTGATATAGAATTTAAGTGTGTAGAATTAAACAAATTAGATTAAAAACTATATTTATTTTATTTTAATGTGAAGAGTTTTTTTTTTAAGAATATATTTGACTAGTTTTAAAATTTCTTAAAAAAATTATTTCATTGTGTCAAGTTTTTTGGTTTTCAATTTAACTGTGCAGAATATTAAAAATTTAATTTAAAAAATAATTGTTATTTTTTTCGTTATATTGCGTAGAATTTTTTTATGTAGTATTTAATCGTGCAAAATTAAATAAATTTTATTTAAAGTTACATTTTATTTAGTATTATTATTGTGTAGAATATTTATTTGTAGAATTAATTTATTTAGAATTTTTTAAAAGTTAATTTAATCAATATTTTTCAAATGTGTAGAGTTTTCTGGTGTACAATTCGACTGCGTAGAATTATAATTTAAAATAAAAAAATTATTATTAGAATTTTATTTTAATTAAAATAAACTGTGTCAAATTTTCTGATGTAGTATTTAATTGTGTAGAATTAAAAGATTTTAATGATATATTTTGTTCTATTTAATTCTAATGTGTAGAACTTTTTTCTGTAGAATTTATTTACGTAGAATTAATCAAATTTATTTAATGTATTGTGTACAATTTCCTGTTGTAGAGTTAATTGTGTAGGATTTTATTTTGTAGGGTTTATTTGCGTAGAATCGCTACCACCCCTTTTGTTCCCACTTTGGCACATAATTTTCAAATTGTTTATAAAAATCTATATATATATATATATATATATATAAGATGAGACTTTTGTCTGTACATTGCTCAGAACTTAAAATTTTACACATATTTATTCGTTTTGAGCATCCAGGATTCCAAAAATGCCAATAAAAAATTTAGTGTATGTATGTATGTGTGTATGTATGTCCGTATGTCACAGAATCATTGTTCGCGAATCACTTAAAAACGGTTTTACCGTTTGAAACCAAATTTGGCAGAATGTTTGACCTTAGGCCAAGGAAGGTTTTTAAATTTACAGATTTGAAAAATATTAATTAGAACGGGAGATATTAAATTTTTTCAAAAAATTAAAAAATCAGAAATTTTCAAATTTTACCTTTTTTAAAAAAAATGCTTTCAAACTTTGTATAATTGAGTATAACATGATATTTAGTAACATTCTATAATAGATTTGCCAATAAAATGTCCTATAACTAAGATGTAAATATAAACATGATTTTTAAAAAACTAAAAAATCGCAAATATCCCAATTTTATATTTTGTAATGAAATGCGTTTAAATGATCTATAATTGATTGTTACATGTTAATTGGTCAAATTTCAGTATAATTTTTTCAAAAATTGTGTCCTATAACTAAGATGTAAAGATAAAAATGTTTTCAAAAAAATGAAATTTTAAAAATTTTAGATTTTTTTAATGTATTGCTTTTAAACGATCTATAATTGAGTATAACATGTTATTACACGCTAAGAAAAGTTCTACTAAAGTAGAGATAACAATCACTATAATAGCTACACTGAAAAAAAAAGTATTGAACCAAGAAAATTTTTCTTGGTTGAAGTAAATGGTGGGATTGAATACGGCCAAGAGTATTATAGTATTGATTCAAGAAAACGATTTTCTTGACATAGTATACTTGGTAGGAGAGTATATGTTCTTGATCCAAGAAAATATGGAATCCAGTCAAGAAATTAAGTTTCACGAAAGAAATGCAGATTATATTAATTCAAGAACATTTGTGTATCAAATCAAGAAAATATTTTCTTGATTTGAGAAAATTATAAATTTCAATAAAAAAAATTTTTTCTCAATTCAAGTAAATTATTTACTTGAATCCCCCCCCCCCCTCTCTCATCCCATGATTTCTAATACTTAGGTCAAACATTTTTATTATTTAATTAATTAACATTTATATTTTTTATTTAAATAATTAAACAATTGTTATTTTACATAATATTTACATTTAATTAATACTTATCACAAATACAACAAATATACCTTGAAAGAAAATTTTCCACGGTCGGAGGAATCGAACCCGGGTTGCACGCGTCAGAAGCCGTACCGTTGCCACTATGCCATCCAAGTCTCAATGGATAGTTTTCAAAAACTGCTATTTAAGTTGCACATCCATTTGAAGAAAAATATTTTCTTGGATCAAGAACACCAGCATTGTGTTAAGTAAAAAAAAGTTTCAAAGCAAATGAATGAAATGATTTGATTTAAGAAACACGAATTCTCTAGACAATACTTTACTATTTCGCTTAAGAACATAATATTCTTGATTCAATCCTTTTTGGTACTTAGGATAAGTAAAATATTTGATTGTAATAATAACATATTTACTTCCACCAAATACTGAATTATTAATACAAGAACTATACCCAATGCTCATAATTACTTGGCACAAGAAAATAAATTTCTCTCTTCAAATAAATATAGGATTGATTCAAGTAAATTCTGTCAAGTAAATGCATTTACTTGGTTCAATT
Organism: Leptopilina drosophilae; assembly: GCA_032873175.1. Lineage (NCBI taxonomy): Eukaryota > Metazoa > Arthropoda > Insecta > Hymenoptera > Figitidae > Leptopilina > Leptopilina drosophilae. The sequence goes on along the minus strand of CM065479.1, from coordinate 29,890,865 downwards.
ACAATTTTTTTTCAGTGTATAAGTTTCACTGATTTGGCTCCATCGATAATCCATTTTCGCTGATCCAGCGAAAATGATATTTCTTGCTTTACCTTTTGAAAACAACATAACCTCAAAATAACACTTGAATGAAAACATTTTTAAATTAATGTTCAAAGCGTATATTCAAATTCTATTAATTATATTTTTTATATTATAACTAATAAAATGTAAAATTAGTAAATTAATACGTATTTAGAGGTAATAAATGTAAATTTCACATTTGTGATTTTAGAGAAATTTCTATGAGAATGGTAAACTGTCAAATATTTCCAATATGGCTGACCAGTGAAATTCATTTTCTCTATATCAGAGAAACAATTTGACTAATGCATTGGAAATCATTCACTGAATTAGTTGAATAGATTCTTTATGTTATTTATTTTCGAAATTAGCTGTTCCCCACAGTAAAAATTTTTTTCCGTGTTTAGTCACATTTTAGCATAATTTAGCAAAAAATACTATTCCATATTTCAGATGTAAGTATAATAATGTTTTCGGAAAATTTAAAAAAAAATTATTTTTTTATAAGAGACAATTTTTGGAAAAATTATGCCAAAATTTGACAAAATAACATGTAACAATGAATTATAGATCATTTAAAAGCAATTCATTAAAAAATATAAAATTTGAAAAATTTCGATTTTTTTAATTTTTTGAAAACATTTTTATACTTACATCTTGGTAATAGGACATTATTTTTGGCAAAAAATTTTTACATTTTGATAGACTGCAGTGAAATAATCAGTTATGACTTTTGTGAGATATACATAAACAATAAATTTACAGATTTTAAACATATTAATTAGAACGGGAGGTATTCAATTTTTTCTAATCATTTAAAAAATGGAAAATTTTTAATTTTTTTGTTTTTTAATATATATCTTTTAAACTTTTGACGTCAAAATAATGGAATTTAGAATAATTTGTTTATCCAATTAATCAAAAAATTTCCAATTACAAAACTTCGAAAATATTAAAAATGGTAAACGATAAATGGTAAACAATGTGAAAAATATTAATCCATAGCTTTAAAATTATTTTTAAAGAAGATTGAAAATGGAGATTTTTTATGATAAAATTCATACTACAGAAATTCAAGAATACCTGTGAAACCATACTTGCATTATGCTACTGGGAAAAAACTTAGAAAGTAAAAAGTTTTGTTATTTTAATTCTAGGTTTAACTATTATGGATGTATTGAGCATTGTAAAGGCAAAAGTTAAACAGAGTGTCTATTATTGTTTTTGTGTAACAAACTATCCGGCTTTTCCCATCTTTGTCGAAATTTTTCCAGGTGTATATTTTCTCATCAAATATACATTTTTTTGATAAGAATAAACGATAAATAAAACTACAAATGGCTACAAAAATTCACATATTTTATGAAAATACTTTTCGACGGGATTTTGTTTTTACAAAAAACGGGAAGTATGCAGGAATTTTATTTAATCGGGAAAAATTGTGAATTCAGCTTGCAATATAGGTCTTATTTTACATTTAAGCAATTATGATATTAGTTCGAATTTGACTTTACTATAACTCAAAAAACTGGTCGAAATTTAGGATTAACTTATAATACTATAATTAAATTTCTACAAATAATTGACAAACATTGTTTTCTGCATTTTAATAAATAAAAAATTAATTATTTGGTGATAAAAATTTAATCACTGTTTTAAAATAGTAATATTTTTATAGTGAAATAGTTCATGGTAGCTAATCATAATTTCTCCAGTCAAATTAAATTTCCCACTATTTCCTATTTTTCGAGACTGGTAGACACACTATTAAATGTATCTGTAGAAACTAAAACCCGTCGAAGACGGGTACGACAGCTAGTTGTTTATTTAAGTTTGTTTATTTAAGTATTTTTTAAAATTACTTTTCCATATTTGAATATTTTGGCGGCCATTTGTGAGGCGCCATTTTGAAATTTGAGAAAAATTTTTTTCTGTATCGTGTCTATTTGATAGTCTCAATATTTTGGACGCGATATTTTCATATCCCGGATTTTTTCCTAACCGATGTTTTTTCTAACGGCATGTTTTTTATTTAAACAATTATAACTTTTTACTATAAATTGGAAATTAAAATTTCTTTTTAGATTTTGAAAGAGGACACTCAAACCATTAAAAAAACCTATCTCCCGATTTTTTTGAAAATCGTAGCTCGTAGAACGGAAAGTTCAAACTTCCCAGCTTAAAATCCCCGTACAGGATTCTTAAAGGATCCTCCTGAGATCTTGAACAGGTCCTGTGCAGGATTCCATACAGGATCCCGTACGGGATTTTGGAACAGGGTTCCTGTGCAGGTTCCGATGCAGGAACCTTAGTTATCAAAGATTTCTGTAAAGGTTCCTGTACAGGAACACTTGCAGGATCCTGTACAGGAAATTTTTAAAAAAATTTTATGTCAAGCAACATTGGACATACATAGACTTCATATTTTAATATGTTAGGCTCGTATATCAATGTTGGACAGAAAAATGTATTGCGCATTCGAGAAACTCATAGAAAACTACTGCGCAGGAGTTAAAAATATAAATAAATTAATTGAGGAAACCGTGTAGGATCCTTTAAGGGTTTCTCACAGGATCCTTTACACTTAAGTACCTGCAGTTTACAAAACTACAAAGGTTCCTGTACAGGAACCTTTACAAAGTTTCCTGTACAGGATCCTACAAGTGTTCCTGTACAGAAACCTTTACAGAAATCTTCGATAACTAAGGTTTCTGCATCGGAACCTGCACAGGAACCCTGTTCCAAAATCCCGTACGGGATCCTCTACAGGACTAGTACGGGATCCTGAATGAGATCCTGCGCAGGACCTGTACAGGATCCCAAGAGGATCCTTTAAGGATCCTGTACCGGGATTTTAAGCTGGGTTGTGCTTAGAAATACGGATATTTGGGGCTAAATGGGTTAAAGTACGATGTCATCTGGTACAATCATCAACTACTGGGTACCATCAAAGATGTTACATAAATATTATGTTAGTTTACAGAATTAAAGATCTATATACAATCATTATGTTAATTTTCCTCTTAGTATAGTAAACACGCTATTTTTTTTCTCTGACAACTGCCAACAATTATTATTTTAATAAGCAGATTATGTTAAATTAATCGTGACATCCAAAATCTCACTTGCAGATGAATCGCCCATGTTGCAGTGTAACTTTTCTGTTGTTTTACTGTATAGTAGAAGAAGAAGGAAATAATCAACAAAGACTTAAGTTTGAAATTTATATATAAGATGCTTTGCGGGAAAACAATCGTTTTATCGATTTGAGAGAGAGAGAGAGAGAGAGAGAGAGAGAGTAATTCTCTCATACCGTATGTAGATAAAATCGTGTATTTGTGCCGTTTTGTGTGTTAAAAGATCAAGGCTTTTTATACCATATAGTTTATTCAATCGATTTATATGTTTGAAAAATCTCGTCTGTATAATTTGAGTTTGAATATATCAGTATGAAAGTAGAGAAATAAAGTGTGCGGGGCCGCGCTTTTACTGGAATAAGAATCATGTCATTAGAATTTATCTGGGAACTTTTGAAGCTTCTAGTTTTCTCGCTTTTATGTTTCTTTCTTAAGTAATAAATACAAACACACTACACTATTTCTGTATTTAGAGAAAGTATTTATTTATACACTCGTCTTTTGCCTTAATACTAGCGTTACAAGTGTTTCCCGTGGAAATTTTTCTTACAAACTATACTTATACTAAATTTTTGCGTCTACAGAACGGCTTGAAATTAGGAGTACTCGCATTTGCCTGGACCACTCGTCTAATGGCTTTTCTCGTCAGAGAAGAGGGAAAACTGTAGAAAACCTCTTCTGAGTACAACCGGTTTATCGACAGCCGAGTTTTAACGGTGTGTACTGGACAATAATCGTCGGTGCACATCATTACACTTCGACGTCAAACCTCCCGCTCAGATTATCTCACGTGCACTGAGAAAATTTTGGGGACAATACTGCTCCGGTAGGTGTCACCGCTACGTTAAATGAAGAACTGGAGCGCAACTTTACCTACGATTTGCAGCCGCCCGGAAAAAAGTAAGAATCTGTTCTCATAGACTTTACTCCGTGCTCATGGAACTGATTCTTATCTTTTAAAAGTCAAAATCAGCCCCGTGAGAAGTAGAAGCTGCCTTTTGCAGAGCGGCTGCGAATCGTAAACAGATATCGCCAGCGACTCTCATGAATTCCTGCAGCGTCCCCAAAATTTCCTCAGTGTGCCGGAAAAATCCCAGGTTAATGAGCGCGAATCAAGTACTCCCTTGGTCCTACACTGAGAAAATATTTTGTATAAAGTTTAGTCAAAAGTTGGTTAAAATGGCTACACATAGGCATTTTAATAATGTTTAAAATTCTCTTGTATGGTTATTAAAATGCATTTTCCAAAGAATGTTCAAAAAGTAATTTAAAGATTAAAACAGACATTAGATTAAACTTTTGTATGCATTTGATCATAAACTGATTTACAATTTTTAATACTTTATGCTGTACTTTGGTAGATATTTACCTGCGTGTGTCACAGTTTGTCGAGAAGTTGAGATCAACGATTGTTGATTTTTATATGTTGTACGAATTTCGATATCAACATATCCTTTTAAAAATGTTGGTAATACAGGAATTAGTCCTAGGAATCAACCGTCGGTAGGTAGGAATGATGATTTTACTAGTCTCCCCACCACATTTCCTTCCCCACATTTTACCAATAGCTTGTTCACATTTTACTCAACTTTTGACTGAAATTTAAGTTTCCATAGGTCACTCTCTGAAATGTTTTGAATACGTTCTCTCATTTTTTTTTGTTTATATTGTGTTTAAACGTAGACTAGGCTTTATTCCAACACTTTTCTTTTCTTTACAAAGTATTGTTGAAATTCTATGAAATTTGATTTAAAAACTGACCAATTTTATTTTCATCTACGTAAAATTTATTTTGAACTACAGTTGGTTAAACTTTATTCAAAAGCGCATGTGTAGCCATTTTACTCAACTTTTGACTAAAGTTTGTACAAAACATTTTCTCAGTGTATGCGTTCGCTGAGCCAGGCATTTATCCGACCGAGCAAATCTGTCGGTTATTTAGAGAAAGTATATACTACAAGATTTAAGATAATTGCAATTTAAGGGACTTTCGTATTAGTTGAATACTATATATAGTGTAGTATTATACCAATAAAGAAATCCTGTTTGCAATAGGAACCATTGAAATGCAGAATATCTTCTTTAAAAAAATTGGTCTACTATTGAAATAAATCTTTAACGTGTAGCTGAAAAAGCGGGTAAAAATGAATATGCAAAATAAAACATTTGTTTGAAATGTTGGTGCTAAGTTGATATTTTCTATTTTGTTCCTCAGCACTCTTGGACCCTCTTTTTAAATTAAAAAACATTTTTTACTTTTTTAAAAAAAGATTCTTTTTATGGTCTAAAAACAATGCCTAGGATGTATACTTTTGAGAAACGAAACTCCTCGGATAGTATGAATTTTTGAATTTATTTATATCTAAGAAATGATGTTCACTAAAATTTACACCCAAATAAAATAAATAATAGAAAAGTTAATAGATAAATACATAAATAAAAGAAGTATTTATTTGAGAAAAATGTATTGTTGCACACCGGGGAAGAGTATTTCAGTCCAAACTCGAATCAAGTTAGGCTCACTTCAAGACTCAATTGAGCCAATCAGTTGACAAGAATTGGATCTTAATGCGAGCTTAACTCTTAAGCTTGAAGAGTGAAATATCGGAGACCTATGGTGAAGCAGAGAGTGAAGCATATAGAATATGCCTTGACAAGAAAAATCATTCAAGTCGTTAACTTTTATGTGCTCACGTAACGATCTTGCAAAACCCCAGAAGAAAAGAGCAATTTAATGACATTTTTTGTGGCTACAATGTAATGCAAGATATTTTTATTTAGTAATAAAAAAATCCCTCCCCATTTTTTTATTACATCTAATAATAATTTTATAGTTCCTCCCCTCCAAAGAAAACAATTTTTTCTTATCCATTATCCTGAATTAGAAAAAAATATATTTATCAATTATAAGAATTAATTATTGAAAATTATTGAATAAAGAAAAATTGCTTCTCTGTGTTTGATTAATAATATAATATTGCTTTTAAGATATAGGATATTATAGTATTACTACTGCAAAAAGTAATTCGCAACTTTTTTTCTTACGAACAATTATATATAGAAGATATGATACTATTATCGACCTTATCAACAGGTAGGGGAGACCGGGGCTAAACCGGACGGATTTGGTCTTTGACCAGAAAACTCATACAAAAACATATTTTTTGCTAAAGAGTAATATACCGTTTTGAAGCTTGTACCTTCACCTACAAATCGCACTTATTCGATTTTAAAAAACTACAGTAGCTTTGGAGATATATTGCTTCAAAGGTGACTACCTCGAAAACGAAAATACGAAAATTAGTGGGGCTAAACCGGACACCCCATGGGGCTAAATTGGACACGGCTAATTAATTAAAGAATGAGACACAAATTTTCGTTTATTTTTGTAGAAAAGTCAAATCAATTCTTCTTTTATTTATTTGCAGATACTTCTATACAAAGAATATAATATAAACTGTAAAATCAATAATTAATATAATATAAAATGAATTACAGTTTTCAGACTTGTGTCTGTTTGTAGCAACTCGCTTGCGAATTCGAGTTTTAAAATAAATTCTTTATTTATTTATTTATAAAGTGGTTCTATGCAAAGAATAATATAAAATAGTTAATTAGTATAAAATAAATTAAAGTATTCAAAGATTTGGTTGTTTTTTACCACGATGTCCGATTCAGCCCCACACCGTCATCTTATAATTAACCTGCAATATATTTTTTCTTCTTAACGTTTTCCATTAAACTTTTTTTCTACTAAACCCAGTACACCTTGAGCTAAAAGAAAAATGGCCGTATGATATTTGCACTTTAACTTTAACGATAAAAACCCAAAAAAATGAGAACAATTTTTTTTTACTTTTACCTCAAAAAATGACATTTTTATATATTAACGGCAACTATTATTATAAGAAAAATGACACGTCCCTAAAACCTCATGCAGCATTTGCATCACGAAATTGCGCGTTCATAGGTTATTTACATGATTTGAAATTCTTCACGGTTTCGGAAATATTTGACTTGTCCGGTTTAGCCCCGGTCTCCCCTAAACCTGTTTCTTGACGTCATAGGAAACCTCAAGAGGCAGAGAGTATTGAATATTTCAATGGCATTGAAGACTGAGTTTTTAATGATAATAACAGGGCTCGGATCGTCTTTAAGACTCAAAAAATGTCGCTTTAGTCGCATAAATTCACAACAAAAGTCACGAAAAGTCGCATAAAATTTCCGAAAAAGTGGGAAAAAAGTCGAATAAAATTTTAGGAAAAAAACGCCAAAAAGGAAACATGAAATTGTCAAAATTGTAATAAAAAATCACATTTCTCGTCAACACATACTTTAACATCAAACAATCTGGAATAATATAATTTAATAAAATTAAATAAAATGCATGGCAAAAATTTAATCAGGTATTTTTAATATTTTTTAAAAAATATGTTCAAAATTTCAATTATTTTTATAAATAATAAAATTCTTTTCCAAAATTCAATTATTTAAAAATAAATTTAATGAAATGCCTGTCTTAATTTCAATTATCTTTATAGATAATAAAATTCTTCTTTAAAATTCATTTATTTTCAAAAATAATGATATTTTTTTTTTCAAAAATTCAATTACATTCAAATTTTTTTTTAATTTCTCGTCAAAATGTTACAAATAATAAAATTTATCATGGAAATTAAATTATTTTCAAAACTAATAAAATTCTTCACAGAATTTTAATTATTTTCAAATTTTATTTAAATTCTCAAAAATTGAATTATCTTTATAAATATCAAAATTCTTCTTCAAAGTTAAATTACTTTTAAACATTTAAAAAAAATTGTTGAAAAATTCAATTATCTTTATAACTATCAAAATTCTTCTTCAAAAACCAATTACTTTTAAACAGTTTTTTAAAAAATCTGTTCAATAATTCAATTATCTTTATAAATATCAAAATTCTTCTTCAAAATTCAATTACTTTTAAACATTTTCTTAAAAAATCTGTTCAATAATTCAATTATATTTATAAATATCAAAATTCTTCTTCAAAATTCAATTACTTTTGGTTGAATCCATTTCAAATCAGGCAAGCCGACTAACTTCAATTCGTAGAATTACCTGTCGATGAAATATGTTATTTTATATGAAAAATAAAGAGACACGTATTTTTTTATTTTTTATAAAAATGTTTTTTAACGAAGTTAGCCACATTTGAACTTTGAGCCGTAAAACCCTAAAAAACGGTGAAAAAATGGTTTTACTTGTAATTTTTTTTCTACTGAGTATTAATAAATTTTTCTTCTTGATTCTTATTGGTGGTCTTCTTTTCTTCGAAACCCCGTTTAAAATTTATAAAAAACTTCAAAATTTAAAAAGTGGCGGCAGATTTAAAAAAAATAAACTTAATTTTCTCGAAAACACCACCTTTTTTTGCTCAAATTTTTAGAGAAACTTTGTATTAATATAAAGAAGAAATTACATGAGTTTCAAGTGGGCTAAACGATATTTGTACTTAAAAGAATTTTTTTTCGAACATTTTTTTTATGTTTAAAATTATTGAAGTTATTTGTTTAAAACAAAGAACAATAACAAATAAAAGTTTGCAAAGCTTCGCTTCGCCTACAGTTTATTCCAAAAAAAGTCCTCATTCATAAATTACCAACTGCTCGCACAAGTTACGAACGATATTTTTCATAAGGTGCAAAAAAGTGCCCTTTTTAGCACCGCGTTATGAAAAAGATTTTTCATTTTTAAAATTGTTGTTAATGTTTACTTAAGTGACAGATATTTTAACACGCTGAGGAAATTGACGTTACTATTACTTATTTCTATTTATATAATAATTTTATTTTTCTGATAATTATAGAAATAGAAAACTGACGTAAATTATTATAATTATCAGAAAAATAAAATTAATATATAATTAAAAATAAGTAATACTTACGTCAATTTCCTCAGCGTGTCAAAGTATCTGTCATTTAAGTAAACATTAACAACAATTTTAAAAATGAAAAATCTTTTTCATAACGCGGTGCTAAAAAGGGCACTTTTTTGCACCTTATAAAAAATATCGTTCGTAACTTGTGCGAGCAGTTGGTAATTTATGAATGAGGACTTTTTTTGGAATAAACTGTAGGCGAAGCGAAGCTTTGCAAACTTTTATTTGTTATTGTTCTTTGTTTTAAACAAATAACTTCAATAATTTTAAACATAAAAAAAATGTTCGAAAAAAAATTCTTTTAAGTACAAATATCGTTTAGCCCACTTGAAACTCATGTAATTTCTTCTTTATATTAATACAAAGTTTCTCTAAAAATTTGAGCAAAAAAAGGTGGTGTTTTCGAGAAAATTAAGTTTATTTTTTTTTAAATCTGCCGCCACTTTTTTAATTTTGAAGTTTTTTATAAATTTTAAACGGGGTTTCGAAGAAAAGAAGACCCCTAATAAGAATCAAGAAGAAAAATTTATTAATACTCAGTAGAAAAAAAATTACAAGTAAAACCATTTTTTCACCGTTTTTTAGGGTTTTACGGCTCAAAGTTCAAATGTGGCTAACTTCGTTAAAAAACATTTTTATGAAAAATAAAAAAATACGTGTCTCTTTATTTTTCATATAAAATAACATATTTCATCGACAGGTAATTCTACGAATTGAAGTTAGTCGGCTTGCCTGATTTGAAATGGATTCAACCTTTTAAACAATTTTTTTCAAAATCTGTTCAAAAATTCAATTATTATCAAAGAATTTTAATAAAATTCTTGTCAAAATTTCAATTATTTATTTATTTCTGTACGTTTGTAATTATCTTTATAAATAATAAAATTCATCCTCGAAATTCATTTAATTTCAAAAGTAATAAAATTCTTCGCAGAAATTCAATTATTTAATAAAAATTTTTTTAATCTCTCGTCAAAATTATCATTATTTTTATAAATAATAAAATTTATCATGGAAATTTAATTATTTTCAATAGTTCTGATAAAATTCTTTGCAAAATTCAATTATCTTAAAAAATAAGAAAATTTATATCAGAAATTCAATTATTTTCAAATTTTTTTTAAATTCTCCCCACAATTTTAATTATTTTTAAAAATATCAAAATTCTTCTTCTAAATTTAATTACTTTTAAACACTTTTAAAAAAAATCTGTTCAAAATTTCAATTATCCATATAAAGAATAAAATTCTTCTCTGAAATCCAATTATTTTCAAAGAATTTTATTAAAATTATTGTTAAAATTTTAATTACCTTTATAAATAAAAAAAATTCATCTTTGAAATTGAATTATTTTCAAATTCATTTCTGTGAGGACGGCCAATTAAGACACCAATTAGTTTCAACATAAATTTATTACAAATAATAATCAATTTTGTCAGGACATCAATTACGTTTGTTCGCTCGTACAGTACCGGCCAGAAGTGTCAGTCCACTTACAAAATTCGTATTAAAAACATGCCTCTCGTTTTTTGATAATATTTCAGTTAAAAATAAGTCTAGAAAAATTTAAAAATAACCATTGGAAAGCTTATAAAATTTCGCGTGAAATGAGCTAAAGTTCAAAACTATTCGTTAAATAGAAACTGAGTTAGAGTGTGAGAAATATCGTCTAATTTTCTGATTTTTGAAAATTCTGTTATCCAACTTCAAGTTCAGAATTGCTCTAAACGAGGTTTGAAAAAAAATTCAAATTCACATATAATAAAGCTTGAGATCTCCTCTTTAAAAGTAGACTAAGTAGCTTAAAAAATATTACGTGGTTTAAAAGATATTGGAGATTTTAAAAAGGTCTGCACGATTGACAAGCAAACCATCATTCAAGCAAAACAGTCACATCGCGCCTCATAGCCATGGCCGAATAGGACGCTTTATCAAAAACGGGCCCCATCATTATAATTAATTATGAATTATTATTAATTATTAATTATTAATTATTAATTATTAATTATTAATTATTAATTATTAATTATTAATTATTAATTATTAATTATTAATTATTAATTATTAATTATTAATTATTAATTATTAATTATTAATTATTAATTATTAATTATTAATTATTAATTATTAATTATTAATTATTAATTATTAATTATTAATTATTAATTATTAATTATTAATTATTAATTATTAATTATTAATTATTAATTATTAATTATTAATTATTAATTATTAATTAAATGAGATTCTTTAAATAAAACTGTAATTTGAACACGATTTATAGTTTTTTTATTAGAAATTATTATTTTAAATTTAATTTAATTAACATTAAATAATTTTTCAAAATTAAAAATTATCAATATTATAAATTAATAAATTTCTCTAAATTAAAAATAAATTAGTTAACTAGAATTTTAGTAAATTAAAAATTAAATATAATTAATAATTCATAATTAATTATAATAATGGGGCCCGTTTTTGATAAAGCGTCCTATTCGGCCCTGGCTATGAGGCGCGATGTGACTGTTTTGCTTGAATGATGGTTTGCTTGTCAATCGTGCAGACCTTTTTAAAATCTCCAATATCTTTTAAACCACGTAATATTTTTTAAGCTACTTAGTCTACTTTTAAAGAGGAGATCTCAAGCTTTATTATATGTGAATTTGAATTTTTTTTCAAACCTCGTTTAGAGCAATTCTGAACTTGAAGTTGGATAACAGAATTTTCAAAAATCAGAAAATTAGACGATATTTCTCACACTCTAACTCAGTTTCTATTTAACGAATAGTTTTGAACTTTAGCTCATTTTACGCGAAATTTTATAAGCTTTCCGATGGTTATTTTTAAATTTTTCTAGACTTATTTTTAACTGAAATATTATCAAAAAACGAGAGGCATGTTTTTAATACGAATTTTGTAAGTGGACTGACAATTCTGGCCGGTACTGTACACCCGATTCGAGATTGAGGTTTCTTTTGGAAACCTTCGTTTTCCCACACACAATACTTGTAAACAGACACACAATACACCATACATACACACAATCTCACATTTTTTTATAAAATCTTATAATATAAAATAGTGATTTTCTCACTCGGTCATCTTTAATTATTATAAAACATGAAGATATCGATTGCTCCGAGTCGAAGACTCGGAATGATCAATTTCTTCATGTTTTATAACAATTTATTATAAGTAGTTTAATTTCAAAAAGGTTTGAATTTGAATATTTTGAATAATTATAATTCTAATGAAAAAATAATAATTAAATATTTATTTAAAAAAGAAGTTACTGATGTTTTTTTTAAATTTGAAAGAAATCTGTAAATAAATTTAACAGAACATTTTTTTGACTAAAACTTTTTCCTTTAACTTTAATTATCTAAAAATTTTAAAAATTTCAGTCGCATTTTACTAAAAAAATCTCGAAAAAGTCGATTAGTCGCATCTTTTCACAAAACAGTCGAAAAAATTGGCATTTGCTTAGAAAAGGAAATTATAATTTAAATAATAATAATAATAATATTATAATAATATAAAGTTATTTAAAAAATAAAAGCAATTCAACAAAGCTAAAAGAAATATACATTTTCCATAAAAGTACAATATTATTATTATTTTTCAGTAAATAATAATAATTATTATTATTTATTATTAATATATTATTCATGTAAATAATAATAATTATTATAACTTTGTTTTTATTCCTTATTAATATATTTTTCCTTAATAATCTAAATGTTATTATTCTAATTAATTAAATTACACAAAAATTAAAAACTATTTCAACAACAAACCAGATTTGTTCTCAAAAACAACACTTACTGCGCTTACTCTCTGAACTTGAATAAGTTAAAACTTTTTCAGATTTAGATTGAGATTTAGAGAGTAATATTAAAAATTATTATTAGAGGTTTTTGAGATGAAAATTTTACTAATTGAGGGGCAGGACATCCCAGGTGCGAATTTTCGGTTGGCCCATAGTTGGGCCAACTTTTACAAGGTCGGTCCAACTTCTCGTGCCAGAGGTTGGGCCAACCATACAGATGATAACGGTTGGCCGTCTAATGGCGACGATGGTTGGCCCGACAAGTCATAAGGAAGTTGGCCCAACTTAAAATGCATATGTTGTGCCAGCTATACATTTCAATGGTTGGTCCAAAAACTGACGCCAAAGTTGGCACGACTTTAAATGCGTAAGTTTGGCCAACTTTAACAGCCAAAGGTAAAAAATTATTAAAAAACTAAATTATTTAAACAATTAACACGTTATTATTAGCAAGAACGTCAGATATAACCTTTACCTATTATTATTCAACACAATCTCATACATACATTTTCGAAAATATCTACCGCTTGCTGGGATCGAACCCCTAACCTAACGCGCCGAAGTCTTATACACTGACCACTACGCTACGCTCACATGGGAGTCCATACCGTTAAATGTATATTAAAGCTGCAACAGTCGGGCCAACCGTGGCCCAGAGTTTGGCCGACCAAGAAAGTTTAAGTCATTTAAACTGTTTTTCACAAAGTTTTGCCAACCGTCAGGCCAACCGTGGCCCAGAGTTAGGCCAACCGAGAAAGTTTAAGTCATTTAAACTGTTTTTCACAAAGTTTTGCCAACCGTCGGGCCAACCGTGGCCCAGAGTTTGGCCAACCATAAAGTTTGAGTTATTTAAACTGCGTTATACAGAGTTTTGCCAACCGTCGGGCCAACCGTGGCCCAGAGTTAGGCCAGCCGAGAAAGTTTAAGTCATTTAAACTGTTTTTCACAAAGTTTTGCCAACCGTCGGGGCAACCGTGGCCCAGAGTTAGGCCAGCCGAGAAAGTTTAAGTCATTTAAACTGTTTTTCACAAAGTTTTGCTAACCGTCGGGCCAACCGTGGCCCAGAGTTTGGCCAACCATAAAGTTTGAGTTATTTAAACTGCGTTTTACAGAGTTTTGCCAACCGTCGGGCCAACCGTGGCCCAGAGTTTGGCCAACCTAAATTTGTAAGTCATATGAGATACGTTCCCCATAGTTGTGTCGACCTTTGTCGCCAAAGTTGGCCCGACGGTTGGTTATACTCTGCATGTAATGGTTGGCTTGCAAAGTCGGGCCAACTGTGGGCACTAGTACTTGCCAAAGTTGGGCAAACTCTGGCAACCAAAACTTCGCTTGCCAAAGTTAGGCCAACCGTGGGCCAACCTTCAAACTCTGACGGCCAACCTAAATTCGCACCTGGGATAGTCAGTGAGCAGTGAGCGCCTCTGGGCCTTTCACTGTTACCTGGCTGGTATTATCCCTTGAGACAGCGCGTAGCAGCAGTTGTTACATCCGGTCCAAAAATTTCACCTCTTTTATTCATTAATGGAGTGCGAAAAAAATTCCAGAGTACTTTTTTAAGATAAAACATTTAAAAAAATTGTTTTAATCTTTTCAGTTTTAGTAAAAAAAAAATTTTCGACTCTCAGCGTCGGTGTCAATTTCAGAATTCCAAGTCATTTCCCCGAATCAATTTTACCGAATGACAAATCTACCGAATGTCAAATTTACCAAAAAATTTTTAACGAATGCTTTTTTACCGAAGGAACTTTCCCGAAAAATTTGTTAAAAAATGATATTCGGATATTTAGATACCTATTTTCATTTGCTATATATTCACATAGTGACCATAGCAACTATTGCAAATAAATTAGTTTTGACAGAAGTGTTTGATGGAGCAAAATTCTTGTGCAATATTTCATAGATAATAATTAATAAATTTTGTGTTCATAAAATTTCAAAAAGAACAGCATAATACTGAGATTGTTGTCGACGAGCTGAGTTTGGGAAGACAAGTGAAGGCCCTCCGAAACGAAAGTGGATATAGAGCATCAGAGGCGGATGTATAGCATTATAGAGCTCTCACAGAAAAAAACCCCACTCATTTTTGTTGCAACTCATTTGGAAGTCGGTCTCAAAATGAGTAACTTCAAGTGACTCGAAATGAGTAATTGGCAACTTGAAGTGACTCAAAATGAGTACTTTTTTGTGTTTCGCATGTTTAGTGTTCCATGGTTGCCCATCCCTGTCTGTCAATTGACAAATGTCTAACCTAAAACATTTTTCCATTTCTCATAAAAACAATAAATCGACTGCAAGTATTAATGTTTTGACAAGTGCAACGTGTTTATTAATTATAAACAATTATTTTAATTCATATTTTTATAAATTATTTTTAGCTTTTTCAATGTGATTGTAATTTTATCGTAAAGAAAAAATATTACCCCTTAAGACTCATTTTGAGTCTTTCCCTGGAAACTCAGAATGAATCGAAGTGGTATCATTTTTTTTGCAGTTCAAAATGAGTCTCATATGCGACTCATTTTGAGTCCGGTTTTTTCGGGATAGCTATCCCGAATATAAAAATGACAACCAGGATTATGAGTTTCTAAAAACAATTGCCTTTAACATAAATTTATAAATTTAAAATTTCGGTAATAGGTATATTCAATTTTAATAACATTTAATTTAATTTTTTCGGGAATGATAGTATTCGGTTTAATATATTTAAATATAATTTATATAACTATTTATAAATAATTATAAACAGTATTATAAATTGAGGGGCTGGATGCTATAAGGGGAAGCGGATAGTATTCGTTGTCCCCTCGCGCAGCCGCAGTCTCGCTGTAAGATAAGACTTCTAGACTGAAAAAAATATTCTTTTTTTGACAGGAAAATTCCTCTTGCAAAAATCCTCTTGAATCAAGAATATTACTCTTATATAATCGATGAGTATTTTCCACTTATTTTAAGAGAAATATTAAGTAGAGAATAATGCTCTTAAAATAAGAGAATTATTTTTTGGCCATATTCTAAAGGAAAATATGCATTGAAATAAGAGGAATCCGCTTAAAACACACCGAAAAAAAATATTCTTGTTTTAAGAGGATTCCTCTTATTTCGATGCATATTTTCCTTTTGTATATTGACCAAAAAACGTCCTCTTATTTTAAGAGGATTATTCTCCACTTAAGAGTAATTCCTCTTAAAAGTAGAGGAATAGTCTCCAATGAAGAGTAATATTCTTAATTCAAGAATAAAATGTAAGAGGATTTTAGAAGAGGAATTGTCCTCTTAAAACAAGAATATTTTTTTTCAGTGTACTTTACGCGTATCCCCTTACCGCATCCAACCTCTCAATCAATTACAAAGAAAATTGGTTATAAAATGTAAATAAATAAATTGAGGGTCTCGATCAAATAACTCGACCGACGCTCGGAGACACGCGCTAATGCCAGTCGGGTAGCAGTGAGCGCCTCTGGGACTGTCACTGCTACCCGACTGGCATTAGTGCGTGTGTCTGAGCGTCGGTCGAGTTATTTGATCGGGACCCTTAATTATATTTAACTAAATTGAGAATAATAATAATAAATTATTATTATTTAAAATAATTAAATTAAATAAATGCTTATTTCTATTATCATTATTCTTATTATTAATTTAATAATATTAATAATAATAGTTTCTCTTATTAATATTCTATTCAATCTCAGAAAATAGAATTTTTTGTCTTTTAAATCCGTTCCTCTATATTTGATCTAATTTTTTTTATTTGGTATAAATTGATATAATTACTCATTTAATTAGTTATAACCGTTACTAAAAGCAAAAAAAAGAAAAATATAATTTATAAAACATTTTACAGTTACTAAAAAGTAAGGCATTCATTTGAAACACTTAATTTTGAATTGTATATATATATTATCTGTGAGTGTGTATAAAAAAAGGATATGTCCTTTTTAGAATTACAATGTTTATCATTTTCATTAGTCATTGAGGAATTGTGGTGGGAGTATCAAAGTACAAGATGACTAACTGTTATCTAACTGTAATTTCATCCTCTTATTTCTTACACTATTTCTCAATGTCTTTAATTTTACTGACTTATTTATTATTATTTTTACTTTAATACCAAATTAATTTATTTGGCATTTATATCGTTTTTACTAAAATATACTTTTGAATATATTACAAACTTCTCTGAATAGAATGACTTCGAATATGTATGTATAAAGTTAAATTAATAAAAATGTCGAAAATGCATGTATAATTATATGACATTGTAGTAGAATGTAAAAAGATTTAATTAAATCAATAATAATTATACAATCACTGACATATGTCAGTTTGGTTATCAATAGTATTGGATATCGTATTAATATAACGCTATCCAATTTCCTAATATCAGATATGACAATTGTTTTGTTCAAAAATTCATGAAAAAACTTTAAATTTTTTTTTGTTTGCTTTGTAAATTATAAAAATAACCACGAATTTTAATACAAAACCTTGAATTTTTTCTATTTCAGACAATAATTTCTTTTTAAATAACTTAATTTTTCAAAGAATTACATCATAAAATTATGACTTATAAATTAGGTAATGAATAATTTTTACAATTTTCATAAATACTAGATTGATAAAAGAATTTTAATTAAAAATACTAAAAAAATTCCTTTTGGAAAAATTACAAATAATTACAGAAATTCAATTATTTTCAAAAGAAATAACATTTTTCGCAGAAATTCAATTATATTCAAAATTTTTTTAAAATTCTGGTCATTTCAATTATATCTTTAAAAATAAAAAAATTCTTCTCCAAAATTCAATTCTGATTACAATTTCTTTAAAAATTCTCGTCAAAATCTCAATTACCTTTATAAATAATGCAATTCTTCTCCAAAATTCAATTAAGTTCAAAATTTTTCTAAAAATTCTCGTAAAAATTTCAATTATCTTTATAAATAATACAATTCTTCTTCAAAATTCAATTATTTTTAAAAACTTTAATAAAATTCTTGGAAAAATTTCACCGAAATTCAATTATATTTATAAACTTGAATAAAATTCGTTGGAAAAATTAAATTATTTTCAAAAGTCAATTATGTTAAAAAATTGTTGTCAAAATTTCAATTATCTTTATAAATAATAAAATTCTTTAATGTTCAATTATTTTTAAAAAAATTGTTTAATTCTCGTCAAAATTTCAATTATTGTTATAAATAATACAATTCTTCTTCAAAATTCAAATATATTTAAAAACTTGAATAAAATTCTTGTTAAAATTTCACAGAAATTCAATACTTTATGAAATTTCTAATAAATTTTTTTGAAATAATTCAATTATTTTCATAAATAATAAAATTTTTATGTGAGTTTAATTATTTAATATACAAAATTTTATAAATTTTTTTGAAAAATATCAATTGTGTAAAAAGATTTTTATGAAAATCCTCGTATGAATAAAATATTTTAAAAAAATTTAACAAAGTTCTTTACAAGAATTGAATTATGTTTATAAATAATAAAATTCTTCACCGAAATTCAATTATTTTAGAAAAATTTTAATAACATTTTTGGAAATTTTTAAAAATTTTTTTTCATGAATAATAAAATTTATCCCAGGATTTTAATTAATTTTAGATGCAATATTTTAATCAAATTCCTCGAAAAATGTAATAATTATTCTTAAAAATTTTGTTAAAAATTTTCAAAAGAATTGAATTATTAAAAAATTTGTTGATAAAATTCTTTATGAGAATTAAATTTTAACAAACATTCAATTATTCAATAAATTATTTATTCTTCAATTTAAATAATTGAATTTTTCTGGAATTTTCTAATAAAAATTGATTAAAATATGAAATTACCGAATAATAATTGATTTATTGTTTATGAAAATAATTCAGTTATTATTGCAACCAATTTTATTTCAATTTTTTCAAATAATTGAATTTTTTGGAGAAAATTTACTACTTTTAAAAGTCATTGAATTCTTGCGAATGATTTTATAAGGATTTTCGTAAATAATTAAATTTTTGTTGAAAAATTTGATGGTTATTAAAAATAATAACAAAACTTGAAGAAGGTGACCACCTTCTTTATGTTTTTTAATAATATTCTTATAAATTGTTGAGTTCCAAAAAGGTTTGAATTTGAATGTTCTGAAGAATTTTAATTCCTGTGGAAAAGTAATAATTAAATACTTATTTAAAAATTTAGTTATTGATGTTTTTGAATAATTTTACAATTAATGAAATTTGTAAATAAATTTAATACAACATTTTTTTGAGTATCTAATAATTTTTAGAGTGAATCAGAATATTTTTTATGGTCAGGGAAAAAGTGAAAATTTTGTCTGGAAATCAGGGAAAAGTCAGGGAAAATTAAAATTATATATTTGTGGCAACCCTGTCTAATTACATAGTTTTATAAAATAAATTGCATCGAATTTATATTACTGGCAGATATTTAAAATTTTAATTACTTTATATGAAATTATGTGGATAATAAAAGTCAAAAACACAAGATTATAGACAGATTTTAAATACTTTGTATTTGAAAGATTTTACAATTTTGTTAAAATAAGTATTAGGCGAAACTTTTTTATTTTTGTTATAATATTAAAGAAATAAATTTTTTTGTTATAGGAAGTGTTTTTAGTACTTATTTTTTAAATTTTCTAAAAATTTGTATTACTAAAAATGTCTTTTAATTTGAATTTGTTACTGACTTTTTGTTTTTGAATTAATAAATGTGTCTAATAAATAGTAATTTTGAAATATTTTGTTAGTAAAATTTACAAATTCAAAAACAAAAAATCAGAAATTAACTAAAATCAGTAAATATTTTTACTAATTAAAATTTAGAGAGTTGATACAATAAATTAATGTGTGTTTGGTTAGTGTGAAAAATAATTAAAACGTCTTGTAATTAATTCAATTACTCAAATTTGATTATTTTTATTTATAATTTGTACTAAAACTTGTTTGTTTTTTCAAAATTCAAATATTTAGCTATTTTGGTTTACAGACAATGTTACTGAAAGTAGCTAATTTTAAAGTGAATATTTTGTCTTTTTAGTAAAATAAAATTCTAATTCTATAGAATACAATTTATTTTGATACAAAACTCTAGTTATTATAAATTTTAAATGTTAGAAATCCATCTTCATATTTACAACTTCTAGGTGTAATTTACCGATTTTTTGAGACATTTAAAAATAAATTATAATTGATTTCGTGATGTAAAAAAAAAATATTTCTAAGCCTGAAGTTATTATTATTATTATTTTTATTATTTCGCTTATGTCTCTTAAGAAAATATTTGTTTTTGTAGATAATGTATATGGGTGATTATCCTGAAAGGGACCACTTCACGTGTCTCCAACGTGAGACTCAATATTTGCATTAACTTATTATGATATTTTGTTGAGTATAAATTTCAAAAAAAATTTATCCATAATCTTCGAAACATTATTTATCTTTACATAATCTTGTAATGTTAAAATTTAAAGTTTTTCTTAGTAAAAGAATTTATTTAATTTTTTCTTTTGGTTTTGGTTAAATATGATACATATTTTTAATTATTTTTTAATATAATTAAAAATTTTGAAATATAGTCTTAATATATATCAAATTGAAGCTTAGATTCTACCGTTTATTTTTCACTTATATTTAGTTTAAACCAAATAAAAGAAATTTTTTAAATAATTAATTAAAAATTATTGGCAACGAGAGTAAAAATTCAAATTCATCTCCGAAGCCTCGTTTTTCAGTTAATAAAATCATATTTTGAAACTGTTTTTTAATTACACGTAATCTATATATTAATATTTGAAGTTGTAGCCCAAAAAATTTGTTAAATTATGTTTCAATATTTTTAAATTTAATAAAAATGTGAATTTTTTATTTGACAAACTATTCATCTCCGAAGCCTTTTTCATATTTGGTAAGCAGTATTGTTTTGTTCTTAATAATTATTTTCAAATACCTAACCCTTGAATTATAAAAAAATTTTCCGTTTTATTTAAAATAAAATATTTTTAATTTTTTAAAATATAATATATTTAGGAAAAAGTTAGATAAATATTAAAATTATAATTAAGAATAAAAATTTTTACAGAAAATATCAATTTCGAACTTAAAATGATAAATTAAAAAAATCATTACAATTTTTTTTCCGTTCAATATATAAAAATATATATTAGTTATTTTTTTAAAGATAAAATAGTTAAAAATAAATTATTAAATACACAATTCATTAAATTAAAAATGAATAATGTTAAAAGTTTAATAAATGAAAGAAATTAAATTTAAAAGGAATTTTTTTACAAAAATCCCAATATTGATTACAGTATATTTAACCTTCCAAACACTTAATATTAAAATGATGCTGGAAGGCTTATTTTTTAAAATTAATTTTGCGCAACTCAGATTTGTATATTTAATCATATTTAAAACCTATCCATGACAAAAAAATTTAGAAAATGTAAAAATTAATTTTTTTTAGTTTTTAGAAAAAAACAGGTGCCTTTCAGAAGAATCACCCATATAATCGCTTAAAAATGAAATCTTGTGTGTTACTCGTGAAATTTCCTATATTTTCAAATTTTTTTAATATTCGTCTTTTATGAACAAGTGTTTTCAAGAATATTTGTCTTTTTTTAATGACATTTCATTATTATTTTTAAATGTCGTGTGTGGTTTTGTCGTGACCTGAAATAGAATTTCACTGATAATTAATCAATGAAGATAAGAAAATTTAAAAATATGATTACTATTTTGAGTCACAATGATTAGATTAATTTTAGGAATTCTTTTTTAATACAAAATAGTAAAAATTAAGGAACTAATTCAATATTATAGTACCTAAAATTTTGACTACTTTTTAGTCATTTCTCCCTTAAAATTTAGTAAATGAAAATATAAGCAGTAAACATTTCTTCCACCACTAAAATATTTTTGTGGTTTAATTTTTAATGTTTCCTAATTCTAAATAAAAGTAAGTTAAAAATTAACAAGTGACTAATAAAATTTAATAGGTTTTTTATTAGTTTTTAGTAATTTTGCAGTTGCTTAAAGTTTTGAATTGTTCAAAAGAACGATAATTTTCTTTTGTGCTCCAATATTTTTGAAAAATACGAGACAATAATAAAATTTACTTTAAAAGTTATTAAAAATAACTAATAATTAGTAGAAAATTGCTAATTTTTAGTAAATAAATTACTAAAAAAATCAAGTTCAACTAATTGAATTATGCTTATAAAAATTTTTAGTTGCTTTTACTTAGTCTAATAGTAAATTTAACTAGGTAACAATTAGTCATTATTAAAAATTTCATTAGTATATATATTACTATTTGAATGAGTGGTAATGATTATTTTTTACTAATGTTTTTTAACAGATTTTTTTGATATCTATTATGTTATTTTTTCTACTAATTGTTTTTTTAAAATTTTTTTACTAATGTGGATTAATGGGTAATTTTTTATTATAATTCAAGTTCCAAAAGTTAATTATTTTGTTAATAATGGTTATTTTTTCTACTCTCTGTGAAAATTGTTACTAATGTATAAGTTAGTGGCTTACTTTCCATTATAAATACGAAGAGTAACTTTTTTTGAATAATGGTTCTTTTTACCAATGATTAATTTTTTACTAACGATTTGTGTTATCAATGTTTTTTTAATATCTAATTGTTATTTTTTCTACTAATAGTAATTTTTAGATATTTTTACTAATATGGATTAGTGGGTCATTTTTCTTAACAAACAAAATTTAATGAGTTAGTGATTTTTTTTAATAACGGTTATTTTTGACAAATTATTATTCTTTTACTGATTATTTTTTTACTAATAGTTACTTTATCACTCTTAGTATTATTATATTAACAGTTATTTTTTACAACTGTAATTACCGAAATAAAATTAGCCAAAATTTTACTAATAAATTATTAGTTAACTAAATTTTAATTTACAGTCAAGTTAGTTTTACCCAATGTAATTTTACGAATTTGCAGTTTTCTTTATGGGTAAACTTTATAACTACTAACAGTGTGTCATTCAGAACGTGTTAATTAAACTATTAA
This sequence comes from Leptopilina drosophilae, assembly GCA_032873175.1. NCBI lineage: Eukaryota > Metazoa > Arthropoda > Insecta > Hymenoptera > Figitidae > Leptopilina > Leptopilina drosophilae. The sequence goes on along the minus strand of CM065479.1, from coordinate 29,867,845 downwards.
AAACATTTTTTTTGTTTTTTTTTTGCAAAACGACTATTATGAATTGATTGAAAAACTGAATGTACCTTTCATGTTAATGTTCTGGCAATGTCGGCACATTCGCAGCTCTATTTCCGTACAGTCGTCTCGTGTGGAAGGTATTATAAGACTTTAGACAAAGTTCATTGCTACCGGGTAGATAATTCTATATAGCCAGGTGTTAGGAAATTCGTGAGTCCCACGTCTATATCGGCTATACGTGACCGGTTAATCTTTCGTGTATAAACACCACCCTTATCTTTCAAAGAAGCATAATGCTGGAAATCCTTTTGTGCGGAAGAATCGCGGGCACGAAACATGGAATGTTGTTTTTTTATTATATCCAAAAGCAAAAAAATGTCAAACTTTCACACATGTCACAAAAAAGTGTATATCCGTTCAGGGGAGAGGGGGTGAAAAATACACTCTTTTCTTCACTGTCACCGTTGTTTTTTCACACTTGAAACAAATATATTCTGTTCGAGAGTTGGGAGAGTTAATTAAATGGGAGGAGATATCTTTTGATTTTCTGTTTGCTTTTAATTAGGTCTTTTTTTGTATTTATGCGAGTTAAATGCCGGCCGGCACCGACCGCTCATGTGTTTGGCGCATAGCGGTTGGCTTTCGACTAGCGGTCGTCGGCGTATGCGAGATTGCGAGCTGCCAGGTACCCTCACCAAACGCAACTGCGCTTGCGCTACAAAAATGCTTTTATTGGTGAAAGAAACCGCGCCTATTTAAAACGTTTAATATACCCAGTCGAGATTAATGTCCCAGTCGAGAGCGAACATATTTGAGTGGGGCGCCTGTATATCCCCATTTTTAAAAAGTCCAAAATGTAATTTGATCAAAATTACAAATGTCAAACGTTAAATCCATATAAATGTCATTCGGTATAATGTGACTTCACACAAACGATAACTTAATAAAATGAGTTTATCCAAGAAATTGTTTTTCAGCAAATATGCTAAATTATTCAAAATAAAATTTTAGTAACCATCTTGTCAAAAAAGCAGCTTGTCAAAGATTATCTGTTTAGACAAGTTCCCCGTATAGGAACTAAAACGTTTGAAAAATAAGAATAATATTCAAGCTCTTCCTTTTTACTAACAGCTAATCTTTGATTCGCTGCTTTTTTGACAAGATGGTTACTAAAATTTTATTTTGAAAAGTCACGTCCCCCGAAGAGAAACTAAAATGTTTTGAAAAATGAAAACAGTATTCAAGCTCCTCCTTTTTCTAACAGCTAATCTTTGATTCGCTGCTTTTTTGACAAGATTGATACTAAAATTTTATTTAGAAAAATTTAGACATGTCTTTTTAAGAGTAGCTTAAATGTTTTGGAAAATAAATACAATATACAAGCTTCACATGTTGACTAACAGCTAATCTTGGATCCGTTGTTTTTTTGAAAAAATGTATGAAAAAATTTTATTTTACAGTAAATTAGATACGTTCTCTGAAGAGGTTTTTGGAGAATAAAATCAGAATTCAAACTATTCCTTTTTCTCAAAGCTAAATTAATTAATTTGATTAGTTAATTAGCAACTTACTTAGTTAGAAAGCAATTAACTTAGTTAGCTAGAAAGTGAGTTAGTTATGTAGCAAATAATTTTTGTTAGTTAGGAACTAGGTCAGTTAGCAAGTAAGTTCGTTGAATTAAGAATTGAAGTTTGTGTTAGTATTTCAGAAAAAGACTAGTGTTAAGGCTATCACATTGTGCTGTTTTTCGAATGAACTAAAATATTAAAGTAATTAAAATTATGATTTAATATTTCCCAAAAAACTAAGTTGATTATGTAATCAGCAACTTAGTTAGATAGCTACTGAGTTAGTTAATACACGGAGAGAGATTCTGTATTAATATATGTTAAAATTGGTAATAGAATTTAATATATTCTTTTTCATTTTAGGGAAATCGTGTTTTATATTAAAAATTAATATTGTGCATATTAGGAGGCAGCTCTTAATATATTTTAGAAAAATTAGTAAAAGAATTATAATCTTTAAAACTGACTACATTAAAATTATAGTCCGGGAAAGTATCGAAAGAATACCTTTAATATCGAAGAAAAAATGTGCTACATTCGAAGAGAATTTAGAAAAAGGATTTGAAACTTTCAGCGACATTCGAGGAAAATGAAAACACAGCTAGCGCGAACGATTCAGCGACAGTCGAGGAAAATGAAGACACAGCCAGCGTGAACGATTCGGCGACAGTCGAGGAAAAAAGACGTGTCCGGATTTTCTTCTACAGTATTCTAAACTTTCAACGATAGTCGCGGAAAATGAAAAATTCTGCGGACCAGTTAAAAAAAAATTCTTTCAGTTCTTATATATTTCATTCCTTTTATGCCTTATATTTAATTACAATCCTACATTTATGTACATTATCACGACTCTTATCACATGTAATTTAACACTATTTAATCACTAATCACCTACCTAAAACTAAATAGCTAACACCAATACGCATATTGTCCTACACTTTCGTTGTTTCGCACGCTATATGAGTCTACTTTTTCATCGACCTTACATACTAAATGGAATCTTTCTTTACCGCTTGCGAGAAAAAATGCAATATTTTGAAAATTAAATATCTCAAATATTTCTCTTCAACATACACAGTAAAAACAAAGTCTTAATTTTAAGAAAGGCTGATTTTAAACTTTGCCTTAATTTAAGCTACTTCTTTAAATTAAGTCAAAAAAGGATTTGAATGAAAGCACTTAGAGTCTTCAACGAATAAATATCCATTATTATGGATGAAATTAAACATGCAGGTCTTAAAAGAGGTCTAAAATTTGCTGAGAAATGGAAAAATCTTATAATCTGAAAAGAATAAACTTGTCCAACGGATTTTCAGACTTCGAGATCTGAAAGTTAAAGTAACGTCTGTCTTCTTAATATGGCGTCATCTATTTACCGAAGTGAAGTGTCTGTTAAAATTTGCTGTCGACAATAAGTGTTTTACGAAAATAATAAGTGCATATATTGTTTAATTTTGGGAACAAATACAAGTGAAAATAAAAAGTAATATTCCCAATAATTTTAACAAGTGTTTTAATTAGTTATGTCTCAAGATCAACCCGTTATTGAAACAATTACTTATATATATAGTGCTTATTATAAGTTTTTAATCCCTATTGATTCATGAAAATATTAATTAAAATAAATAATTTATATTGTTAAAAAATCCAAATATTCTCCAAGTGTTGTAAAAGAAATTTTTTTTATGTGTAAAGTCATGAAAGTAAAGTTAGTTGTGTTAAGTGAATTTATTGTTGTGAAATTTTCACCTCCTGTTATATAATATATATTTTATGAATTCAGGTACGACTATAGTTTATTTGAAAACGATTTTGAGACTAAATTTCAGCCCATATAGAGATTCATGAAATAATCAGCTCAATCAACAGTTAAAATTCAGCCTATCTGTCGTCTGATAGTTACTTTTCAGCACACGTAGCTGCTTATTTCCAGAATTGTGCTTAGATTGTTTTAAAGTTTATTTCCCATACTGAAATTAATCGCATTTGGTCTACTTTCATTTACATCTAGAAAGAAGGCAAATCTTGAGATTAAAGGAAGACTTTGTTTTTACTGTGTACTTTAGAATTTTAAAGAGTATTTCAGTGTACGTTAAAGACTATTTTACAATTATTTTTAATTTATAAGATGAAAAGAAAAATGATAATATTTAATTAAAATAATAATTAAGTCAATAAAATTATTTTCTGTTCATTACTGTAAAAACTTATTTAACGATTAATAATTATAATTATTTTATATTTACAAAAAGATTTTAATCCTCCAATATAATTCACAAACACTGTACACGGAAAAAAAATGCTGTTGAATTAATGACATATGAGTTTGATTCATTGAATAGTGTCATAACGGGCTGCCAAACGTATATGCTGTTGTTTTGAAAGCACCGATTCTAATGATTCGATAGTATCACTTTCATTGAAACAAAAGCATATTTCTTAAATTGACAGCATACTATGTTAATTTAAAGGTATTCCTTTTGAATCAACGATCAAAATTTTTTAATTTAACAGTATATGCTTTTGAGTCAATGACTATAGTTTTTCAATTTAAAAGCATCATTTTTATGATTCAAAAATTTGTACTTTTAATTTTTTTAGTTGTTGCTATCGATTAAATAACACCATACTGTTAAGTCAATTCTTTTATGTGGTTAAAGATATACCAACGATAAATTAAAAAAATGAAATTTTTGTTCATATATTTTTTATATACTATAATTAATTCTCACACCTTTAACACAATACTTCTTATATACATCTTTTTTCAATTTTACACACTAACATACACATCTTTATTATTTTTTTCATTTTTTCTAACGACAAACACACATACATACACATTCAAACACACTTTATATTTTTTTGAGTCTGAAAAATACGCTGTTCCCAATCGGTCACCCATCCAGGTAGTAACCGCGACCAAACGTGCTTAACTTTCGTGATAGACGAGAACTGCCGCGCTGCAATGTAATACATTCGCTTCTTACATTGAGCAGTTACTTTGTAGTTAAATACCGTGCGCGAGATTTTTCTTGTGAATAAGGGAATTTATATAGGGAATTTATGTTTAACTAGTCCTTAATTCTTTAGAACAATTTAAATAAAAGTTTTTTATATAAGAATTTCAAAAACGACAGGTTTAATAAACATATAAATATGTGTGAATAAGTATTTCAATAAATTTAGCACCTGTCAATGTCTCAAATACATAGTGTCCTTATTTTTATAGCATATGCTATTGGCAGTCCGCTATAGCACCACTCATTGAAACAAAAGCATATGCTTTCATTTTCAAAAGCGCGCTTCTTTGGAGCAAACAACTTTTCATTTGATTCAAATTTACACGCATTTTCTTCAAGTTTATCTATTAGATGTTTCAAATGAATAATGTCAAAGAAGCAATAAATTATTCTGTTGCTATATATAGATGAACTATAGAAACAATTTGTAGAATATCATTAATTTAACAGTACCGTACTTTTAATTTAAACAGTTTCATTTTTTCGTTTTAAGCAATATACTGTTCGATTAATAAATGTGTTATTGAATTAATAACGGAAAATTCAATAGCATGGAGCTATTTGATTCAACAGCACTTTTTTTTCAGTGTACAAAAGAATTTGTAAATGAACGGTGTTAAACTGACTGCAGGTCGCGTTTACCGCCTGAGAGTATGCGCATCTTTTCTGCGCACCGTTTTCCTCGACTCGTCGACGAAACTTTCTATCAAAGTGTTACAATAATTCCACGACTTTTTTCCGCTACTAGGTTTATAAAAAGTCCTCGACTTTTTTTAGAGAATTTCTGCTAAAATCATAGAGTATTTCTATAAGTTTATAAAGAATTTTTTCATATTCGAGAGTCTTCGAGTGGTAGCTGAAAACTTCAACGACTAATTTTTTCCGTGTATAACCAATACTAAAAATTATGAGTGAGTCAAAAAGGATAGAAAATAAAAAGATGTAAGAAGGAGAAGGATAGAATTATAGCGTTTCGAGAGTATTTCACACACACACATACACACAAATTAGTCAACGCAAGCATTATACTATATACATATAAACACAAACTATATACAATTTCAGAGATATATGGGCATATCTCTAGCACTTTTAAACTTTATGTTTCCGTTTATTATTATATTTAAAAAATTATAAAAATGATTTTGCAGTACCATAATTTGATAAATTATTGTGCTCTTTAAATATACCTTGTGTATAATAATCATTTTAATTAAGTAGGGAACGACAATAGTGAGTAAAAGTGTCGAAATCGCCAGTTTCTCGTGTGTGACATTGAACGTTTTTTCCAGTTTATATGATATAACTTTTTTAACGAGTCATTATATATTTTGTGACTTATAGTAGATGTAGTGGGGAGGGTAAGGAACCAAAAAATCATTAAGACAATGATGTGCCTCAATTAAAATAAAAATGGTGTACCTTCAAACTTGCGAGACAACTTTTCTTAAATTTTGACAATTTCGCAATTAACTTGATGCAACTTTTTTAACGAAGATTTTTAAGTAACCATAAAACGGCGTTACATTGTCTACATAATAAGAAGTAATTTGAAGCCTTACTGGAATATGTGCCACTTATACATTAGGAATGCAGTGACTTCAAAAGTTAAATTTAAAAACGAAACTCATAATAATAACCTACATTTTTGAACGGCACATGTTGAATTTGACTTCTAATCACTTTTAACTCATTGTAATCTCTTCTCGTGTATTATAAAAGTATACAAAAAAATCGTTAACCTCTACACTATTCGTAAAAAGAATTATCTAAGAAATGATATGAGCTTCTACGGTCATAATCATTGCTTCATGGAGAAAGAAAGCATTAAACTCGTAAGATTGCCTAAAATTTATTATTTATAGATTTCTGGGGTCCTCTGATTACAAATCTGAGGTTAGTTAAAAAAAATGTTTAATGGCGAATCCAAAATGTCGGACGAAATTTTAGAAAAATTATCAGATTTTAATATCTTTTGACATTTAAGAGTTTCCTGTTTTGCTCATTACGAGTTTTTAATAATTTTTAAAAAATTTAAAATAGAGAATCCAATATGGTAGATACATTTTTGAAAAATCAAATCTTTTTGCAGGATTTTTTTTTAATTTCTGGTTGTTATATAGGTTGAATCCATTTTAAATCAGGCAAGCCGAATAACTTCAAGTCGTAAAATTATCTGTCGATGAAATATGTTATTTTATATGAAAAATAAAGAGACTAAATATACAATGCTGTCGAATTCAATTAACTTTTGTTTAAATTTCGTCCGCTATATTGGATCCGCCATTTTGAATTTCGAAAAATTAACATCATATTCATAATTATCTACCCTAAAAACCCCAAGATACCGATTGATGTAAAAATCCAACTTTATGAAAAATCAATGCATTTAGAAACATTTTCTTGGGGTTAAATTTATACACAGGGGGGGTTAACAATGTGTAGAAATGAGTATCGCTAGGTTTTTTCTACTATTTGATCAATGCACAAAACAATAAAATTCATTTCAAGATTGTGCCTTGAATAGAAAAATTAAGTTTTCCAATACCTGAAAGTTTAAAAGTTCTAAAAATATGCCCATATGTTAAAACCTAAAAACGCATACATATAAAATTAACCGATACAAATAACCGTAATGTCGCACGCACGCTGTACATTGGAAGATACAGTTCTCAACTTCCTTATATACTAAACTCGAGAAATTTTCTGAACTTGCGAGAAAGTAATATTTTCTCAATATTTTGTTAAACAAAGTTCTTAATTTATTTTAAGTTATAAATAAATAATTTTGTATGCTGGGTCAAAATTTTATTGAGAAATGTTTCTCATAATACTGTTTTTAAAATTGTTTGTTTCTGGAAACTGATTTCTATTAAAGTTATATCCAATTTTAAGTTATTTGAAAAAACTCATCATTTAATTTATTGGCATAAGAATTTTTATGCATTTTATATAAAATGCAGCATTTCTTAAATCATTTTTTAATATCTTCTAATGAATTAGTTTAGTTAAAAACTCTAAAAGAAATTGAATTTTGAAGAAGTTACAAATGATTGCAAAAATTAAATTATTTTGAAGGCAGTAAAACCATTTTTATAAATAATAAAATTCAACACAGAATTTCAATTATTTTTGACACAATTTTAAAAAAATTCTTCGTAGAAATTTAATTAATTTCAATAATTTATCAAAATTCAATTATTTTTAATATCTACTATTTCAATAAAATTTCACAAAAAAATCCAATTATTTAAAAAGAAATATATTATTAAAATTCATCTTAAGAATTTAATATTATTTTTCAAAGTAATAGATAGATTCCTTCGCAGAAATTCAGTTATACAGTCAAAAAATTAAAAAACTTCTCATCAAAATTTCATTTATTATTATAAATAATAACATTTTTCTCCAAAATTCAATTATTTTCAAAAACTGTTCTTAAATAAAGAATTTTTAATATCCAGTACTTTAATAAAATTTCCCAAAGAATTCAATGATTAACAAATTTTTTTTAACCCTCACGAGCTCGAGCCGGGTTCCTCGGACCCGGAGGAAAGTTTTTTTTTATCTATTTCCGATTATGAAAATATTATTAGAAAATCAACTTCACATTAGACTTGAGGGCGTAAAAACACACATTTTTCATTTTTATAAAGAATTTTTAATTCATAAAATACTCTGGAAAATTTCCTTTTAAGTCGAACATGCGTAAAGACTCAAGAAGGGTTCGAGAGACCCGGGTTATAAATACGTATAAAAAGTTAGCAATTTTTCTGCAATATTGCATTATTTTGTAATGTTTCAACATCACCTACTGTAATAAGTGTAAACATATCCTAAATAATTCCGGGAGTGACGTAGTGCGAAAAATATAGTGCGTTTTGTACGTTTTTTGGAAAATTCCATTTCCAAAAGTTAAAGAACAGAAAATCGATCAGATTTTCTTTAAAATCGGTACCCTGGGGTTTTTAGGGTCGCTGATTACAAATGTGATGTCAGAATTGAAAAATTCAAAATGACGGATTGAATATGGTGATCGCTAAATTTTTTTTGTTTTACGTCTAAGGGGCCGTTCAAAAAATACGTAACGCGTTTTGGGGGAGGGGGGGTCAAGCAATTTGTTACGGTAAGGAGAAAAATGGCGCTAATGTATATAACAATGTGTTACGTGGGGAGAGGGGGGTCCAAATTTCCGAAAAATAGCGTAACGTATTTTTTGAACGGCCTCTAATTATAGATAATAATTATTAGGTAATTTAGCAGAAGATTTTTTTCAGGTGTTTTATATTTCTAACATTATTATATATTACTATTTTTTAAACTATTTTATATATATATATATATATATATAAATATGGTCATTTGGGGTAAACGTAAACAAGGGGTAAATGTAAACAGTAGATGTTTCTGCTAAATTTACAAAGTTAAAAATAAGTTCGACGTCAAAATTTTAATCTCAGCTCACCTACAAGATGTTCTGAGTATTACGAATATTTTATTTTGACAATTGGCAATGCCCTAGTGTAAGTTATCTTTTAATGCAAAAAAGATTGAAAATCGAAGTTTTACTGTTTCAGTATTTTGTCCTTATTAATGCCTTAACAAAAATTGACTTTGATTTCTTATTTTCTTCAATTTAGTTAATAAATAATTGAGTGTTTACATTTATCCCGAGCATTCGAAAACTCGGGGTAAATGTAAACAGAACTTCAACTACATTAAAAAAAAAATTAATAAAATTATTGGATCTTCCATTTTGAAAGGACCCCGCACAACATACATTAAAAAAAAGTTTCGGTCAAATTTGTTCAAACTTCGAAGTTTTGTAGCTTATAATCTCCTGAACAAAAAATGTTAATGGCAAAACCCCCGAAAATCAATAGTTTTTTAGCAACATCATGTTGAGTCTAAAAAAATGAGTGAAAAATAGTAAGGCTTGCTCATGGCTCAAGGCTCAAGACTTAATGCAAAGTGTCGAAGTTTGTTGATCAAAGTTTGATCTTGGTTCAAGGCTTGATCTTGGCTCAATGCTTGATCTTGGCTCAAGGTTTGATCATAGCTCAAAGCTTGATAATGGCTCAACGATTAATCATAGCTCGAAACTCTAATATGGATCAAGGCTTGATTATGACTCGATGCTCTGATATGGATCAAGGCTTGATTATGGCTCAACAGTTAATCATGGCTTGAAACTCGATTATGGATCAAGGCTTGATTATGGCTCAACGATTAATCATGGCTCGAATCACGAATATGGATCAAGGCTTGATTATGGCTGAACAGTTAATCATGGCTTGAAACTCGATTATGGATCAAGGCTTAATTATGGGTTGAAGCTTGATTATTGCTCGAGGATTAATCATAGCTTGAAACTCGATTATGGATCAAGGCTTGATTATGGATTAAGGCTTGATTATGGCTCAACGATAAATCATGGCTCGAATCTCGAATATGGATCAAGGCTTAATTATGGGTTGAAGCTTGATTATTGCTCGAGGATTAATCATAGCTTGAAACTCGATTATGGATCAAGGCTTGATTATGGGTTGAAGCTTGATTATTGCTCGAGGATTAATCATAGCTTGAAACTCGATTATGGATCAAGGCTTGATTATGGATTAAGGCTTGATTATGGCTCAACAGTTAATCATGGCTCGAATCTCGAATATGGATCAAGGCTTTATTATGGCTCAACAGTTAATCATGGCTTGAAACTCGATTATGGATCAAGGCTTGATTATGGCTCGAAGCTCTGATATGGATCAAGTCTTGATTATGGACAATGTATATATTTAGTCAATTTAATAAGTAATAATATTAATTTAATCAATTAATACCTTAAATTCGCGTTGACATAAACTCAGCAATTAAAAATGAACATTAAAAAATTTCCCGAAAAGTATTAACTTTTCCAGCACAAAATACCAAATTTTCGGTCCACCAAGTTTGTTTTAACAAAAATTTACTGCAATAATAAGTTTAAATTAATCCTTTAATCAATATTTTTATTTTTCTAGAATTTATTAAAGAAAATAAAGATACAAGAATAAAGTTTACATATGGCCAATATACAAAATCAATCAACAACTTCTGCTGAAGGTTACGCCAAGCGGCTTTAGAAAAGGAGAGTTAAATCAAAAAATCGTTATTGAAAAAATATATTTAAACAACGATTAAAAATTATTCATTTTAAACAATTTAATTATATTATAGAATATATTTAATTGCAATTTATTAATCTATCATTGTATTATAATAAAAATTAATTCGACTAATTATTCTCCTTTCTAAAAAAACAGAAAGCATAGAACTCGAATGAAAGAAAATCGAATTCGAAAACGTAACTCGAACACGTGAAACTCGAAAAATGGACATTGCTCTTACGCACGCGTGAAACCAAGTTAGAAAGATGGCCACTGTTTGTTTTCTTTTGGAATCTTATTTTATTTTCGGCAAATAATTGTTTTTTATTATAATAATATAAATAAAAGTATATTAAATGTTTTTTAATTTTTTATTTTTAGGCTGCGTCTACAATAGAAAAATAATGTGTTGAATGTGTTATGTTGTAGTATTTCTGGTTAGTGCTAAATGTATAAGATATGCACTTTGTAAACAATTGTTCCTAACCTCACTAACTTAGTTACTTAATCGGAACGAAACAAATTTCTATTTTTGTTGTGACAGACTAAAAATACAACAAAATAACCATATATATTATATGTATAAATAATAAATAAACATTTATTTGCTGAAGAATGAGTAAAAATTTTAAAAAAACATACAGTAACAGTTTTTTCATTATTGTTTAAAAACCAGTTTTCGTCCGAAGTGATATTTTAATGTTTTATTATTTCTGAACAAATATAATTTTTGAATTTTGCCACAAACATTTTGTTTCAAAATTTATTTTAGAAAATGAAATTCGTTGTTTTTACATTTTTTTACCACAACAAAATCATAATTTTATACAAAATTTAGCAAAATAAGAAAAAAATAACAGAATAGACTCTTGGAAAAAGTGAAGTTAATGCAAATTTAAAATATTCATTATGTGTGAAAAATAAAAGAAGCATTTACATTTAAGAACTGTATATAATGCCTTTTTTATAATTATACCTATTCGTACATTTTCTAAGCACAAAAAGTATTTTTTATTTTCTATGCTTTCATTTAGTTGTTAAAATATTTTCAATTAACTCAAACTTTAAATTCCAAGTTATTTGACTTAGAATTTTAAAGTTTGAGTTTATTGGAAATATTTTGACAACTATGAAAATATTGAAAATAAAGAATACTTTTTGTACTGAGAATAATTAATTCTCAGTACAAAAAGTATTCTTTATTTTCAATGTTTTCATAATTAGCTCAAAATAGCTAATTTATTTTTTCTTTTTGTTAATGAGTAATTCTTCGCGTAGCGCACAATTTGTATTTTATTATTTTTGAAAATTCTTTTGACAAACTATAAGTTACAGCCCTAATAGAATTTTAAAGTTTAATATTTCTTAATGAATGAAATATCAGTGGTAGATCGGCCAAAATAATGAAAATTTTCTTTTTTGCAATAAACAACCCTGAAAAATTTATTGCACCATGACTCACAAGGAAAACTATTGTTTTAAGCAAATTATTAGCGATTTTTATTGTTTTATTAATCTTACAATACTAAATTTTATTTGACGTGAAATTTAAATAATGGGGAATCATTATATGAAAAGCAAGTAAAGCTAATCTCAGATAGCAGCACCATTGCAAGGTCGTCTAGCGCTTAATTTTTGATTTCGCGAAAAATCACATTTGATTTAAAAACAAATGGGCGAAGTAAATAAATGTTTTTTGTGGAATTGTGAAAAGTTAAAAATTTAATTAAATAAGCGAGAAATTTGTGCCACAGGAAAAAAACGTTTTTGCAAGTCGCAGTATCGTAAATGTATTACATAAAGAAAATTGAGGTTGTGTTCATTCAGGAGAATTTATTTGTGCTTTATACTAATATTTAGTGATATTTCGGTTTGATCTTTTATGTAAATGTAATTTTGAAAACAAGAACTAACAAGAAGAGTCTGAAGAAACACGAAGGACATTGACTTATTATTGTTTAAAAAGTGTACAAAATATTGTCGAAAAACAGTAATAAAATTAATGCCTGTGCCATGTCTAAATTAATAACATTTAAATGGAATACAATTGAAAACTTGATCCTTTTATCCAAAATGAAATTATGATAGAATGTAAAAGATTCATCACTTCAATATGGAAAGTATAATTGAATTGATTGACAAATAGACAAAAGCTTTGGTCAAATGATTATTCACATTCAAAAATTTTTAGAAAAAAACTGATGTTTTGGTACAAGTTGAGTAGTATCCTTAGAGTGTTTCTATGCAACTGATAAATTTTGTTTAACATTGTGAAAAAAGCTAAATAATAAGAAACAAAAAATGTTGCTAAAAAACTCACCAAGGTCTAATCAAAGAATATTAATTTGTTACAAATAAAATTAAAAAAAACAAAATACTATTAAACGTAAAAGAACGTAGAAAAGTTTCCAATTATTTAATTAATAATTTTACAATAAAAAAATCATGTGTTGAAGAATATGTTGTGTAGGTTGTGTAGTATTGCTGGTTATATATTGTTTAAATGTTAGATAATTAAAAAAAATAAGTTTTTTTTCTTTTGAAAATTGATAAAACTAAATGATATATTTATTCAATTAAAAATGAATAACTTATCTTTTGTAATTACCTTCAAAATTTAATAATCATATCTTCAAGGTGGCCACTTGACCGGGAAATGACCGGGAAATTTGATACTAAACCGGAAATTTATTTTTAATTTTTAATTTTATTTTTAAATTGACCCAAAAAAAATATTTTTTCAATTATTACTCGAGAAGTATATTGTACATAAGTAGGTATATTAGAGAATACATAAATTAACAGACTTTAGTTAGTGAAGAAGAGGGATTACTGAGAAAATAACATAGTTACAGGGTGTCTAACGGTCAGGGAAGTCAGAATTTTTTTGGTCAGGGAAAAGTCATGGAAAAGTCAGGGAATTTCAGAGAATTTCATTAAAAGTCAGGAAAATTTCTAAAAATATATACAAACATTAAAATTTCTTATGAATAAAATATTTTTTTAATCTAATAAAACTTAGAAATTTTTTTTATGGTTTGTTTCAATCATTAGATAAAAATTTATTGTTAAATATGACAGTTGCCATATTTTTTGGCCCAAGAAAGCAGAAATAAAATTTGTTAAAAGAGATTAAAATTCAGGGAAAAAGTCAGGGAATAGTCAGGGAATTTTCTTCTCAATCTTTGTTAGACACCCTGAGTTATTTAAATTTAACGAAATCCTTTTATTTTAAGCGGATTTTTCTTTTAATGTTTATTCCACAGGATTTTTCTCATAATTTCTATTTGGGACAAAATAAGTGAAACCGGCCACTTGAAAAATTTTTTCTCCAATTTTCAAGTAATTTATAACTTGCGGTAGATATACAAGTACTTTTTTACACCCTACAATATTTTTCAAAAAAAGATTTTATTTTGGAAGTAATCACGTGTTAAAGTTTTGGTCATTTTATTTTCGTTTTCTTACTACTCTAAAACGAATAAAGATAATTAAGTAAACTTTTTTTTAAAATGAAGCCTAAAATCTATATTTTGAAGATAAAATGAAGCGATTACTAAAAAATAAATTTTTTTAATTGTTAGTAACAATTCTTTTAAACAATTGCAAATTGAAGATTATTCTCAATGTTTTTGAAAAATTTAAAAAAAAATTAAAAAAAAAAAAATTCCAAAGATTAATTTAAAAATAAGAAAAATGACTAACCTTCAATTTTATAGAAATTGTGTAAAGTTTTCTCTCAAAATGCAGGCAAAAATACACTTGATCTTAAAAATCCGCTTGAAAGAGTGATGTTTCTAACAAAACAAAAGAAGATCTTATTTATCCGTTTCCAATTTTATCTGTTTCCAGGAACAGGATTCTATTTTCGCCTGCATTTTGACAGAAAACTTTAAACAATTTCTAAAAAAAATTGAAGGTTACTCATTTTTCTTTTTTTTAAATTAATTTTTCAAAAACATTGAGAACAATCTTCAATTTGCAATTGTTTAAAAAAATTGTAACTAACAATTAAAAAAATTTATTTTTTAGTAATCGCTTTATTTTATCTTCAAAATATAGACTTCAGGCTTCATTTTTAAAAAAAGTTTACTTAGGGGAGAGCGGGGTTGAACGTGCCGGGGGTAAAAAGTTCCGTTTAATTATATCTCAAAAACAAAAAAAGATTTTAATGAAATTCAAATGAGGGAAGTATTGTTTAGGCTATTGTTTACGCTTTCCTTATTTGAATTGTATTAAAATCTTTTTTGTTTTTAAGATATAATTAAACGGAACTTTTTACCCCCGGCACGTTCAACCCCGCTCTCCCCTAATTATCTTTATTCGTTTTAGAGTAGTAAGAAAACGAAAATAAAATGACCCAAAACTTTAACACGTGTTTACTTTCAAAATAAAATTTTTTGTTGAAAAATATTGTAGGGGGTAAAAATGTACTCGTATATATACCGAAAATCATAAATTACTTGAAAATTGGAGACAACATTTTTTTAAGTGGCCGATTTCACTTATTTTGGCCCTATTATTTTCCATTCCCGTTTTTCATACGCTTATTTCAGTTTTAAAGAATCAATCTTAAAGTTCATTATGAAAAATTTTAGTTCATTTAAAGAAAAAGAAATTCGTAAAATAGTAAAAATTTCTTATTCTTTTACAACTTTCATATTATTATCGGTTCGGAAAAATGTCAAAAAAAAGTTATCTCTAAACGAGCTCAATATTGATAAGTTTAAATTTGTAATATGTATAATACAGAATAATTTAAGATTATTTGTTTCGTTTGTTATTAATATTTTAAATATTTTATAATTTGTTGGATAAAACAAATTGTCTTGCATAAAATAAAAAGATTTTCTTTGAAAAATAAAAGAAATCTTTTGTTATTTATTTAAACTTTTCGTTTTGTCTATAAATGTAAAACGTTTTGAAACTGAAAAGTTTCCTTTTATTATAAAACAAATTTATTAAATATTATTAAAGGACTGGTTATAAAAGAAAATAAATTTTTATGTTAAATAGATATTGTTTCAATCTATTTATAATAACCAAAAAACAAATAAAATTTGGCCGGGAAAACTGGGAAAAAACCGGGAATTCAATTTTCTAAAAAAAAGTGGCCACCCTGATCTTCTTCATATATCGACATTGAATATATAATAAAACTTGAATAAAAGTTGAAGTTAATCTGACTTTTTAAAGCTTCATTAATGATTTATTTGCTTAATCTTCAGAGAGAAAAAGAAATTAATTTACAGAAGTAAATGTGGAGTAGTTACTTACAATAAAAAACTTTCATAGATAATTCACGTGTTAAACGAAAATAGCGAAACAACTTGGTGAAATTATCATTTAAAACATATTCATGTACTTGAAAATTTAGTTTTTAGTTTGTATTAAATTGAAAAGATTAAATTTATATAAGGGGAAGAATAACGTAGATATGCAAAATTACATGTTTAAATGTTTATAGGAAAATTACGTGTTGAACGGAAAATGGAAGCAACGTAGTCGACCGCGAAGCGGTCGACGGAGGCGCTAGTAATATAATAACGTTTATACTTCCCTCATATGTATAATTTACAGTATATAAATAAAAACATTAATTCTCACTTAAGGATATTCATCCTTTTTCTTTAACTTTCACATTCCGGGATAAACAACATTCTTCATCCTAGAAATATAAGCAAACTTTTAGCAATGCAGAAGACATATTACTTAAAAATAAAAAAAATTCATTGATTAACCAAATGATCTTCAAATGATCTTCAATATAACAACAGTAAAGAATACACAATTTGTAACCATTAAACAACAAACAGGTATGTACGTAAGATGATGACAAAATCAAACATTCCGAGTTAGAACGTTTCGAGAGCACAGCTGACCTGTTACCAAACAGATTAGCTTTAAACAATAATCGAGTCTTGAACAGTTAATGCAACCTAAAACCATGACAAGTGCTTAATCCATAATCAACTTTGATCGAAGATTAATCGTTAAGCTATAATCAAGCTTCGAGCCATTATCAAGCCTTGATCCATTATCAAACCATGATCCATGATCAAGCCTTGATCCATATTCGAGATTCGAGCCAAGATTAATCTCCGAGCCATTATCAAGCCTTGATCCATGATCAAGGCTTGATCCATAATCGAGTTTCAAGCCATGATTAATCGTTGAGCCATAATCAAGCCTTGATCCATAATCAAGTTTCAAGCCAGGATTAATCGTTAAGCCATAATCAAGCCTTGATCCATAATCGAGTTTAAAACCATGATTAACTGTTGAGCCATAATCAAGCCCTGATCCATATTCGAGATTCGAGCCAAGATTAATCTTCGAGCCATTATCAAGCCTTGATCCATGATCAAGCCTTGATCCATAATCGAGTTTCAAGCCATAATTAATCGTTGAGCCATAATCAAGCTTTGAGCCATGATCAAACCTTGAGCCAAGATCAAGCATTGAGCCAAGATCAAACTTTGATCAAGCCTATAGCCATCAACAAGCTTCCACTCTTTGCATTAAGTCTTAAGCCTTGAGCCATGAACAAGCCTTACTATTTTTCACTCATTTTTTTAGGCTCAACATGATGTTGCTAAAACACTATAGATTTTCGGGGGTTTTGCCATTAACATTTTTTGTTCAGGAGATTATAAGCTAGAAAACTTCGAAGTTTGAACAAATTTGACAGAACATTTTTTTCAATGTATTTTGGACGGGGTCCTTTAAAAATTTGATTTTAGATTCTTATTCAGCAAGTTTAAAAACTTTTTTTTACCAAGTTGAATGAAAATCTATTAAAATTTGTTCAAGTTATTCAAGTTTTACATTACTAATTTTGTATTGGTTGATCGTTTATTTATATGATACATTATCAGTTAACTGGTTGATTTTTCTATATATTTACGAAGAACTTTTTTCAGTTTTTCCATTCCTTAAAACAGTAGTATACTTGAAATTACTTGCTTCTTAAACCTCGCTTAACTACAGTGGTGTTTACATTTACCCCGAATTTTAGGAAAATTTTAAAATCTCGGGGCAAATGTAAACAGTCAGTTTTAGGGGATTCAGGTACATCAATATTTTTTTTTACCTCATAAAATTTTTTTATAGAAGTAAAGTAACAAGTTCATGCAAAAAAAAATCCGTCCGTTTTACCTTTTAACAAAAAAACTAATGTTTTTGGTGAAGCATAGATATTCCGTTTACATTTACCCCAAATGACCCTTGTATGTAACATATATAATATATAAAATGCTTTTATAATTATTTATACATTATACGGTGATTTGGATGAAAATATTTTTTTATTTTTTATATTTTTTTATTATAAATAATGTTGTTTTTAAAACTATTTTTTAAAATAATTCTTTAAAATGTTACAATTGTATGTTAGATAAAAAATATTAATAATTTTGCTATCAAATTTTTTATTTCTATTGAATTTAAATACCGGGTCCCTCGGACCCGGCTTGTGCGCGCAGGCGGAAAAACGAACTCGAGCCCGTGAGGGTTAACAATTCTACGCAAATATTTAATTGTTTTCATAAATAATAAAAATTTAATAAGAATTCAATAATTTTTTACAAAGATTCAATTATTTTTTATATAATTTTCATCAAAATTTCTCTAAAAATGAAATTATTCTTAAAAATTGTATTAAAATTCGTCAAAATAATTCTTTAAGAGTTCAACAACTTTAAGAAACATTCAACTATTCAATAAATTATTTATTTTTGTATTTAAATAATTTAATTTTCGTAGAATTTTCTAATAAAAATTAATTTAAATATGAATATTTTAGTTAAAATTTTAAATAATAATTGAAAACTCTCTAAATTAATTGGTAAAAATATTTACTAATTTAAATTGGCAACTGACTTTTTGCTTCTGAATTAGCAGATTTTACTAATAAATAGACGTTTACACTAATTTAATCGTAAATTTTTACTTATTTATATTTAAAGAGAAATTAAACTTAAATGTCCGAAATGCCATGAAGTTTGGCTCGGATAATTTCGGAACTGCTCGACTAAAATGTTCGGCTAAACTCGGACAGTTTCGTAACCACTCTTCGACAGCCGAAAGCCTGCTATTAGGCTGGTCATAATTTTTAATATAGTCGATAACACTATTCGTTACTAAATTTACAATTTATGCAATACTTCGATAGTATTTAGTATAATTCTCTAGTAATACTTTTTACTATTGTAGACTTTCTTACTTATAATATTAAAATTTCTTACTGACTACCCAATCAGCACATATGCTTGCCACAAACTTGCATTAAGCTTGCCGTGCAAGGTGTGCAAGCTTACAGAGCAAGCTCGTGACAAGTTTGTGACAAGTAACAAAATGTCCTATTGCTGCAAGCTTACACAGCAATCTTGCTACAAGATTATGATAAGAGCTTGCTGCAAGCATGTGAGGCAAGTTTTCGACAAGCTTATTTGGCAAACTTGCTACAAGCTTGCCAGATAAACTTGCTACAAAGTTGCTGCAAGCTGCCGGATAAATTAAAAAACTTGACACGATGCGCAGTTGAATTCTATGGCATTTACGGCTGCGCAGTAAATTTCTTTGACACCTGGATATATTACTGAGTGTATATTTTGAAATTTATAAGAAAATATCCAGAAAAAATTAAAATTGATTCAATTAAATTGTATATACTTGTGCAGCAAGCTTGCAATAAGCTTACTGCAAATTTACACTAGAAACTTGTTGCAAGTTTGCCAAATAAGCTTGTCGAAAACTTGCCTCACAAGCTTGCAGCAAGCTTATATCATAATCTTCTAGCAAGATTGCAGTGGAAGCTTGCAGCAATAGGACATTTTGTTACTTGCCACAAACTTGTCACGAGCTTGCTCTGTAAGCTTGCACACCTTGCACGGCAAGCTTAATGCAAGTTTGTGGCAAGCATATGTGCTGATTGGGTATTCTAATTTCTGTTACTTCAAAATAATACAAAGTAATAATTTGATTATAAATTTTCTTAAAAATGGTAATAATAATTCATGAAAGTGCACGATTTCCCCAAATTGCAATCGGTTTTACTAAATACTAATATAATAATACGAAATATTAAAACAAAATTTCTCTCCGTGTATTGTTATAAATTAATAAAAAGCATTTACTATAAACATTTATTAATAAAGTGATTTATAATGTGACAAATAATTCAAATTCAAATAACTTTAATCAATTGTTAGTAAAAATGGTAGCATACATACCTGACAAATATCTCTCTGAAAATACTAAATAATATCATTTTTATTACAATTGAAACATTTTTTCATTAATTCGACAAAACACTCCAATACGTTAAAATTCAAATACCGTATTAACCATATCGAGCTTTAATACGTTTTTTCGACTCCGACTATTCAACTTTTTTACAGGGTTTTTCATAATTTATGGCTTCCCAACTTTGCAAAAATTATTCTGTTCTTTCTAAATCAACATTCTAATTTTCGTTATTCTCCTGAGGAAGAACTGTAAAATATATTCTAAATACGTGTATCTGAGTCTCACTAGTAATTTCTATAACCTATGTCGTTTTTTCATAGAATCTAACCTTACATACAAAAATAGTCCTTTCCTAAAAACAAGATGAGTAAGATCGACTAACTTCAAGTGTAAAACTTTTTCTTGATTGGTGTTTTTCAAAATCCTTTATTTTGATTAGATAATCGTGACGATATTTTACATACTGAAGTCAAAGCAGCTAACTTCAAGTGTAGAACTTTCTTCTCATTGGCTGAATTTATAATGAGTGACCCTCATTGGCTGAATTTTGTAATGATAGTGTCCTAACACTTTAAAATTTTCGTTTTTCTTTTAAAACTAAATTAAAAAATTAAAATTAATTAAAGTTATTAAGGAAAAAAGTTTAAGATAATAATTTTTATTTAGTGTTTATAACGAATGAAAAGTTTAATAATTAAATATGTTTAATTTCATCATGTAATACATGTAAATACATGTAAATACAAATTTAATTTTTTGTTAATATTATATATGAGGCATTTTACGTGTAATGTCCTAAGTTGAAATTTCAACTTCTTGAAAAAAATTAAAACTCGGGGAATTTGTTGTTCTATCAAGTAGAAATGTGCCCCAGAAAATATTTTTGACTTTTTCGAAAATTTGAAGGGGGTAGAGAGGGGCCAATTTAAACAATTTTGCTAACACCGGCTACTTTGTGAATTTTTTCTGAACGTACTTTTAATGGGAAAAATTTTTTAGAATATGTTTCGGAAAGGTTTTTTCGTCCTCTTTTCAATGGTGAATTTTATTTTTTAATATTTTAAAAATTTATCCCAATTTTTGATAATTAATATTTAAATTTCAATTTCCCAAAAAAGGGTCCGTTTTATTTGAAAATAAATTATTGCAAACGAAAGCTGAGGTTTTTTCCTATGCGCATGTAAATTTTCAGAATGCCCTTTTTTATTGTTTTTGAGTTATTAAATTTCAAAGAATAAATTTCTGCGCGCAGCGTTGCGGTGGCACTGAGCCGCGTGGTACCCAGCGTGATGCGAGGTGCCCGCGACGCTGCGCGCAGCAATTTATTCTTTGACATTTAATAACTCAAAAACAATAAAAAAGGGCATTCTGAAAATTTACATGCGCATAGGAAAAAACCTCAACTTTCGATTGCAATAATTTATTTTCAAATAAAACGGACCCTTTTTTTGGGAAATTGAAATTTAAATATTAATTATAAAAAATTGGGATAAATTTTTAAAATATTAAAAAATAAAATTCACCATTGAAAAGAGGACGAAAAAACCTTTCCGAAACATATTCTGAAAAATTTTTCCCATTAAAAGTACGTTCAGAAAAAATTCGCAAAGTAACCGGTGTTAGCAAAATTGGTTAAATTGGCCCCCCTCTACCCCCTTCAAATTTTCGAAAAAGTCAAAAATATTTTCTGAGGCACATTTCTACTTGATAGAACAACAAATTCCCCAAGTTTCAATTTTTTTCAAGAAGTTGAAATTTCAACTTAGGACATTACACGTAAAATGCCTCATATGGGTAGCTCCATGCCTAAAAAATCAAAGTTGTACCCTAGCTCTTCGATTTTGTTGAAACTTCGAAATTTTGAAGTGGAATACATGCCAGTAAACGGCCTCAATTCGATTTGAAATTATTTTTTTTTAATTTTGGATTTACGAGGTTTTTAAATTTTTTTTGAAATTTTGAAAATGTTATATCTCTAAGGAAAATGAATGAAATTTTCAGGGAATGCTTATTGTTTACAGACAATTTAAGAAAATATTTTATCAAACAAAATTTTATTTTTTAAACAAATTATTAAAGAAATAATATTTAAATAAACAATTTTTTAAAAAGTACCATTTTTATTTTTATTAATAATGATGATTCGATTCTCACTTATTTTACGAGTATTTTCCAAAAAGAAAATAGATGGAAAGTCTGAAACTATAGGAGATATTGAATTTTTTGTCTTTGCGCGCAACCGTAAAAAGCGCATTTTCCGGCTATACTCTACATACAAATATTGTTCAAAGTCACCTATAAGTCGTAAATTTTAACCGAATTAAATTTTTCTATTTGGAGAATGTCAGGTTATAAATTCGTAATAATACTGTGCAATTTTTAAATTTATATTTGTTTAAACAAATTATTATTATTATTATTTTTAATTACCAATTTTTTACATATTGAGCCTAGAGAGGTGTATTTTTTCCTAATTTTGCAATTTACCGGTTCTAACATAAATACGAATGCAAATTTCAAACATAATTATTATTGTTTAAGCAAGATTTAACAAATTATTATTATTAATTACTAAGTATTTACAGAATAGTATACTTAAAAGATGCAGTTTTTTCTAATCATGCAAATTTACCAAACTTTTTTCAAACGCAGATTTACATTAAAAATAAAATTATAGTTTAAACAAAAATAAGAATAATAATTTATTTAAAAATTAATTAACTTTTAATTGTTCTTTTAATTTTAATCTGGGTAGCTCCATGCCAAAAATTTAAAGTTGTTTCCTAGATCTTCGATTGAGAAATTGTCACAGAACACATGCAAATGAAAATTGTGAAAATGACTTTATGATTATTTGTTAATCATGGTTATAAATATTAAATAAAAAACAAATTACCTATATTGAAAGCTTTTAAAATTTAAATATTTTGGAGACATTAAAAACAAAAACACTTTGTTGAGTGAACAAAATTAAGTGATGTAAACTTGTAGAAAGAAAAGTAACACAATTAATATTAAATATAATTGTGGTGAACAATTATTTAAACAATTTTTTAGCTAAAATTATTTTTTTGAATTTCTTTTTCTTATTTTTAGTAATTACAAATTTTAAATTTTTTGAAAGAAATATAATATAATTAGACGAAAATTTACAAACACTTATTAAAAGTTAATTAATAATTTAATAAATTATTATTCTTATTTTTGTTTAAAATATAATTTTATTTTTAATATACATCTGTGTATGAAAAAAGTTTAATAAATTTGCATGATTAGAAAAAACTGCATGTTTTAAGTATACTATTCTGTAAATACTTAGTTATTAACAATAATAATTTGTTAAATCTTGCTTAAACAATAATAATTATGCTTAAAATTTGCATTGGTATTTATGTTAGGTCCGGTAAATTGCCAAATTAGGAAAAAATACATCTCTCTGTGTACAATATGTAAAAAGTTAGTAATTAACAATAATAAGAATAATTTGTTTAAACAAATATAAATTTTAAAAATGCACAATATTCTTACAAATTTATAGCTTGACATTCTCCAAAAAGAAAAATCGAATTCGGTTAAAATTTACGACTTAGAGGTGACTTTGAACGTTAGTTTGTATGTAGAGTAAAGTCTGAAAATGCGCTTTTTACGGTTGCGCGCAAGGCCAAAAAATTCAATATCTCCTAAAGTTTCAGACCCTTCATCGATTTTCTTTTTGGAAAATACTCGTGAAATAAGTGGGAATCGAATCATTAGTATTAAAAAAATGAAAATGGCACTTTTTGAAAAATTGTTTATTTAAAAATTATTTTTTTAATAATTTGATTAAAAAATAAAATTTTGTTTGATAAAATATTTTCTTAAATTGTTTGTAAACAATAAGCATTCCCTGAAAATTTCATTAAATTCCATTCATTTTCCTTAGAGATATAACGTTTTCAAAATTTCAAAAAAATTTTTATAAATCTCGTAAATTAAAAACTTAAAAAAAATTTTTAAAATCGAATTGAGGCTTTTTACTGGCAAACTTGCCTGCTAGTTTGATTTTTAAATGTAGAATTTACATTTTTTTAAATTCTTATGTTTGTACATTACATAATTATAGCATAGTGATAATAATTGTGATTTAATATTCATTTATATTTGTTTGCATAGTCTTAATTATTGATTTTTAAACATTTTGGTAGTTCGTTATTATTATTTGCAAAAAACTTTATAAATATTAAAGATAAGTACTAAAAATAACATGTGATTACAAGATACCAGATACTTTGTAAACAGAAATTAAGCCAAGAGATACTAGATTAACAGATACCAGAATTGTTAGAATAAAAGATAAATATAAATGTTGCAGATTTTAATATTATATTTAGGATAACTGCACCAATTGCCGAGGGTGCACCTATTGTCGAGGACAATAATATTCTTTTTTAGATAAATAGTATAATATATAATATTTAAGAACAAAAAAAATTCTAAATAATCTTTGTATTTTTAACTATATATTTATATATTTAAATTTTGTAGCAATTCTACTAAAATAATTATTTAATTAATATTATAATTCACTGCTATGAAATTTACTGGAATCTCCATTTTTTAATACTTCAGGTTGATTGAAACAGATTTTTAAAAATGCAAATTAAACGTATTTATAATAACTTCTTGTGTAAAAAATTGTTATTATAATTTTGTACAAAAACTAAATTAATTTTGTATACATGTTTTTTTTGTAAAAAGAAATATTTAATATTTTTTAACTGCAAATCATCGATATTTGGTTCCTTTTTTTACAGTTCCATTTTTCGAGGTAATGACTCGAAAATTGGTGTAGTCAGTTGTTTTTTCGCTGATGCACCATTTATCGATGGTTAATTGTTTATTTACCAAACGTCAAACATAAAAACCAAACATTTATAGATAAGTTTATTTTTTATATTTATTTCATTAATCCTTAAATTACTTAATTTTATATTATATTTATAGAGTAATTTATATTTTTAATCATTTTTTTAAACATTTTTTAATTTAGCATGATTTCTAAAAAAAAGTTTTACAGGTTAAATGTAAAATCTAATATTTACTTTTTAATATTATTAATAGAGATTTAACAATAATATGAGTGATACCGACGAAGATATTGAGGAGGAGGTTAGAGAAAAACGACGCTTCTTAAAATACTCCCCTGAACAGAAAAATGCAGCTATACAAAGCATTCGTGATGGGAATATTAATGTTCATCAGGCTTGTTAAAAATTTGGTGTTTCAGAAACAACTTTGCGCGATATTATTGCTGGACGAACGTCTGAAAATAAAAGTAAAACTGCACCAGAAACAATTTTAACAGGGGCAGAAGAAAAAGCTGTAGAAGGTAGGATTATTGCATTATCAAAATGTGGTTTCTCTTTAAAAACGGAGGATTTGAAACCTGGACCTGGACGAAAATGGTGCTCCTTGTTTTTGAAAAGACATCCAAATATTGCTTTCAGAACTGATGAAGGAATTTCGAAAGGTAGAGCTGTAGTAACAGAAGAATGTTTAAGGAAATGGTTCAGTGAGTTGTCTGATTTTCTTAAAAAATTCAATCTCATGGAAATTTTTGTTGATCCACGAAGAGTCTTGAATAGAGACGAAACTGCATTCAGCTTATGTCCAAAAACAGGAAAAATTCTGGGACCTAAAGGATGGAAGAATATTTATACTATACAACAAAGAAATGAGAAAGAAACAATTACTGTCCTTATGACTTTTGCGGCTGATGGAGAAACTGCTCCACCAATGGTATTTTTTCCCTATGTTCGTCCACCTAAAGAGCTCGTTAAAAGTATCCCAGAAGATTGGATTTTGGGAAGGTCTGACTCCGGATGGATGACAAGTCTAATATTTTTTTAATACATATACAATGAGTTTAATACCTGGCACATCGAAAAGAAAATCCCAAAACCTGTCATTCTTTTTCTTGATGGTGACAAATCGCACTTATCCATGCACTTGAGTGAATTTTGTGATAAAAATGGAATCATTATATATTGCTTGCCTTCAAATACCATTCATCTCATCCAACCAGCCGATGTTAGTGTTTTCAAACCTCTTAAAAGTTATTGGAAAGAAACTGTCCGTGATTGGCAAATGGAACCAGCGAACATTAACAATTGTTTAACAAAAATTACATTTACACCGCTGTTGAAAAAGATGCTAGCCAAAAATTCTCTAGTCGAAAGTATTAAGAATGGATTTCGAGTTTGTGGTCTTTTTCCATTGAATCCAGATGCATTGGATTACAAGAAATGTGTTAAAAACAACTTGAAAAAAGCTACGAACTGCTCACGTTATTTTAGTAAAAGTTTAATAAATGAGGAATCTCTAGAGTTTGCCGAAAATTTAATCAAAGATTTGGAACTCCGATTTGAAAAAAAGGAATTGATGTTCAAGTAATTATTATTGTCCTTAGAGAAATGAAAGAAGAATGCACAAACATATCAATTTCGGCTATTGATTATTTACCTGCATCTCAAATTAAGAATAATTCAATTGTGAATGCGCAATATAAAAAAAAACAAAATTCATCATTTTAATCAAAATATTTTATACAAACCTTTATTTTATTTAACTAATTTAATTTTTAATCAATTTAATAAATATTTCAAAATTTAATTTTTTAATTTTATACAACAGTCATTTTGGCAGAAAATTCCGAGGTCTATAACTCCACCAATAGCAAACGATATTGAAGACGATTTTTTGGTTGAAAAGGAAAATAATTCGAATGAAATTATTTTTTCCAATGCATCAAACATTATAGAAAATCCTGACTTGGAAATGAATTTAACCATCGAACCGAGACTTGACAATTTTATTCAGGAGAAGAGTGTATCTCAAATCTGTAAATTTTATATTATTTTTTAGACATTTCTGGTTTTAAGTATATTAATTTTTTATTTATTATTATATTAATTTTTATTTAAATTTAACTAAGATTTTGATGTATTTTACTAAAATTTTATAGTCGCTGAAGTTTTGAAATTCAGAAAGTTATGTAATGCAAAAACCAAACAATGAAGATCTTTCGGTTATTGATGATTTAACTGCATCTTCAATGGAGCATCTTCCATCTTCATTTTTAAATGAGAATGTACAATGTAAGAAAACAAAATTCCTCATTTTAATAAAAATAATTTATGTAAACCTATATTTGATTATATTTTATTTAACCAATTTAATTCAATTACTAATAAATTAAAAATAATGTAGTAATCATATTTTATGCAATAGTCATTTTGGCAGAAAATTCCGAGGATATAAATCATCCAATAGTAATCGAAATTGATGACCATGGTTTGGTTGAAACGAAAAACAATTCAAATCAAACTACTTCACTCGATACATCAAACGTTTTGAAAAATGCTGACTTGGAAGTTAATGTAACAATCGAACCGACATTTGAGAATGTTATTCAGGAGAAAAGTGTTTCTCAAATACGTAAATTTTATATTACTTTTGAGACATTTCTGGTTTAAAATATACTAATTTTTTATTTAAATTTAATTAAAATTTATTATTTAATTTACTAAAATTTTATAGTCGCTGAAGTTTCGAAACATAAAAATATAGAAAATTCCGTAATTCAAAAGTCAAAAAATAAAGAAACAACACTATCTTAAGCATTCTCCGATCATTTATTTTATCCAGAAATAGCAGGCAAATAAAAGAAAATCAAAGGAAAAACCACGTGTGCTATTTCTAGTCAACGCTGGCGGGAATTCATAAAGGAAAGAGAAGCGATTAAAGATGCTTTAGAAGAAGAAAAGGCGATTAGAAAAGAAAACAGATTAAAACGAAAGGCAGAATTAGAAACTTTAACAAGAAACGAAAAATGTACAGAGAAAAAGAAAACAAAATGCTCCAAAAATTTACAACCGACAGAGAATGATCAACCAAAAAAAATTGGACAAATGCGAGTTCAACTCGCACATGTCCAATTTTTTTAAAATTTTATTTAAAATTTTTTTTTAGATTTTTTAAAATATTTTTCGTGATCAGGTTGTAAAAATATACTAATAAACCCAGCTGGTTAATAGATCAAATAATGTGGAAATTAGAAAAAAAAATTTTAATTTTTTTAAAAAATTTTTTATATTTTTTTTGCTATCAGAATGTAAAAATATACTACTAAACCCATTTTTAGTTATTTAGATCAAATAATGTAGAAATTAGAAAAACAAAATTATTTACTTAAAAAAATTTTTTAAATTTTTTTTTGATTTTTTAATATAGTTTTGTGATCAGTCTGTAAAAATATACTAATAAACTTATTTTCAGTTATTTAGATTAAATAATATAGAACTTAGAAAAAAAAATTTTCCAAAATTTTTTAGTTTTTCCTTGACAACGCTATAGCCATTATCCAGTGGCAACCTTCGGAAGTTACCCTTGGTAACTTCCTGGAAATTTCAAAGAAATACTATAATGTCCGCAGGTTAGAAGCTTCTTATGGAAACTTCCTGATAACTTCCAGGAAATTTGCTTTGACAGCTTCCGAGAAGTTTCCACTGTCAATTTACAGGAAACTTCCATGCGAAGCTTCTAACCTGCGGAGAAAATAATAAAATTGTTCGCTCTGAATCATTAGATCTTAATGAATTCGTTCGTGCAGAGCAAACTTTAAATATGAGCTCCCAAAGCAAATCTACAGCTTTATCATTAGCAGAAGATAATATGAGTGCGGTAATAAATTTGTCAGATATTTCTACTTCTTATGTTAAAACGTCAATTTGTGACAGAAATATTGTTTACAATCGCGCCTTTCGACAAAATAAATATACGTTTGTTTAAAATCAATCTGATATTATTTCAAAGAATAATAATAGTACATCAGGAGAAGTAATACAAAAAATTATAAAGACAAAGATAATGTAATTATTAAAAACGCAACAATTAATTCAAAAATCAACATTTCAGATGAAATATTTAATGATATACAATTACAATGCTTGCCTCCGAGATCATTAGATGATTGTAATGATTTAAGAAATGTCACAAAATATAATAACTTTACAAATGAAAATCAAGTAAAAGAAAGATTTACAAATGAAAATTAATTTAAAAAAAGGTCAATAATACGTTCTTTAGTGGAAGAAGTACAACATCAAGTCATGAAACGTCAAAAAAGCTGCTATTCAAAGAAAGTTTTGACAAAAAATGAAGAGAATAATAGAATTCTTAACCCTCATTCATTCCAAACAAAGGACATTATTATTATAGTGTTAAAATAAAATATAAATTTAGAAAAATACTACTACATCTTTAGCAAAAGATAATGTAACTAATATTTCTGGTCGTCAAAAAAATGCAGATTATCAAAGGAACTCATAGCCAAAAAAGCGAACCTCTGCACATAATCAAAATTCTTCTGACAGTATTTCAGTGTCATATATATAGAAACATTTTGCTGGTGCTATGAACATTTCATGTGAGCATTGTAATGTTAAACATTTTCAAGCAGAAAGAGTATCTAATAAAAAGAATTAATTTTATGATTGTTGTAAACATGGCAAGTAAACGTGTATTAAGAGCTGCATACATAAGACATAGAATGGCTTCTAGAGCCAACAATATATTTTTAAAGGATGGAAGATTATTTCAGCAATGGACTGTCGACAATTATGTCAAAATAGGGAAAGATACGAAATTTTGTACTTAAAGTATTTAGCAAAATATTTTTTTGTAATACAAAATTAGGAGGAATATTTATGCTAAATAGAATTCTGATACGTAAATTCGTTTCCCTCCAATAATATTAAGAAAATGACCAACCATTTCGTGCTTATAAAGTTGTTATTTCTCCTTAAGTTAAAAGAAATGTTTTATTCGTTATGGTATAACATTTTGAAATTTAACAATTGTTAAATACGAAAAATGATTAACAATAAGATTGCTAATCTCTTAATAAAAATGATAGAATAACTTTAAACTATCTGTTCTTCTCATAAAAACATTATAATAAGAAACATTTATTTGAATACTGCAAAAATGTTAGTATTGTTATTTTGTTTAAAATCTTTTTTTAAAAACTGGTTTAATTTTTTTGTTATATTAATATAATTAATTAAAATAACAAAACCCACATAGCACAATATCTTGCTGTAAGTTTGTGGTGTGGATTACACGTATAGTTTGTAAGGATAGGGTTGTATACTTGTGGTAAACTTAAGGTAAACCTTAAATTTCCGCCATTACGGTAAGCTTACAAGTAAAGGTTATTGTAAGCTTACAAGTGAAGGTTATTGTAAGTTTACATGTAAAGGTTGTTGTAAGCTTACAAGTAAAGGTTATTGTAAGCTTAAATGGTAGACGGAGAAAAATGGATAGTTAAAAGTAGATAGTTAAAAAATATATAATGAAATTTATTATCTGTATAGTTAGAAATATTATCTTCCTGAAATATTATGTATTCCCGTTTAGTATATGTGACGCGACACGAGAAAAGGGACCTATCGATAAAAAAATCATTTTTGAGTTTCTAGTCGTATTCCATAGATTTTGAGTCGCTCTTTCACGTAAAAAAATCAGAAATTAAAAATCTGAAATAGTTTAATTAATATAAAGCCCGAAAGTTGAACGTGTCCGCGTAAATACACGGGTTTTCTGCTCATGGCGTCACTTTAAACGCCCCCCCTGTAAAATTCTCTTTTGAGGCGATAGGTCCCTTTTCTCGTGTCGCGTCACATATCTAGATAATCAAATTTATTATCCTGGATAGTCAACTTGCCGAGCGCTTGCGCAGAAGCTTGATTACCGATTACAACCGTTTTCGAACGAGTTCTTCTCTGCACACAGGCACTTTTTACAAAATCTGACAACGTACATTTGTCACAAATGTTTTTAATTGTCTGAATTCAAAAGATTTTGTTAATCCATGCAGAAACGCGGTTACAGGATTGGAATTACAAAAGGAATGTAATGATAGGCGGCAAGACGTGTGTTACAGCCATTTTGCTAGTAGAGGGCAGAAGCAAGCAGGGAGCGTAAAGGCTCAGCTGTCAAAATGATTCGCATTACATTGCTATGGTGATTCCAATGCTGCAACCGTGTTTCTGTATGGATTAACAAAATCTTTTCAATTCAGACAATTCAAAACATTTGTGACAAATGTACGTTGTCAGATTTTGTAAAAAGTGTCTGTGAACAGAGAAAAATTTGTTGGAAAATTAATGTTTACCAATTTCACGTCATTTGAAATACCGTTAAATTAATGTATTTTGTTCTTTAACATTTTCAGATATTCCATAAAAAATTATTTATCTAAAAAAAATGTTCACTAATTTCTGAAAAAAATTAACTTTTATCATTAAATATTTCTTATTGATCAATGTAGATGTGTATAAACACAGCAACTTGCTTTTATTATCTAGGATAGTCAAAGTAAACATCTTGGATAATGGCAGTTAGTATGTAAATTTGATTATCCCAAGACAGTAAATTTGACTATCTAGATGGTTGTCCTGTAGTTAAGTATCCAAGATCGTCACCCCGATTATCTAGATAGTAAATTTAACTATCCATTTTTCTCCGTGTAAGGTTGTGGTAAGGTTACTATAAAGTTTACAACAAGTATACAACCCTATCCTTACAAACTATACGTGTAATCCACACCACAAGCTTGCAGTAAGATATTGTGCTATATGGGAATATACAGTTAAATTACCTTGCATTGAGATTATCAATCCAAATTAAGAAATATATTTATTTTAATTTGATTCTATATATAAAAAATGTAAAATAACATTTGATTCGTCTACATTACTGAGGTGAAAAAAATTAAGTTTGAAATATGAAAACGACATTGTCTCATGAAGTAAAAATTAGAAATGGATATCAATTTAATTATAAAAATCCGAAAGCAAGTAAAACATTTGTAGTACAGACCATTGTAAATAAATGATGTTGTCTATCAAATTCAATATTTTCTATTCTTTCTTTAACATATGTTAAAATCTTTAACAATTTTCAATTTTCTTTATAATCTATGTACGGTTGCAACATTGAATTTGAACGTTTTCTTATGCAACAATGAAATAAAATATTTTTCCCGAAAATATACATGTCAAATATATTTATTTTATATTTTATTTTTATATTTTAATTATTACTATAAAATAATTATTAAATTCATTAAACAAGAAATATTAAATTAGTTGAGAACGATAACAGGCGTGCTATTGCGCGCGATCGTTATCGTTTTATGAAATAGTGGTATGTAAAGTTTCTCCGTGAACCAATTAAGGAGGTTATATACTTTGACTGAATTAATCAAAACAGAAACCATTATTTTATGATTTGACATGCTCGTACTTTGAAACGTCTGGCAACACCGCATTTCATCAGTCGTGTTGCAAATGGTTGCTGTGAATTGTTCAGAATTGTTTACATCATGAAGGTATATGTATATGCATCCCTTACTTGACTGTACTTGACTGCGTTAAATCGCTATGCACGCAAATTGGCATACTGGAAATTTGTTCACTGATATTTGCGCCCCTACAGGAGAAAATATATACCCTTCATGCTGTCCACACGGAAAAAAAGTCCATCAACCATTAATGGATTAGTATATTACTTTGAGACGGGACTCTTTTTCCGTTGATGGTTACTTAACTTCACTTAACAATTGAAAAAGTTCATCAATGTGTAAAAAACGAGTAATGGATTGATTAGAATGCCAGTATGTGACCAATTGTTTTAGATTTAATGGTGAATTATTATATCAATGGATGTTTGAATGTTTACGAATCATTAGTAAAGTTTGTGAAACGTTAGTTGACTCGTAGTCTAAATCGGTGCTCTTCACCAGCGCATTGTTGCGCAGTGTACCGATGCGCATTTCTTCTGGTTTCTCTATAGTCCATGTGTTTTTGCTGTCTGCTATACAAATCCCTATATACTATTATGTGTAATGTGAATATTTAACTAAACTAATAATTTGCAGTTTGATTGCGTCTAGAAATTGACCTCGATGAAAATATATTTTCTTTTATATTTCTCGCTAATTAAAAAGTAGTTATTAGTGCAAAATCATTTCTCACAAGTTGTGAAAAATTTTGTTATTTGGTATATAAGAACAGTTCGCTTCTAAACTTAAAATGTTATAAGTGTGCGTTTCTACGTGTAGTTATTTTAAGTGCGAAAATGTATTGGTCTAAAGCGTCTAAGAGTGTAAATAAAATATCGGAACTGTGCAAAGAAAAAATGTGTTTATTCTGTACCAAATAGTGTCTAAAATTAGGGATAATTCTGAAAGAATAAGTTGAATTTTTTGAATGCTTTTGATAGTCATGGAAAATTTAATAGACAGTTTTCTAAATTTTAGTGAACGAGTTTTATATATTGTGACTCCAAGTATGTTATCCATTCAATGATTTTGTGTCCCGTCTCAAAGTAATATACTAGTCTATTAATGATTGATGGACTTTTTTTCCGTGCATGATTAAAGTTTTGTTTACGTAGTTTCTTGGTTATGTGTCAAGTTGATATTAACAATAAATTAATAGTAATATGAATTTTTGTATCAAAATCTGCCCACGCATCGCGCAGAGGGCTAGCAAGTTTCAGCGCGTTATCCTGTTTCCAATTACATGTTTCATGAAACTTTTTTTCTTAAAGTTACTACGACATTAAGGATTACATTCTCATCTCATGTTTTTGGTGATGATTGCGAGGTTAAGTAGACTTAAATGTATATTTTTGGCGTCTATGAGTAAAATTGTGAAATTATATTTAATTATTAACTCTTTTATGATTTAAAAAATTGTTATTAAAAATGTGTAATTTTTAAATTTACAATTACACAAATATTTTCATTTTAAAGAATGAACAATTTCGTGTAATCAGTGTGTGTTTAATTAATTTATTGTGAACGTATTTGGAATTATTATTTATTTTTAAGAATGTTGTATTGTTTCGTTATAATGCAAAAAAAATTAAAAAAAAATGTTTAAAAAACAGTTAAAAGGGCAAGGTCTCAATTCAACCTTTTCCAACTGTACAAAAACAGACTATACAAGACTAGTAATACAAAACACAATCCTACACATATGTAAAGTCATCATTGACCGATTCTACAAAAGTTTACTCCATTACTCCATTATAACAGAAAATTTAGTTTCTCAAATTTTAAGCACCCTCAGACCGACTCGACAGTTAGCGACCCTCCATTTTAACAAGAATTTAAATTTCTCAAATTTCAATCACCTACAGACCGACTCTACAAGGACCGACCCTACATTTTAATAAAAACAATAATTTCTGAAATTTTAATCACTCACAGACCGTCTCTACACGGATCGACCCTACATTATACCAAGAAATTTATTTTCTCAGATTTTAATCACCCACAGACCGACACTTTTCTTACCGATCCTACATTATAACAGTATATTTTGTTTATCAAATTTTAATCACCCACACACCGATTAAACACTGACTGACTCTACAATTTAACGAGAAATTTAGTTTCTCAAATTTTAATCACTTACAGACCGACTCTACACTGACCGACCATACATTTTAACAAGAAATTTAGATTCTCAAATTTTAATCACCCAGAGACCGACTCTACATCGACCGACCCTACATTTTAACAAGAATTTAGTTTCTTAAATTTTAATCACCCACAGACCGATTAAACACTGACCGACCCTACATTTTAACATAAACATTAATTTTTCAAATTTTAATCACCCACAGACCGACTCTACATCGACCGATCCTACATTATAACAGAAAATTTAGTTTCTCAAATTTTAATCACCCTCAGACCGACTCGACACTGAGCGACCCTACATTTTAACAAGGATTTAAATATCTCAAATTTCAATCACCCACAGACCGACTTTACAAGGACCGACCCTACATTTTAATAAAAACAATAATTTCTCAAATTTTAATTACCCACAGACCGCCTCTACACGGATCGACCCTACATTATACCAAGAAATTTAGTTTCTCAGATTTTAATCACTCACTGACCGACTCCACAGTGACCTACCCTACATTTTAACAAGAAATTTAATTTCCTAATATTTTGACATTCAATTTTACACAAAATATTTTCACTTTTAATCAAAAACTTTTTAGATTGAATTTCACATAAAAATATTTTCACATTCACTAAAAATATATATACTTTGAATTTCACGAAAAATTTTTTCACTCTATCTCAAAATATTTCAACTTTCACTTTCTATGAAAAAATTTCCCCTTACAATTTCAAACAAAAAGTTTTGATTTAAAGTGAAATATTTTTGGCAAAATTGAAAGGGGACCTTTTTAATGTGGATATGTATATTTTTTGTTTGGGGAAAGTGAATGTTAACTAAACGCACCCCTTAATATGCAGTTCAAGATTAAAATTAAATAAAAATAATGATCTGAAATAAATTAAATTATACTTATTATCTCTAAGGAGTAAAATAATGTATGTGCACGTCAACATGAAAAGGGCCCATTTTGTCGGTTCTAGTTTTCGAGTTATTTTTGAGAAAAACCTTAATTTTTTTTATTTTTTATTATCAATATACATGTTTTGACAAGTCAAATCATGTGGTTTTGATTAATTTATCGTTAATTTAAGTGTTTAACTTTATTGGTTCTTTAGAAAAAGAAAAGGGTCCATTTTGTCTGTCCTTTGCAAAAATATTCCGTATTTTTTAAATGGAGGGTCAAAAAAATTAAAACATCTTGATTTGTCATCTTCAAGGTACCCTGAACTCAAAACAATTATTATCTGAATAACTTCCTAAAAGATCCAGAGATATTAATGTTAGAGTCATTGATTACGTAGTCGTAGATGTAAAAAATGTCGATATTTCATTAAATTTCATAATAAAACCTGTTAAAAATTTTTAATAAGTTTAATTTCTATTCTTTACCTTAAAATGACACAATAAAATTGTTCCCAATCATTAATCTTCTACAAAAATGGTTTATTAATAAGAAAATCGCCTTTTTAGAAAAGGGCCCATTTTGTCGATTTTTCATATTATCAAACAGAAAGGGGGGTGGGGTTGTTTAAACATTTTAAGACCTATTGGTTTTTTATCTTTACGGTGCCCTGGACTGACAACAATTATTATCTGAATAACTTTCTAGAAGAACCAGAGATATTGATATTGGAATCTTTGATTAATAGTTGTAGAAGTGAAAATTTCGTCACAATAAAATCGTTCCTAATAATAAACCTTGTAAAAATTGGTTTATTAATATGGGCCCTTTTTGTTGGTTTTATGTATTTTCAAAATTAAGAGGAAGTGGGGTGGTTTTAAAAATTAAAAACCTTTTCGTTTTTCATCTTTAAGGTTCCCTTGAATGAAAACAATTATTATCTGAATAACTTCCTAGAAGAACCAAAGAAATCACAATTAATAGGTATCACAATCTTTAATTCTGTTTTTCGTGAAATGAGGTATTTAGAACTGTGAACTTTGAAATTCTGTAACTGATCGAATTTTTTACCAAAAAAGTTGTATGACTATTCAAAATTTTTCCATATTTTGCAAAGGAATCCGCCCATATAGATAAGTCTATTAGTGCCAAAATGGGCCCTTTTCATGTGAACGTCCACATATAAACGTTTTAAAAAATAATTGAAATTTAAGAAATTAATGTTTTTATTAAAATGTAGGGTCAGTCAGTGTAGAGTCGGTCTGTGGGTAATTAAAATTTAAGAAACTAAATTTCTTGTTAAAATGTAGGGTCGGTCAGTGTAGAGTCGGTCTGTAGGTTATTAAAATGTGGAATAATTAATATGATTTTTCAATGTAGGGTCGGTCAGTGTAGAGTAGGTCTGTGGGTAATTGAAATTTGAAAAATTAATGTTTATGTTAAAATGTTAAGTCGGTCAGTTTGGAGTCGATCTGTGGATGATTAAAATGTGGAATAATTAATTTGATTTTTCAATGTAGGGTCGGTCAGTGTAGAGTCGGTCTGTGGGTGATTGAGATAGGAAAAATTAATGTTTTTGTTAAAATGTAGGGTCGGTCTGTGGGTGATTGAAATTTGAGAAACTAAATTTCTTGTTAAAATGTAGGGTCGGTCAGTGTAGAGTCGGTCTGTGGGTGATTAAAATTAGAGAAATTAATGTTTTTATTGAAATCTAGGGTCGCTCCTTGTAGAGTCGGTCTGTGGGTGATTGAAATTTGAGAAATTACTGTTTTTAATAAAATGTAGGGTCAGTCAGTGTAGAGTCGGTCTGTGGGTAATTAAAATTTGAGAAACTAAATTTCTTGTTAAAATGTAGGGTCGGTCAGTGTAGAGTCGGTCTGTAGGTGATTAAAATGTGGAATAATTAATTTGATTTTTCAATGTAGGGTCGGTCAGTGTAGAGTAGGTCTGTGGGTAATTGAAATTTGAAAAATTAATGTTTATGTTAAAATGTTAAGTCGGTTAGTTTGGAGTCGATCTGTGGATGATTAAAATGTGGAATAATTAATTTGATTTTTCAATGTAGGGTCGGTCAGTATAGAGTCGGTCTGTGGGTGATTGAAATTGGAAAAATTAATGTTTTTGTTAAAATGTAGGGTCGGTCTGTGGGTGATTGAAATTTGAGAAATTAATGTTTTTATTGAAATGTAGGGTCCCCGTCCTTGTAGAGTCGGTCTGTGGGTGATTGAAATTTGAGAAATTTAAATTCTTGTTAAAATGGAGGGTCGCTTAGTGTCGAGTCAGTCTGAGGGTAATTTAAATTTGAGAAACTAAACTTTCTGTTATAATGGAGGATTGGTCGATGTATAGACGGTCTGTGTATGATTGATATTATTAATATTTAAATGTTATGTACAATTATAGTTTGTAGGATCGGTTTGTTAAATTTTATTTTTAATTATTTGTCTTTATTAATGCAGTAAACTTTTGTAGAATCTTTTATTATTTAAACTTTTTTCTTTTTCTAAATAAATTTCTATCATTTTTATATTTAAAAAACACTTTTTACAATGAAACTATTTCCGCTAAACATTAAGAGACGTGTTTTAAAAGGAAATTAGTTCTATATTTAATAGATCATTTTTGTGAGTGGCACAAGCGATTTTTGACCTTAAAAACCAGTAATTTTAATTTTTCGAATTGTTCAACTCAGAGACTTAGGCTTTAACTATTAAAATACTATAACCATCGTATAGGTTAATTAAAAGTACATTTACTGAAGCAAAATTTATTTATTGTTTAATACAATATGAAAAGTTATACTTTGGAAAGTATAAAAAACTTATTGTCTAATTTGTCTAATTTTTTCACAATTATTTTTTTTTGGTTAATAAATTTTCAATCAACTCTCATTTTTATTCATATAACTTTGTCTCTATGTTTTCTCTATATAGCGTAGCGCTTTATAGCGCTGTCTCCAATCGTAATCCCCCTACAGGGCTGTTTCTATTTCAACTCATGCAGGGCGAATAGGTTGAAAAATCTAAATAAAGTTTAATGTGATTGTTCATGTTTTTTAGGACAAATAAAGAGATACGTATTTTTTGGTTTGGCGAAAAAAATTTTTTCGCAGAGTTATGAGTATTTGAAAATTTTAGGGCACATAGTGATTTTAGAGCTAAACAGCTGAAAAATTATTTTTAAATCTTTCTAGTTTTTACAAAAATTAATATTTTTTAATTCCGTTACTTGATTTAAGTAGTGTTTTTGATACTCTTTCTTTACAAAGTTGACAATTTAAAAAATTTTGAAAAGTAACAAAATGGCGGCCATTTTTTAAAAAATCAAAAGAGTCAATTTTCTCAAAAACATCATTTTTAATTTTCTGCAAATTTTTTTGTGGATTATAGATGTAAAAAGGAACTTTTTCCAAAAGGTCTCATGTTCGCTAAAACTTTCTGGAAGTCGCTATAATTTTTTTCAGAAAATAGAAAAACTCATTATTTTGAGTAATGTGTCGACATATATATTTTTCATGTATACAAGGGTGTTTATCTTTTTTAAAAGTGCTTTTGACTTTTTTCTTTTCAAAATTGCAAATTTTAAAAATTTACAAAATGGCGGCCGTTTTTAAAAAAATATAAGATCTCAATTTTCTCCAAAACATTATTTTTTATTTTTATGGAAATTTTTTGTGGTTTCTAGATATAAAAAATAACCCTTTCAAAGAAGGTGACTTTTTCTTACTAAAGTTGAGAAATTTCAAAAATAAACTAATTGCCAGCCACTTAAAAATTTTAAAATTTTTTTAAAATAGGATTAGGCTTTCTGAAGTGTACTCATGATTTTCGAAAGGTATTTTAATTTCATTCCAACATTATATTTTAAAAGTAAATAATGATAAATACAACACCTGAAAATATTTTTTGAAAAAAATTGTTTTTTAAAAACTTTTTAACAATTTAATTTTTTAACACATTTTTCGAAAAAAATGAATTACTCGAAAACTAATCGACAGAATTCGAAATAATTAAATTTTCTTTACATCACTTTATTCTACGTAAAATGTGGAACTATTATCAAAAAAAATTTAGAGCCCGTATTTTATTTACAAAATAAAGCTATATTTTTGTTAAGCGCAATATTATTCGCCATATTAGATCCGCCATTTTGCAATTAATTTTAATTAAAATTTTCGAAATTCTGTATTAAATGCTTTATAAATGAGCCCCAACTAACAAATTGAAACCAATTCAACGCGTATAACGCGTCAGTGCGACCGCCCGCGAAACTGCACGAGCCATGTCTTTGTTACAGCACGTAACAAAAATAGCTGTCATTTGTGAATAAAATGCAGGACCTAAAATTTTTTTTTGTAACACTTTAAAATTCTACCTAGAATAAGATGCTATTAAGAAAATTTAATTATCTCATTAAGAACAGGCTTAAAATTCATCGGTACACTTCAGAAAGCCTTACCCAATAACTATAGATACTTTTAAAAAAATTTAAAGTGGCTGGCATTTAGTTAATTTTTGAAATTTATCAACTTTACTAAGAAAAAGTCACCTTTTTTGAATGGGTTATTTTTTTTATCTAGAAACCACAAAAAAATTTCCATAAAAATAAAAAATAATGTTTTGGAGAAAATTAAGATCTTATATTTTTTTAAAAACGGCCGCCATTTTGTAAATAATACAAAATAATGCATTTGGTTTAGTAAACTTAATTTGTTTACAGAGTTTAGGAATGAAGTTTAAACAAGAACACCATTTTCGCATTTTTTTGACGCTTCTGCCACTTACTCATGGAACGCCAATTGGAACGCCATGCCGCCGAAGTGGTTAATATTTTTATTTAATTTTTTTAATATTTTAGTGCAAAATTTTTTTTTTATTTATATTTATTTTTTATATTGTTTATTTTTATTATTTTGTTATTTCATTAAGTTACAAACTGCAAAAAAAAGAATCAATTTTCCGTAACTCCAAACATATTATTTTATTTTTTAACGATTAATGCCCTTTTAATTTTAAAAATGGCCGACCTTGACTGTAAAGACCAACCTGGACTACAATTTTTGGAGTTCCGTACCCGGTAGGAACCCTATTGGAACAGTAACAAAAATGACCATGTACCCCCCCCCCTAGAACTCACAGTTTTACACCTAGAGAGCTAAAAATTAGTACACGTATGTATTTTCACGCGTAGATTACAGGAAAAATATAGCAAACGTGATTGGGATTGATCTTCATAGAGTTTTCGACGAAAAACATCAAATTTTGGCCATCTTTCGCAAAAAAGGCATGTACACCCCCCCTCCCCCCTTAGCGCTAATAGTTTTTACCTAGAAAGTTGAAAATTGGTATGCATATGTATTTTCAAAAATGGATTAAAGGAAAAATATAGCGAAAACATTTAGTATTGATCTTCATTCTGTTTTTATCGAAAAAGTAAAAAATGTTGAAAATTTCGAAAAAAATCTATATACCCCCCTCTGACGCCTACATATTTTTACCTGGAGAGCTGAAAATTTGCATACTTTTTC
The DNA here is from genome assembly GCA_032873175.1 of Leptopilina drosophilae. NCBI lineage: Eukaryota > Metazoa > Arthropoda > Insecta > Hymenoptera > Figitidae > Leptopilina > Leptopilina drosophilae. The sequence goes on along the minus strand of CM065479.1, from coordinate 29,826,900 downwards.
ATTTTTACGCGTACATTACAGGAAAAATATAGCGGAAGTGATTAGAATTGATCTTTATGGTGTTTTCATCGAAACACTAAAATCTCTTTTTGCAAAGTCGAAAATTCTTTAACCCTTGCTGGTTCTCACAATTCGTAACCTAGTGATCTGGCCTTATACATTTTTATTTATTTTTTCATGCAGATTTCAACCAACGTACGGAAAAAATTATTGAAGTTCATCTTCATATTTTTTTGCGAAAAACTAGAAATTTTTTTTTGATTTAGAAAAAAGTGTGTATCCTCCCCTTAGTTTTCATAATTTTTGGCCTATTGGTCTACAGTTTTGCTTATTTTATGTATTTTCATGTGTAGATTTCAAGAAAAATACACCGAATATAAATGGATTTGATCTTCATATTTTTCAGCAAGAAACTCAAAGTTTTTAAAAATTGCGCCAAAAAAAAATAAATAAATAAAAATAATTATAATAATAATAATAGGCAATTACAGTAAGTGGATGCCACGGAGAGAAGGGCGTAGACCGATTAACTACTTGCGCAGTTAAATATACTAAACAGAATAGTCGATTTTGGACTGACTAAACTAGTAGTAGGATTTACTAAACAGGCGTTTAGTCATTGTGACTACTCAGGAAAAAGTTAATTCAACTGCACAGAAAGTCAAATAGACTAAACTGTTCAGTATAAAATATTAAAATATTGTTTTCTACATTTAATTTTGCAATAATTTCAATACTAGTAGAAAGTCAACGTGGAATTTTTATATTTCAACAGAAAACAAAAACAATTATTACAAAAATTTTAAGCAGTTAATTTGTATATTTTTAAAAGGTTAGGTTTTCTGCGAATGATACGAAATACAGAAAAAGGATACAAATATTATTAGCAATATTCACCAGTAGTTTTCATTTAATTTTATTCTGTAAATTTCAATTTTTGTAATGTTCACTATTTGCTTACATATAAATATAAAAATTTTGGGGTTAGAAAATTTGGTTTTGAGCAATCCTATTTGCAGTTATTTGATTTTTTTATGAAACGTTCCTTGAAATTTTTCATTAGGATTAGATTCGAAAACGTTTGCTCCTTGTCGTTATTCCCTTTAAAAGGGGAATATTTCGTACTGCGAAAATCCCCAATTACACAATAATTCCTTGACGTTCATTTCCAAACCAATTATCACTTTTCACAATTCCGCCATTTTGAAAAAACAGTGTACTGCGCAGTGTTCAGTGACTTTAACTAAACATTCAGTGTCTTCGACAACACTGTTTAGTAAAATCGACAAAACGAAACTAAACGATGTTTTCTAAATGTAACCAAATATTCAGTTATTATTACTAAATACTGACTTACTAAACGTGTTAAGTAGAATTAACTACAACTTTTCTCTCCGTGTGTATTGGATTTTCAAGTTTTCGTTTGTTCTATAACTTAATTCTAGAAATGACACAAACCTATAAAAACAAAACTGCGCACGAGGGGAATCGAGAACCTACGACCTACGGACTTATAGACTAACCCTCTAACCACTATGCTAACGACGCGTGTGTGTAGTAAAGCTTTAATTTCTTAGTATCATTTAAACATAGAGCATTTCCACGCCAAGTGATCATAAGAATTTTGGATGATTTTAGCAATTTTAAAAATACTTTCTGAATTTGTTCCTTTATATGCATAGAATGAAAATGTATAAAAGTTTTTTCAAAATTTTTTGAGTTACCTCTTACTCAAAATTTTGGTCGATTTTTCAAAAAAGGCACATAACTTTTTTTCTTATTGACCGATTAAGATAATTTTTATGCAAAATACTCATAATAAGAAGTACTTTTAAGAAAAAAATAGAAGGAAAAAAAAATTTCTTTTTACCCGAAAAAATTTTAAAACACTTTTTGAATTTTTGTTATTAAACATTTTTTAAATAACAATAAATTTTTAAAAAATCATCAAATCGTAAAATATATTGTTGCCATATTTATTAATTATAAAAATTAATCAAAAAACCTGTTAAAAAATTACAAATAATCAATTTAACATTATTTGAACAATTAATTATTGTTAACTAAAGAAAAATTCCCAAATTGTGAAATTTTGTGTGTGTGTTGGATGTATTAACTGATTGTGAGAAATAGTTGCTCCATCCAATTAATTGGATCGCGCTCCAGCAACTATCTAATTGGATACGGCAGCTAATTATTTTTCTCCATTAGTATACTCGTGATAAAAAAATTATTTATTAAAACATTGATTAAACAATTAATTGCTAAAATAAATGGTTATTTTGGTCATAAACTGTATATAGGGTCAGAAATATATACTTTTACTATATTGTACATTTTTTGTAACTAAAATATTCAATCATAAAGAGAAACTAAAAATTAATTAGTAAACCATTGTTTAAACAATTTTTGTTTCTAGCTTTTCAATTGATGAAAAATGACAACAGCACATTGTTTAAACTGTTTTAAAATTAATCCTTTTTTTGTTATCAATAGATGATTTAGAAAAAATTGCATAATTTGGAAAAAATATAAATTTCTAACCCTAAGTACAGTTTATGAAAAAAATAACATCAATTAATTGCTTAAAAAATGTTTCAACAAATAAAGACATCCGCGGAATAACGATCAATGGCACATTTAAAAATGCTTACAATTTTCAACATTGAATTGACATAAATCGTATATTCCTTATTTATTCAATTACACAATTCCATTCATTTAGGCTCAAAATTCAATAATAAGTGCAATTATCTTCATTACCATTGCATTTATATCAAAATGTGCCCTAGATCGTTATTCCGTGGAGGTATTCAAATAATTTTTTTATCATCAGTACAACTATTACACACAAAAAATTCTACAATTTGAGAATTTTTTTTAGATAACAATAATTAATTGTTCAAACAATGTTAAATTGATTATTTGTAATTTTTTAACAGGCTTTTTGATTAATTTTCATAATTAATAAATACGTCAACAATATATTTACCGATTTTATGATTTTTTTTAAAACTTATTGCTATTTAAAAAATATTTAATAACAAAAATTCAGAAATAGGGCTCGAGATATCGATAAAAATTTTAATAACAAAGATTCCACATGAAGAAAAAGCGTTTTGGTAAAGAATTGTTACCTGTAAAGAAATTTGAAATAAAAAAAATTTTGAAAAAACTTTTATACATTTTTATAAAGGAATAAATTCAGAAAGTATTTTTAAAATTGCTAAAATCATCCAAAATTCTTATGAACACTTGACGTGGAAATACTACATATAATTACTGAATGAAAAATGTGGAAAATATTATTCAATATGATTTAATAATTTGTTATAATATGCAAAATTAGAAAATTATGTTCAATTACTACTAATAAATTGTGAGAAACACCAAACTCGTAACACGACTATAAGTTATTATAATAAGGAAGCATAATTATGTTTTTTTGCTTTGTTGAATCGTAAATTGTAGTAATTAATTGTTTTATTAAATTTCGTAGGTGCGGGCAAGATGGGGTAGGGGAGAGTGGGTCAAGACGGGATTCACAAATTAAGCAAAAGAAAAGAGAAATAAGAGAAGTTAAAAAAACTACTTAAACCAAGACTGAATAAAGTAAGTGACCAAAAAGAAAAAAGCTTGTATGGTTAAATCATCAATTAGCGATAGTAAAGTGGTTCATACACCTCGTCTCTATTGTAATGGTTATTATTTAGACTCAAATGAAGACAGGGCTGCTTGTTCTGTCTGCGGCCAATGGGTTCACTGCAGTTGTGCTGGTGTCGATGTCGAAGATGAAGATGCAACCTTTACTTGTAAAATTTGTCGACAGAAATAGGTTGTTTTCTTGAATACCCCATTTCACCCGCCGGTGGGGCAACATGGGGAGATTTGCAATTTTTTTACATATTATTAATTTCATGCTTTTTAAGAAACAGATGGCCTTTGTACATCTTTATGAAGAAGACTGATTCCCAAAGACGATAATTAAAAATAATAATAAAGTATATATTCAATAATTTTTGTTTTTTTGCGCTTTAAACCTTAAGTACCCCGTCTTGCCCCACTCTCCCCTATAATATAGTTATTTAACTATGAGTTAATAGTTTTTTACTGTTAGGGTAGTTCTAAAAACGAAGGAAGAAAATGAGTAAATTTTGGCACAACATTTTTTTTAAGTTCAGGTTTTAAAAGTAGGTTAAATTTAAATTAAAAGTATTATCAAAGTTACCTTTGATTTTAAACACATGTGTATTCTGTCGGAAAGTGCCAGGAAATTGAGAACCAGGAAACTGAGAATTTGATCATTTTTCATCTAAATAATTAAAAAACAACGCTTAATAACAAAATTTAGCATACTGGTCAATAGAAAATAAGGTTCTACGACACCTCGAGCAACAAAAGTATAAAAACATAAAATATTTTTTTTAAATACAGTTTAAAACTGAGAATTTAGGACGTAAATACTTATTTTTTGCAAAAAAAGTTCCCATTAAAAATAATTTTATCTTTTTTAAATTAATGTTAAAAGCAACCTTGGACATAATTTATTCCTTTTTTTGTAGAACTACCCATTACATAAATGAGTAATTTTCTATTATAGGGGAGACCGGGGCGTAATGGATCACTTTTCACTTTTTGTTGCTTAACTTCGTCATTTCTGCTTTAATAAAAATTTCATCATTTAGAAAACTTATCCTAACATCTTAGCTTTCAATTAAAAAAAGTTCTCCCTAATATAACTTATACTTTTTCTCTAGAACAATGTTTTTGGAGAAATGCAAGGCGATCCATTACGCCTCGGGCCGGGCGTATTAAATCATGAATAAAATTATAATTTAGATTATGAAATATTTATTTATTTACTTACACTTGATATTAACACAAAATGTGATTACAAGGGAGTTACGCATATAAAATACAACAAACAGACAAAAAGTTTACTAAATTGTTAAACTATTCAAGACTTAAACGTGTGTCCAAGACCTTAATAAACGTGTTAACAAATTGTTTAATCAATACACAATTATTAGATGACAGGAAGGGAAATTGGAAAGAATGTAATACATACATTCATTTTCAAGTCTGCAAGAAGCAGAAGTTGCGTCAGGGTGAAAACGTAATATTTGTTGTTTTATTTGTTATACATTTAAACACAAATATTTTATTTAAAGTATTTATTCAAGAAGTATCTTTGATTGGTATCATTACAGAGTCTATAATATAACTGAAACTATGGTAGCTGGTCGTGAAACGCATCACCACGCATTTACACGTAATAGATTAACTAGCGACATCTCGACATCTTCATTTTTTTTAAATAAAACAAAATGATTAAGTTACAACGTAGTCATTTAAATAATCAGGAGTCTATACATTTCTACCGCTTTTGGTAGTTCGGTTTTCGAATGTAATTTTTTTTCATATATAAGCTCTTCGTTGATTGTCTGGATTTACATTTCTGTCTGGCGGAGGCATTGGATCATTTGGGATAATTTCCGCTCTTTCTCTAACAATTTCTCGAGGAGTAACATTACTTGAAACTGGACTGTCGTAGTAGATTTCTGGGTTAATTACAAAATTTTGTTTGCGATCGAGTTTCAGAAACCTTCTATTTCGCATAAAGATTTTTCCCATTTCAGTAATTATTTTGTACAATCTCGGATTATTCGTGACATCTATAACTTTAGCTTTTTGCTAAGTTTTGTCTAAAAGTTGCAATCGAACATTATCATTAATTTTTAATTGTGAAAGATTTCTCGATTTTTTATCATAATACGCCTTTTCATATTCCTGCCGCTTTTTGAGTTCTTTATTTAACTTATTATTTTTTTATTATTACTTGATTTTTCTATAAAATCAGGAAATATTCCGCGAATATTTTTTCCGATTAATGTTTTGCTTGGTGATGGAATTTTGTTTGAAATTGGAGTGTTTCTTAGCTCCAAAAGCGCTACGAATGGATCTTTTCCGTCGAACTTTCCATTACTTGGCGGATATTTCGGACTTGACGTTACATGTTCAAAATTTCAATCTTTTGCAAATTCTTTAAATTTTTTGCTGCTAAATTGTGGACCATTATCAGATCTTACTACTTTTGGAATAACGAATCTCGCAAAATAAGATTTTAGTAGGTTTATTGTTGTTTTACTTGATTCGTCGTTTGACAAATTAAATTCGATATACTTCGAATGGTAGTCTACTACAATTATAAATGTTTTTTTATTTATATAAAACAAATCTGTGCCTACTACTTGCCACGATGAAGTAGGAATTTGGCTTGGCATTAATTCCTCTCTCGTATTACTTTTTTGGTATTTTTGACACGTTTCGCAATTAACAATTTTATCATCTATTTGCTTTGCCATACCAGGGCAATAGAGAATTTCTCGCGCTCTATTTTTGGTTTTTTCGCTTCCTAAATGATAATAATGTAGTTTTTCCAACATGGTTTTTCGGAGTGATTTAGGAACAACTACTCGGTTATTGTTATATAACAATCCTTCGTTTTCGAATAAGTTTTCTCTAAACGCGTGATAAGGTTTGGCTTTGTCCTGTACATTTTTTCGATTTTCTTGCCAACCTTCTCTGATCAATTTAATTATTAACTGTAATTCTGCATTTTTTTTTTGGTTTCTTCGTTGAATTCTAGTTTTCTTTTATCGCTCATATGTTTATTTAAATGTACATTTAATATTGTCGCATTTATGTCTGTATCTTCGGTTCTTTCATCTAAATGTGCGCGTGATAACGTATCGGCTTTTCACAATTCTTTTCCCGATTTGTACTCTAAATTAACATCAAATGGTTGTAATCTAATCCGCATTTTTTGTAATCGTAATGGAATATCATTTAGTGGTTTCTTCATTATTGAAACTAACGGTTTGTGATCAGTTTCTACTATGATCTCTCTACCTATTATAAATTGTCGATATCTTTCGCATCCTATGACAATTGCATAAAGTTCTTTCTCAATTTGTGCCCACGCTTGTTGTGTTACAGTAAAAGCTTTCGACGCATACGCGATTGGATTATTATTTTGTAAAAGGACTGCACCTACTCCTGATTTGCTAGCATCTACACTCAATGTACAAGGTAAATTAGAATTATAATAATGCAATATCGGAGCATTCGTTAAACATTTTTTGATTTTTTCGAAAGATTCCGTATGTTTTTTCGTCTATGAAAATTCAACATTATATTTTGTTAATTCGCGTAAAGGTGCTGTGATTTTTGATAAATTCGGAATTTATTTTGCTCAATATGTTATGACACCTAACAATCGTTTTACACCTTTTTTATCTTTTGGCTCTGGTATTTTTAATATTGCCTCTATACTATCATTGGTTATCGATATTCCTTCGCTCGAAAATTCGTGACCTAAAAATTTTACTTTAGAGATTCCGATTTTACTTTCTTCCAAATTGAATTTGACTCCATTTTCTTGTACGATTTTAAACACATTTATTAATGTTTGTTCCATTTCATTTTCATCTTTTGCCCAGAGAAGCATATCACCGATAAAAATTTCTAAATTCGGAATATTTTTAAAAATTTCTTTATAAACTCGATGAAAAATTTCCAGACAAGTTTTAATAGCGTATGGCGTTCTAAGAAATCTGTAACGACCGAAATGAGTTTGAAACGTTGTGAATTTGGAACTTTTTTCTGATAATTCAATTTGCCAAAAGTCGGAAATAAAAAATGTTCTCTCATAAGACAAGTGTTAAGATGCTGCGGATCGAAAACAATAACCAAATCTTTATTTTCTTTTCTAACAATTGTATACGCATTTACAAATTCTGTCGGCTCCTCAATTTTAGCAATAATTTCGTTGTTTTCCATTCTATCTAATGAATTTTTAAAATCACCCATGATTTTAAATGGAACTTTTCTGCACGGTTCAATTTTTCCGGTATAATCAGGTTTTAATTTAAAATCGTAAACATAATCAAGTTTACCTATTCCATGAAATAAGGTTTTATTTTCACTTTTTAATCTTTCCGTAATTTTTGAATCAAAGTTAATTTTGTTTTCCGGTACTTTTACTAATGAAACGCGGTGCAAAAGTAGAAGATTTTCTATACTTTTTAGTCCTAATATTGGACTTGTGTTGTCACAATCTGCAATAAATATTCCAAATCTATTTTATTTTCAAGAATTTTCCAAGAAACTTTAATTTTACCTAATATTGGGATCTTTGTACCATTATAATTTGTTAATTTTGCGTTTGATTTTTCAATTTGAATTTGAGGACATACTATATTATAATCTCGAGAATTCATTACGTTACATCCTGCATCAGTATCTAGTTTAAACGGAATTTTTTTATTAGTTTCAAGGAATGTAACATATTCAACCCAACCAACATTTAAACTCGCTATTCCTATTGTTCCTAGAAAATAATTTTCACCAGCATTAATGTCAGTACATACCTGTTCGTCGACTACATTTATATTTTGTTTACTTCTACAAACCTGCGCAAAATGATTCGATTTCTTACATATTTTACACATTTTTCCATACGCTGGACAATTTTTCGGTTGGTGTTGATATCCACATCTAAAACACTGCTTGGTTTCTTGTCGACTTGTTTTCTGTTCCTGACACTGCGATTGATGGCGCTGCTGTGAAAATCCTTGTTTTGACGATGACTGGTTGAATTTTCTCGACTCGGTATTATTTGTGCTGTCTGCTTCTCTGCCTTTCTGTTGACCTCTTTGGTTTCCTTGATTTTTCTTTTGAAATTCATGTTTATTTCGGTTTTGGAATTTTACTGCATCTACGTTCTTGCTACTTGGATCCTTTAACGTTTGTACTTGTTGACATGCAAGTTCTGACGCTCTACACAGACGCATGCACTTTTCCAAATTTAGATTTTCTTCTCTCAGTAAGCGATCCTTGAGAACAGTACTTTGAATACCACTTATTATACGATCTTTAATGAGACTTTCTTTAAGATTTCCGAACTCACAATCAACACTTACACGTTTTAATTCAATGACGAATTCTTCTATGCTTTCACCGTCCTTTTGAACACGTTGGAAAAATACATGTCTACTGACACTCTCGTTCTTTTTCGGCAAGCAGTAAGCTTCGAACGCTTCGAAAACTGCTTTATACTTGTCTTCTCGATCTTCTGGAATGTCGAAAGTTTCATACACTTCCTGGGCTTCTTCTCCAATTGAATAAAGAAGAATGGCAACCTTTGCGTCTTCTGATTTTCCGCGAGGCATTTCGTTGCTTCCATATAAGTTTTGAGTTTCTTTTTCCATTTTTTCTAATTTTCAAATACGTTCCCGTCAAAAGAAAGTGGTGGCGGTGGATTTAAGTTTAGTGGATTATTCGAATGCACTAAAACAACATTTTGATTATGTTCCTCGTCTGCCATTGTGAATTATGTGGCAACACTGTATAGTTGACGTCTCCTGGTGGAACACAATTTATTATTTTTCCTTAATCTATTATAGATTTAAAATACTTCACCACACTTTACATAGGCTCTTACGACTGCGCCATGTAAGATTTGTTGTTTTATTTGTTATACATTTAAACACAAATATTTTATTTAAAGAATTTATTCAAGAAGTATCTTTGATTGGTATCATTACAGAGTCTATAATATAACTGAAACTATGGTAGCTGGTGGTGAAACGCATCACCGCGCATTTACACGTAATAGATTAACTAGCGACATCTCGACAGAAAAATAAACTTTTTTTATTGAAAATAATCCTCGGAATGTGTGAGTTAAGTAACCCAAGTGCGAAATGCCAAGACTGCAAAAACGGACCATGATTGGTCCAGTAATGTCTGCCGAGAATTGGCAGTAGTTACTGGGCCATTACTTGGTGTTCAAAACGTCCCATTGCTGGTACATTGATGGCGCCGATGGTCACATTCTCGAAATTTTTAAGACTGGTCCAGCTCTCGGCCCTACAATGGCACATTCACGGCAAAGTTGTTTAATCTTTAATGGCAAAAGACAATTGCCAGTAATGTGCCGACCATCGATCCATTAATAGCACATTAATGGCAAGCATTTTGAATCTTTGATGGTAAATTATAATTGCCAGTATTGGGACGTAGCTTGGCCCAATAACGGCACATTATTGGCAAAGTTGATAAATCTGTAATAGAAAAATTCATTTGCTAGTGATGTGACGAAGATCGACCCATTAATGGCAAATTAGTGGCAAAAATTTTGTATCTTTGATGGCAAATTATAAGCGTAGCTTGGACTAATATCGACACGTTATTGTCAAAGTTGATCAATCTTTAATGGAAAAATTCAATTGCCAGTGATGTGATGAGGATTGGCCCATTAAAGGTACATTAATGGCATTTTAATTTGATAAAATTTTTTTATGAGAATTCAATTTTAAGAAACATTCAGTTATTCAATAAATTATTTATTTTGTATTTAAATAATTGAATAAGTTTGAAAAGGATTCAAATTAAAATATTTAAAAATTTGAATTTTCTATATTTTCAACTGGCAATTTTGAAGAATAAATTAAAAAAAAAAGAAGTTACTGATTTCTTCAAATAATTTTACAATTAAATTCGTAAATAAATGTAACTGAACATTTTATTCAATAAAATCTTTTCCTTTATTTTCCAAAAATTTAAAAATTTTCAGTTTTATTTTCAATTAAATTTTCTAATTGACAAATAGAGATTAAAAACAATTTTTTCCTTTATTCTTTAAAATCTTTGAATTTTTCTTAAAGCAATTGTAATTAAGAAATAGTAATGATGCCAAATTATTTCCTTACGAAAATTGAGAATACTCTACAAAAATACTAAGAAAATGTATTGAATAAATGAATGTTATTTTTAAAATTTAATTCTCATAATTAAATTTTAAGAAACATTTAGTTATTCAATAAATTATTTATTTTTGTATTAAAATAATTGAATTCTCGCAGAATTTTCTATTGAAAATTGATTTCAAAATGAATTCTAGTTAAATTTTTAGGTAATAATTAAATATTAAAAACATAGCACTTTAATGGCAAAAATTTTGTACACGCATAGAAAGGGTTTGCTGTGGCAGCGAACATTTTGCTGCCACAGCAAGCCTTGTTCGTTGAAATAGGGACAGCGAAAAAGTTCGCTGTGAGATCAAATAAGTTCGCTATGACAGCAAACTCGCATGAATTTTTACTAATGTTTGCTGTCACGCAACTAACATGTTCGCTGTCATTGTAAACTTTTTAGCTGTGGTAGCTAATTTTCAGAAATTTCACAGCAAACATCTGTTTACTGCTGGAGCTAATATCTTTTTTTCCGTGTATCCTTGAAGGAAAATCATAATTCCCAGATCGGCCCGTTAATGGCACATTAGTGGCACTTTAATGGCAAACAATTTGTATCTTTGATGGCAAATTATAATTGCCAGTATTGGGGCGTAGCTTGGCCCAGGAATAGAACATTAATTAGGCTATGGTGCATCAGGTTCAGGTATTGATCCCCGCGAGCGGTTAGAATTTTTCAAATATTTGTAAGTTTGCGTTTAACTTAGGGAAATGAGCAGTATAAATAATATAAATTAATTAGTTAATTGAATAAAAAATTTTTTTTAATTTTGTTAACACTGTGGGAGTAATGGCATCCAATATTGGGCCATTAATGTCTGCTGAGATCTGGCAGCCAATAATGGGCCATTAATGTCTGCTGAGATCTGGCAGCCAATATTGGCCCATTAATGTCTGCCAAGATCTGGCTGCCGACGCCCCACCGTATAGTTAACACCACAAGAGTCCGCGCAAAGTCTGACCAATATTGTCTGCCAAGTCTCGATGCCAGCTTTGCCAATACAGAACCAATATTTAACTGTAGATAGTTTTTATTAGATTCATGGTTCATAAGATAAGGGTAAATCGCAAGACTTTTAGAAGACTTGATACTCTCCCTATCACGCGAGTCAATAAAGAGAGGGTATGTCTTTAGCACTGATTCCGAGTCAAAAATAGAAGCACGAAAAGTAATCACTGACCATAAGTCAGTGAGACCACAAGGTTCGAACAATTGAGATTTTAATTGGATTAGCCAGTTGAACTTATTATTTGGTTTGTTTCTTGCTAGTTTAAGTAACTTAACAAAACACCCCAGTAGCACATTATATTACAGCAATATTGAGAACATTGCCTCAACATTACAAACCATTGCCTCAATGTTGTCAATGTTACTGGAACATTTTGTGCTACTGGGGCATATCCTGGGGTGCCGCGAATTATCCATTGAAAAAATTTTATTTATCCAGGAAAGGTTAAGTTTAAAAACTTTGTAAGCTGGATGTAAGCTTCCCGTTTTTAGTCTTACAATGTAGTTTGGGGTGCATAAAGAAAGACCAAGTAATTTTTTGAGAAAGGACAATTGAACTTTTTCAATGTTTTCAAGGAAATTCAGTTTTCAAATTAAGCAGCCATAAAACAAAACGCCAAGAGCTAGACTCTGAAATAGATTAGAAAATGACTCTAATGAATTAGTTTTCATTGAATAAATTATTCACAGCACTGAGTTGATTGCGGTGTTAGCATAAGAAATAAATTTTCTTGTTGCAAGTAAAAAAGAGGACGAATTGTAAAATGGGACGCCCAGGTTTTCATGAAATTTTCGAAATTTAAAAAGTTGTAGCTAAATGCAAAATCCATTTACTTAAAAAATCTATTCTCCAGTGATTTTTTTAATAAAGGGTTATCATTGGTAATTATTCCTTTCTAAAAAAACAGAAAGCATAGAACTCGAATGAAAGGAAATCGAACTCGAACACGTGAAACTCGAAAAATGGACGTTGCTCTTACGCACGCGTGAAACCAAGTTAGAAAGATGGCCACTGTTTGTTTTCTTTTGGAATCTTATTTTATTTTCGGCAAATAATTGTTTTTTATTATAATAATATAAATAAAAGTATATTAAATGTTTTATAATTTTTTATTTTTAGGCTGCGTCTACAATAGAAAAATAATGTGTTGAATGTGTTATGTTGTAGTATTTCTGGTTAGTGCTAAATGTATAAGATATGCACTTTGTAAACAATTGTTCCTAACCTCACTAACTTAGTTACTTAATCGGAACGAAACAAATTTCTATTTTTGTTGTGACAGACTAAAAATACAACAAAATAACCATATATATTATATGTATAAATAATAAATAAACATTTATTTGCTGAAGAATGAGTAAAAATTTTAAAAAAACATACAGTAACAGTTTTTTCATTATTGTTTAAAAACCAGTTTTCGTCCGAAGTGATATTTTAATGTTTTATTATTTCTGAACAAATATAATTTTTGAATTTTGCCACAAACATTTTGTTTCAAAATTTATTTTAGAAAATGAAATTCGTTGTTTTTACATTTTTTTACCACAACAAAATCATAATTTTATACAAAATTTAGCAAAATAAGAAAAAAATAACAGAATAGACTCTTGGAAAAAGTGAAGTTAATGCAAATTTAAAATATTCATTATGTGTGAAAAATAAAAGAAGTATTTACATTTAAGAACTGTATATAATGCCTTTTTTATAATTATACCTATTCGTACATTTTCTAAGCACAAAAAGTATTTTTTATTTTCTATGCTTTCATTTAGTTGTTAAAATATTTTCAATTAACTCAAACTTTAAATTCCAAGTTATTTAACTTAGAATTTTAAAGTTTGAGTTTATTGGAAATATTTTGACAACTATGAAAACATTAAAAATAAAGAATACTTTTTGTACTGAGAATAATTAATTCTCAGTACAAAAAGTATTCTTTATTTTCAATGTTTTCATAATTAGCTCAAAATAGCTAATTTATTTTTTCTTTTTGTTAATGAGTAATTCTTCGCGTAGCGAACAATTTGTATTTTATTATTTTTGAAACTTCTTTTGACAAACTATAAGTTACAGCCCTAATAGAATTTTAAAGTTTAATATTTCTTAATGAATGAAATATCAGTGGTAGATTGGACAAAATAATGCGATTTTTTTTATTAGCGATTTTTATTGTTTTATTAATCTTACAATACTAAATTTTATTTGACGTGAAATTTAAATAATGGGGAATCATTATATGAAAAGCAAGTAAAGCTAATCTCATATAGCAGCACCATTGCAAGGTCGTCTAGCGCTTAATTTTTGATTTCGCGAAAAATCACATTTGATTTAAAAACAAATGGGCGAAGTAAATAAATATTTTTTGTGGAATTGTGAAAAGTTAAAAATTTAATTACATAAGCGAGAAATTTGTGCCACAGGAAAAAAACGTTTTTGCAAGTCGCAGTATCGTAAATGTATTACATAAAAAAAATTGAGGTTGTGTTCATTCAGGAGAATTTATTTGTGCTTTATACTAATATTTAGTGATATTTCGGTTTGATCTTTTATATAAATGTAATTTTGAAAACAAGAACTAACAATAAGAGTCTGAAGAAACACGAAGGACATTGACTTATTATTGTTTAAAAAGTGTACAAAATATTGTCGAAAAACAGTAATAAAATTAATGCCTGTGCCATGTCTAAATTAATAACATTTAAATGGAATACAATTGAAAACTTGATCCTTTTATCCAAAATGAAATTATGATAGAATGTAATGTAATGTAATTCATCACTTCAATATGGAAAGTATAATTGAATTAATTGACAAATAGACAAAAGCTTTGGTCAAACGATTATTCACATTCAAAAATTTTTAGAAAAAAACTGATGTTTTGGTACAAGTTGAGTAGTATCCTTAGAGTGTTTCTATGCAATTGATAAATTTTGTTTAACATTGTAAAAAAAGCTAAATAATAAGAAACAAAAAATGTTGCTAAAAAACTCACCAAGGTCTAATCAAAGAATATTAATTTGTTACAAATAAAATTAAAAAAAACAAAATACTATTAAACGTAAAAGAACGTAGAAAAGTTTCCAATTATTAAATTAATAATTTTATGGCCACTTGACCGGGAAATGACCGGGAAATTTGATACTAAACCGGAAATTTATTTTTTATTTTTAATTTTATTTTTAAATTGACCCAAAAAAAATATTTTTTCAATTATTACTCGAGAAGTATATTGTACATAAGTAGGTATATTAGAGAATACACAAATTAACAGACTTTAGTTAGTGAGGAAGAGGGATTACTGAGAAAATAATATAGTTACAGGGTGTCTAACGGTCAGGGAAGTCAGGGAAAAGTCAGGGAATTTCAGAGAATTTCATTAAAAGTCAGGAAAATTTCTAAAAATGTATACAAACATTAAAATTTCTTATGAATAAAATATTTTTTTAATCTAATAAAACTTAGAAAATTTTTTTTATGGTTTGTTTCAATCATTAGATAAAAATTTATTGTTAAATATGTCAGTTGCCATATTTTTTGGCCCAAGAAAGCAGAAATAAAATTTGTTAAAAGGGATTAAAAGTCAGGGAAAAAGTCAGGGAATAGTCAGGGAATTTTATTCTCAATCTTTGTTAGACACCCTGAGTTATTAAATTTAACGAAATCTTTTTATTTTAAGCGGATTTTTCTTTTAATGTTTATTCCACAGGATTTTTCTCATAATTTCTATTTGGGACAAAATAAGTTAAACCGGCCACTTGAAAAATTTTGTCTCCAATTTTCAAGTAATTTATGACTTTCGGTAGATATACAAGTACATTTTTACACCCTACAATATTTTTCAAAAAAAGATTTTATTTTGGAAGTAATCACGTGTTAAAGTTTTGGGTCATTTTATTTTCGTTTTCTTACTACTCTAAAACGAAAATAAAATGACCCAAAACTTTAACACGTGTTTACTTTCAAAATAAAATTTTTTGTTGAAAAATATTGTAGGGGGTAAAAATGTACTCGTATATCTACCGAAAATCATAAATTACTTGAAAATTGGAGACAACATTTTTTTAAGTGGCCGATTTCACTTATTTTGGCCCTATTATTTTCCATTCCCGTTTTTCATACGCTTTTTTCAGTTTTAAAGAATCAATCTTAAAGTTCATTATGAAAAATTTTAGTTCATTTTAAAAAAAAAGAAATTCGTAAAATAGTAAAAATTTCTTATTCTTTTACAACTTTCATATTATTATCGGTTCGGAAAAATGTCAAAAAAAAGTTATCTCTAAACGAGCTCAATATTGATAAGTTTAAATTTATAATATGTATAATACAGAATAATTTAAGATTATTTGTTTCGTTTGTTATTAATATTTTAAATTTTTTTATAATTTCTTGGATAAAACAAATTGTCTTGCATAAAATAAAAGGATTTTCTTTGAAAAATAAAAGAAATCTTTTGTTATTTATTTAAACTTTTCGTTTTGTCTATAAATGTAAAACGTTTTGAAACTGAAAAGTTTCCTTTTATTATAAAACAAATTTATTAAATATTATTAAAGGACTGGTTTTAAAAGAAAATAAATTTTTATGTTAAATAGATATTGTTTCAATCTATTTATAATGACCAAAAAATAAATAAAATTTGGCCGGGAAAACTGGGAAAAAACCGGGAATTCAATTTTCTAAAAAAAAGTGGCCACCCTGATTTTCTTCATATATCGACATTGAATATATAATAAAATTTGAATAAAAGTTGAAGTTAATCTGACTTTTTAAAGCTTCATAATGATTTATTTGCTTAATCTTCAGAGAGAAAAAGAAATTAATTTACAGAAGTAAATGTGGAGTAGTTACTTACGATAAAAAACTTTCATAGATAATTCACGTGTTAAACGAAAATAGCGAAACAACTCGGTGAAATTATCATTTAAAACATATTCATGTACTTGAAAATTTAGTTTTTAGTTTGTATTAAATTGAAAAGATTAAATTTATATAAGGGGAAGAATAACGTAGATATGCAAAATTACATGTTTAAATGTTTATAGGAAAATTACGTGTTGAACGGAAAATGGAAGCAACGTAGTCGACCGCGAAGCGGTCGACGGAGGCGCTAGTAGTATATAAATTACAAGAAATTAAACTTGACAGAGTTACTTCTTTAATATTTTAAATATAATAGGTTTTTCTTAATAAAGAAAGAAAATAAGCGAGCCAATACGCCCCGGAGGTGTTTGTTGAAAATTTTGTTATTTTTTATCAGTACCATAAGTATTAAACAAAAGTGGTCAATTTTTCTTCAAGAATAAATGTGTAGAGCTCAGAACCTGATTTTATACAAAAATTTTTGACAAGTAATTTTGGAAAAGATTTAACAAAAAAAAGACTTCAAAAATTTATACTTCCAAACGTCAAAATCAATTTTTCTATCATATTTTCAAAAATAATTAACTTTGTACAAACTTACAATATACCAAGTACATTATTTTCATCGGAATCTCAAAATTATTCTGACTTATCACTTTTGAATAAATTGTAGTAACTCATTACGCCCCTGATCCACTATTTGCCTATATATACATTTCATAATAATATTCCGCCAAGTTTGAAAAAATTTTATCTATGATATTTTTTAAAAAATTTTAACATCTAATTGTTGGAAATCATTCAACTATCTTGATAAATATTAAAATATTTCCAAAAAATTAAATTAATTTCAGGAATTATAATAAAATTCAATTGTAATTATAAATAATAATATTCACCACAAAAATTTAATTATATTTAAGACTAATAGGGTTGTTATGGTGACGAAAAACCTTGAAAACCTGCAATTGTCAGGAATCCTAATAACATTCTTCGCAAAAATTCAAATATTTTTAAAAATTTACAAAATAATTTTCAAGATTTTAATTATCCTTATAATTAGAATAAATTATAATTATTTATTCTAATTATAAGAATAATTAAAATCTTGAGAATATTCTTTAAAATGTTATAAAAATTCGTCCAAAGATTTAAATTATTTAAAATTTTTTTGTAAAAATTCAAAATTTAAAAAATATTTAATTTTATTTATTTTAATTATTTATTTTAATTTATATTACAATTATTTATTTTATAATTATTTATTTTTAATATTTAAATAATTGAGGGCCTGGAACGGATAACTGCTTGCTACGCGTGATTAAAAAAGACTATAATATATACCAGTCAGACAACAGTGAGAGGCTTAGAAGCGCTCATTGCTGTCTGACTGATATAGTTCCTTTCAACCATGCGTAGCAGGCAGTTATCCGTTCCCCTTAACCACTTCAGCGGCATGGCGTTCCAATTGGCGTTCCATGAGTAAGTGGCAGAAGCGGCAAAAAAATGCGAATATGGCGTTCCTATTTAAACTTTATTCCTAAACTCTGTAAACAAATTAAGTCAACCAAACCAAAAGTTATTTATTATTTGAGATTATGAATCTTAAATGGATTTAAAAAAATTCAAATAGACAGATTCAAAATTGTCAACTATTTTGGCTGAATATTGGAACGCCATTCGTAAAAAGTATTAAAAATTGGCTACATTAAAACCTTAAAAAACTATTAAACATCTCTAAAAAATAATTTTTTTTGTCCCATTCATCTTCATTTATCTCAAATAATAAGAATATTTTATTATGGCAAGTTTAACTTGACTACAGAGTTTAGGAATAAAGTTTAAATAGGAACGCCATTTTCGCATTTTTTTGCCGCTTCTGCCACTTACTCATGGAACACCAATTGGAACGCCATGCCGCCGAAGTGGTTAATTGAATTTTTCTGGAGTTTTCTAAAAAAATGTGTTTTAAAAATTAATTTTATTTAAAATTTGAGATAATAATTGAATCTTTGGAGCGTTATAGGATGAATTTTTAGAAATAATTAAATTTTGAAAAGGTTTCAAATTAAATTCTTTGAGAATCTAAATACTTATAAGTTATGGAATTTCAAAAAGGTTTGAATTCGAAATTTATGATAATCTTAATTCCTATGAAAAAATAGTAATTAAATATTTATTTTTAATAAAACTATTGATGATTTTGAATTTTTCTAGAATTTTACATAAAACAATTGTCAGCTATTGATGTTTTTTAAATAATTTTACATTTAAATAAATTTGCAAATAAAATTCATTAGAAAAATTGTTTTTGACCGATTATTTTTTTAGAAAATTAGAATTATCTTTTAGGGCAGAGAAATAGTCAAAATTTTGTTTGAAAATTAGGTAAAGTATGGGAAAACAAAATTAAATATTTGTTTTAACTTTGTACTTATTTAGATTTGAAGAATACCAGCAGAAATAGAACTTCCCCTGTCAAAAATTTAGATTGGATAAATTTTATTTCAAAGAAGAAGAATGAAAGAAACAGAAAGAGAGGGAGAAATGAAAAAGGAATAGAAGAAAAATAAAGAAAGTGAATTGTTTAATTTTCTTCAGTTATTTATAATTTTTGGTACAAATAAAAACGAACATGAATATAATTAGATGATTTGTCAGTTTTTGAAGTTCGAATTGTAATTTTAGTACAAGAGTCGCCGCGCACTGACTTACAATATTAGAGGATAAAATGCGATAATGAGATTCACCGTTGTTGAATTTAAAAACTGCGTGTGATGATCGATGAGCTTAAGAGGGGTTTATTCAGCACTAACTTGTGGTTTTATATATAATGTAACCGTGAGCGTGCATGCTGCGTTCCATGCGAGGTGCGATTTTAAAGATTTACTACAAACAAGCAGATACTTTATAATACCACTTAGGAGAAGTCAATTCGTCGATTGCACACCATATCCCATCTTCAATTTTCGTAATAAAAAAAGCCGTCAAAGGTCGTATTTAACAAGACATAAAATATATATTTAAAAAGATTTAAACTGTGTGTGCAAAATAACATTACTCGGATAATATATACATAATGTTTGGAAATATATATTGTGGAATGGATTCATGAATAGGAGTATTGCATTTAAAAATTTTTTTCTTCATACCTCGGTCGAAAGTACATACTTTCCTGACTTCGCAGCAGAAAGTAAAACATTTGTGCTTTGGTTTGCTTTCACTCTCAACCTCTATTACAGTGGGAGTAAAAGAATTCTCTGTCGGTAAAAACACCACTGTCGGTAAGTAAGAAAATTTCGAGTTCAATGACAATGATGACAATTTAACAAGTAATTGTTATTGCAATATACAATGAGATAAAAAATTATCAATAAAACTTTATATACTTTATTTTATTATCGACAAGCTCTGAATATTGAAATAATAAAAATGTTTTGCTGATATAATTATTGTCAAAAATTATTTTAATAATTTTTCCACTCTAGAAAGATGCAGTTTTTTCTTCCTTTTATATTTTATTAAGGTGACTACTATTTTTTAACAATTGTTATTAAATTTTAAACAAATATTGTTATCAACAAAAAATCAGCGTTTTTCAAGTTTGCAATCTATCAACATGTATATTATACAAAATATAAATAATACACATTATTTCAGTTGTTTAAACAAGCCTAAAAATTTTTACCAAAATTAGTAAGGGGTTCAGTGTAAAAGAGAATACTGTTCTTATGATTTTTTTTAGAAATACGGATTAATTAAATTTATTAAAACCTTTTGTACATCAAGTATCATTTCAACAATATTTTGTTATTTTTTATGTGAAAATATCGAGAAATAATTTTATCGTAAGTGTGATAAAATTTCTTTGCTTTAAAGAACAAATTTCTTGGATACAAGGAAAATATGTTTAAAATCAAGAAAAATTTGTTTAAATCAAAAAAATTTTCTTTGAATCAAACTTCATCTTTAAGTTTGAAAGAATAATTTATTTTGAATGAAAGAAAAACGAGTCTAAGAAATAGATTTCTTTAAATTAAAAAAGAATTGAATATTTAACCGAATTTTCATTTATCAGAATTCCCATTCTGCATAATGTTTTTGAGTACTAAAAAGTATTCTCTTTTCACAATGTGTATATTAGCTATTACAAAAAAACATCTGCTTTCCTTTCGAATACTTTTCTATGAATGTCCATTAAAATTATTCTGGTATTCAATATATCGCTGTTTTCTCATGGCGGAAATAAAATAAGGAACTGCCTTTGTGTTTAGCGAAACAATATTATACAGTTTATCCAGGTGTGTTACAGTATTATTGCTGTGTGTATAATTTAGCTTTTGGCATTATACCAACAGATGTGTCAAAGACCTTTTTGGTCCAAGTTTGCAAAAAAGTGTCGACTTTTGGAACTGATCCAATATATATGTTTATATAGAGAATGATTCGTTGAATTTTTCGGATCCAGTGGAATTTTGTGGCAGGGAATTCACCTCTCTCTCTCTCTCTCTCTCTCTTGTCTCTTTTCGGAAGCAGAAAAGAGGCTCTCGAATGCCACACAAACATTAGTTAAGTTATAAACGTTGTCTCCTTTGATCAGAAACGTACACGCAAGTAGTCTAGCGAAATTGGTAAGCTGCCCGAGTCTTTACCAGGAAAGATAATTTTCTGTCATATTTCGAGAACCTAGTTATTAGATATGTGCTATATGCAGATACGAGGAATCTATTTTTGATTTGACGCACTGGTCACTCTGACTTGTCTCTTGGTGGGCCTCCTTCTTTATTCTTCCCTCTCAAAATAGTTTTTATTGACCTTTATTATTAATCTCTTTCTACTATATATCTAAAATTCACTATTTTTTCGAATTACTATTCAGAAATTTAATCATTTTTGTCACATTATATTTGACAGCTGTCAAATCCGTGTGTAGTTGTTTCATTTATTTCTGCTTTATAGTCATATTATTCAGTGTGAAGTTTTTTCATAGTAAAGTATATGGTCAACATAGCGAAGCATGTAAAGTAACAGTCTTTTTATTTTGTCCGTAACTTTTAAATAACAAGAAATTAATAAATTTGTTCAGATGCATCTTAAAATATATTTTTTCTGACACACGCACCGAAAGTACATTATTCCTCACCTATAAAGAGGGTGGAAAGTACGTCTTTCCCGGAGGCAGGGAGAGAATGTTACTTCCTCTCCCCGTGACGTTATAACGGGGACATTATCATGTTCCAGTAGAATGCCTGCACCAGTCCGGTCGTCTCGCGGACGAATGTCGGTACAGTCATACCGACGTCTGTACAGGCGCGGTACAATGCCAGTGGTAAATTTCCGCCTGGGATATAATAAAAAAGCCTTCTTTTTGCCTGATTTGAACTGGAATGTCCCCTTAAATAATTGCATATTTGTACTTTCATTTACGTGTGTTAGAAAAATAGTATGTGCACCATGGAAGGAAAATGATTTTCGCCTCGTGTGTTTGCAGTTCTCAACTTCGCTTGCACTCGTCTTCGGCTTGTACGTCTCTACGTCTCGAACTACAAACTTCACCCTCGGGAAAATCACTATTTTCCTCCCTAGGTGCACAATATACTATTTTTCACCAATATTGCTTATGAAAATAAAATTTTTAGAATTTATTATTTAAAAGTTATGAACATTGTCAAAAGACAATGTTACGTTACAAAATTTTCGTTTTCCGCGATGTTGATCATATGGAGCACGTGACCACTGAATATCAAAACCTTAAGAACAATTTAGCAAAAAACTAATAAATTTGCTATTTTTCGAAAATTCTGAACCATACACTAAAAAAAATTATTTGAATCAAATAAAAATTATTTGGTTATAATCCAATAAATGTGTATTTGAACTAAATACATATTTATTTGACCTAAATATTTTATTTTATCGCATCAAATAACTATTTACTTGAATCAAATACAAATTATTAAAATCAAATAAATCCCAGGTGAGAACTGACGGCTAGTTCAGGCTTTACGAAGCTTGATTCAGGCCTGTTCAGGATTGATTGAGGCTGGGTAAGACGGCCAATGCGAGGTTGCTTGAGTCTATAAATGTAACACCGATTTCAGCCTGACGCGCAGTCTTTGTTGAAGATTAACGTTCAATCTTCAATCAATGCTGCGGAAGCCTAATTCAGGAATGAAATGAGACTGCTTCCACTGTTCCCAAATTTACGCGTTTCTCGCGCTCATTTAACCACTTCAGCGGCATGGCGTTCCAATTGGCGTCGCATGAGTAGGTGACAGAAGCGGCAAAAAAATGCGTAAATGGCGTTCCTATTTAAACTTAATTCCTAAATTCTGTAAACAAATTAAGTTTACCAAACCAAATGTTATTTATTATTTGAGATTATGAATCTTAAATGGATTTTCGAAAATTCAAATAGGCGGATTCAAAATTGTGAACTATTTTGGCTGAATATTAGAACGCCATTCGTAAAAAGTATTAAAAATTGGCTACATTAAAACCTTTTTAAAACCATTTAAGATCTCTAAAAAATAATTTTTTCTTGTCCTATTCATCTTCATTTATTTCAAATAATAAATAACATTTGGTTTGGTAAACTTAATTTGTTTACAGAGTTTAGGAATCAAGTTTAAACAGAACGCCATTTTCGCATTTTTTGCCGCTTCTGCCACTTACTCATGGAACGCCAATTGGAACACCATGCCGCCGAAGTGGTTAATATAATTTGAAAATATCAATTGATAATAATAATAAATATTATTGTTATTATTTTTATTTATATTATATATGTGTGTATAAATTTAATTGCAATATACTATTAGAACAATTATACTATTTCCATGTAAATCGTATATTACTAAAAATAAATCTCATTTGAAATAGTAACATTAAAAAAATAATTTCAGTAAAAAAAGATAATTTTTCTGTTAATCGATTCTTTTTTTTTGATTTTGTAACAGACTTTTAATATTAATTACAAATATGTTTACATTTTTTATTCACAACACAACACACAATTTTATTATTTTATATATCGCTTAGAAACGAAAACTAAAAAATATTCGCTCGCATGTAGGATCGAACACCTCGACGCATACCCGACATAATATTTACGCCAAATATTTTTACACTAGGATTAAAAATAGGAAACTTTCTACTTACCTCTAAAAACTGAAAATTCGGGGTTAATAGAAACAGTTTATTATTTCTTACTAAGTTTCAGAAAAAATCAATTTCAAGTATGGAAAATTTTAAAAAATATAAAAAATTACATAAAAAATAATTTAAACTAATAATTAATAATGCATTATATAAGTTTAAAAATAAACTATGACAAAAGTTGAAACACATTACACAAATAAAGGTTTGTTATTTTCTATTCTTTCTTTTTAATTAAACTGTATTAAAAAAGACGACCAACAATAAGCAATAGATTGAGTAAAGAAAGCAAAAAAATGTTTAATGTAATTTTAAAATTAAATAATAAGCAATTACAATAACTGGATCAATTAGATTTTTAAGTTTTGGTTTGTTCTATAATCTAATTCTAGAATAAACGCAAACCTATGAAATAAACAAAATTGTGCACGAAGGGAATCGAACCTACGGCCTACGGACTTATAAACTAACGCTGTAACCACTATGCTAACGACGCGTGTGTGTAGTAAGGCTTTAATTTCTCAGTATCATTTAAACATAATTACTCAATGAAAGATGTAAACAATATTATTTAATAATTTTTTCTATACAAAATAAGAAAATCATGTTCAATTATTATTAATAAGTTGGATAAAAATATGAAATAAATTATTGAGATTGGGTTCGAAGTGAGAAACACCAAACTCGAAGCACGACTATAAGTCATTATTATAATTAGCTTAATTTTATAAATTATTAACTCAGAACTTTACATTAAATTTATTTATCCGTGGAACATATTATTTATAAATATTGATATAATCAACTGAAGCTTTCAATTTCTCTTAGAAATCCTAGTTTGAGGTAAGTTACGTTGACCCGAACTTTGTCCACGTGCACTAAAAAAAATTTTTTTTGAGCTTTTTACAGTTGCGCTATTTTATTTATTTTTCCAGCATATCATTTAAATAATAATTTAATTAATTAAATTATTTTATTATCTCATTTTTCAAACTTTGTGAAGTCCAGTCGGGGTTGGCGCCCCCCTGCGCTCCAACCCCCTATATAAATTTTATATTTACTTCTATTTATGGATAATATAAAGATGATAAAATGCGATCTTATGATATTAGCCAATCTAAAATTTTAAATCTTTGTCATCAATTTTGTAGTAACATAACAGCCTGCAAGTAAAAAATTTGTCTTTGGCATAGGCTTTGACGTCCTATTTGGCGCTCCTATTTGAGGGGGAAAGTTCTGACCTGTAGGTAAAACACAGATCAAATTTTGACGTAATGTGATGGCCCACATTAAGGCCCCTTTTACAACTCGTAGTTCAAAAAATAGGTAAAATTAAATATGGATTTTGACGTACTGTAAGGGCCCACATGGTGACCACTTTTTAACCTGTAATTTAATGTGAGGCCGTTATTTATCTTCTTTTTGACCTATTGGTAAAAAAGGTCAACTTGGGAAAGAGACGGAAAGGAAAATGATTGAATCAGCGACGGCGAAATTTTATATTAATAGGGATATATATAAGCGAAGAGTTAAAGTATTGTTGAGAATATTTTTTTCTCTATACCTTCATCTTAAATACAGTTTAATTAAAAAGAGAGAATAATAATTTCAAAAAGGAAAATACATTTGTTCATATTAGTACACTATTGTTGCTAAATTATTAATAATTAACAACCATATATAACAATACCCAATAACAATAGAGTGATTCAATCTGGTCTCAACTGTGATTTGATGGGGAACCCCTTTTGAGACCATATTGGAGCCTAATCGATTTTTCCACACGGGTTTTTGTCCTTCGTGTTAATTTTTGCTTTCATATTTTTTTTGTTTTCTGACATTTTCGTGTATTTATGCTTGTATTTTTCTCAGTTTAGCAAAATTATGGTTAAACTGTTAAACAAATAATTCATAAGGTAGAGGAGACATTCCTATTGAGAAAAAAATAATGAAGTCCTTTGGTTGTGTTCAAATGTGATACGTGTAAACCGGCCTCTCTCCCACCAATGGGTTCTACTTGTAACATAGTTTGCTCCTGTTGTTTCCTTTTCTCGAAAAAGAACACTTAATGTCACAGCTTCAGATAAATCTTATTTACACTTAAATCGAGTATAGTTTTGTGTAAATTATTCTCTAAATCTGAATCAGATATAATTTAAATCCATAAAAATTTAAATAATTAAATCAGTAACTTCTTTTTACATTAAAATTTTCAATATCATTATCCGTCATATTGGATCCGCTATTTTTAATTTTGCAAACCTTACATTATACATATACGCTGATTGAAATTAGTGGCATACTTATCGCTGAGAATTAGTGAAATTTCGCTGATTCAGATTTAGAGAGTAGGGTGATCACGCTACTGCCAATGATTGGTAGCCAAGCATCTGTCAATATTAGTTGCCAAGGAAACAAAAACGATTTTTAAAAGCTTAATTTTTTATTGTTAGCCAAGAAGAAACCAAGACTTTAAAAATCGATTTTTTAAAATTATTCATTAATATTTATATTAAAAAATATACTTTTTAAAAACTAATTTTTTAATTAATTTAACGTATTGATTTAATTTTTCACCTCTTGCAAAAACAAAGGTGATAAAGTGATAAAAATTCCCTTACCGTGTATCTCAAAGTGGAGGGATGCATATCCTGACATTATTGGAACACCGATTGGTAACCAACGTTGCACCACTTCCGACAAAGGCCACCAGAGTACATGGTAGTGATTTCTTCTCGCTTGTGAGCTGTTTTACTGACTCTGTAAGTACCTGCTCCTCTCCCACAAAAACATTCATGCAGGCGTCCCACCACTGTGAGATACATGGTGAGAGAATTTTTATTTTTTTTTAAACCATTAAACTTGTCAGGCCCACTCTGAAACTTTTTGCAAAACCTTCTTATCATTTCCAGGTATGTTTTGAAAAAAGAAAATTAAAAATTTAGCATACCCAAAATTCAAACAAATTAACCTAATCTAAGCAATTACCGAGATCAAGCTGGATATTCCCAAAAGGGAAATTTGGCACTTAGATTAGAGAATCCATTGTACCAAGCTCCAGCTTGCTCGTTTACAACAACTTATTAGAGTCCTGTTCTTCTGCAGAAGTCCAGTATTTCCTCTATAGATAGGTTGCTCACCTGCATAGGGTCTATAATTGCTTGACCTCAGCTAGAAAGTCTGATCCTAGCTAATGCCGGGCATTCAGATAATATGTGAGACTACGTCTCGTCACTCGTCTCACACAGTCTACACATAGGTGAGACTTTATTTCCTATTTTATGCTGATGATAATTAAAAAGCCCATGTCTTGTAAAGAGTCGAACAATGGTTTTAACTCTGATCTTATCGAGTTTTAGGAGATCGCTCACTCGCCTCTTGTTGGGCACTAAACCCAACAGAGTCTTCCCTTGCCTACTCACCCCAATGCCCGCCCAATACTTTTCATGTTCCTTTTGACCCCATCTTTCAATGGCTCCCTTAACCAGACACGGCATTAATGCCACTGCTGGTTCAGGACCTAAAAATACCGTTTCAGAATCTGTTTTTGCCAAAACGTCCACCCTTTCATTGCCCTTGATTCCCGAATGGCCCGGTACCCAGATCAATGATCTGGGATTCTTTAGAGCCCTTAGGGCCGCCTGACTATCCACACAAATTAGAATATTTTTGTCCCTTGTCCCTTTTTGAATGGACATTTGGGCACAAGTTAAAATCACCATTGCTTGGAGTTGGTCCAGTTTCTCTTTGACCGTGATCAATTGAGTCCTAGACCACCAAACCACCACCGCGTATAGAAACCTGGCTTTTAGAATCATCTGATAAAGCCAATTGACCACATTGAGTCTTAGTCCCCATGATGACCTTATCGCCCTTCTACACGCCCAGAACGCAGTACAGAATTTCCTATACTGATAATCGAAATGTTCTTTCCAACTCAGCTTTTTATCCAGGATTACTCCCAAGTATTTAGCCGATTCGAAAAAGAGATCTCTTGTCCATAAAATACCGGCTTCTTTAAACTCGGTATCTTGTATTGCCTAGTGAAAACTACTTTATTCGTTTTCTCTGGATTCACAAAAAGTCCAGTCTGACTGCACCAATTCTTGACAATCTTGAATGCACTTTCTGTAAGCTCTAAAAGGGTCTCAATTGAGTGCCCTCTTATAACTATAAGGAAATCATCCGCATAGCTTTGCGTATAATATCCCTGGTTATTGAGTTTCCTAATCAACTCATCTGCCACTAAGCACCACAATAGAGGAGAGAGAACTCCTCTTTGTGGGTACCCTTTTGAGACGACGCCGGTTAGCTTGGCCTCATCATACTCTGCTTCGAGAGCTTCGGGCACGCCTCGTTTTCTGGCCGCCCTGCTGATAGCTTCGCTAGAGGTGTTAGGGAAGGCACCTTCAATATCAAGAAAGGTACCCAACGCATAACCCCTCCTGCCACTTTGCTCCTCTATTCTACCTACTGCAAAGTGGAGGGCTGATTCTATTGAGAAACCTGCTCTATACGCATGTTGTCCCTAGTGCAAGGGATAATCCCTCAGACATTCTTGTCTGATAAAATTACCCACCAGTTTTTCTAACGCCTTTTATATAAAGGAGGTTAGACTAATTGGTCTGAAGTCCTTTACAGCAGTATACCCTGTGCGACCGGCCTTCGGGATAAATACCACCTTTGTCCTTTTCCAGGACTCAGGTGTATAAGCAAGAGCGATACATGCTCTCATGATTTTACACAGGGGTAGTCTAATACAATCCAATCCTCTTTCTAAAAGGACCGGATTATCCACCGTCCCCCCCCCTGAGGCTTTAAAAAGTTTGAAAGAGCCTATTGCCCAATCAATACCCTCCGGAGTCACAACTCTGGCTGCAAGTTTCCAGTGTTCCCGGTTTCTTCGGGCTCTACGTGGACCTCCGCCAAATTCATGTAACGTTCTCTCCTCAAAGTCCGGAAAGTTAGCTTCCATCAGATACTTTAAGCAATCTTTTTTATCCTGAGCATATTGCCCATTAGATAACTTAATAGTAGATAGTTTTGCCAAAGGGTCTTTAGCCAGAACTTTATGGAGTCTTGATGCTTCAGGTAATCTTTCGATTCCTTCGCAAAAACTCCTCCAGCTAACACCCCGTGCTTTATCTACCTCTTTCTTATAAGAATTACGAGCTGCATGGTAATTATTCCATGCTTGCTGATTCTTACGTTTCTTGGCTTTATTAAAAAGCTTTCTTACTGTTTGCCTGTGGCCCTCTAAACAGGAGCTCCACCACGCATTACTCCTGTTGGTATCCACCTTTTTGGCTACACAGTTTCTCTCAAAGGAGCTGACAATCGAATCTCGCAGATATTCTCTGATTTAAAATTTCTAAGTCTTTATCTATCAGAAAATCTAGTAGATTTCTGCTCCTGTCGTTAATGTCAGTGCTACCCCAAAGTACATGGTGCGCATTTGCATCACAACCTATTATCAAAGGGAGACTCTGCTGTTGACAATATTCTACCAACTTTTCCACCTCTTTTGGTAGCGCAAGTTCTCTCTCTGAACCCGGAAAATAAGCGGAAGCTACTATAATCTCCCTTTTAATTTCGTTCGCCTCTAAATACTTAGCCTTTACAACAGCCAAGTCTCTAGTTGTCAATTCCAACAAAGGGAAAGCGTCTAGACCTTAATAGATCAGACACGCCCTTGGAACCAGTTCATGTGGTGAGCAAACTAGCTCTCCGCATCCATTTAGACCTCTGATTCTCCCCTTGAAAACCCAAAGTTCTTGAACAAAGGCTAAAGCTGTCTGTATCTTTGTCAAGCTCTTGGCTAAAATCGCCTAAGCGCCTTTAGAATTATACAAATTGATCTGCGTACATAAAAAAAATTAATTTGTTTACCAATTTATTTTATTTTTTTAATAAAAAAAAGAAAAATTTTTTTTGTTTTCATTTCCTAAAAGTCAAAAGAAAACTAAAACTTTCGTTCTTTGACAACTTTTTTCTAAACTCAATATTTTCGGACTTATGACTTATGAATATAGGTCTACAATTAAAAGTGCAAAATTTTGAAAATGCATAACTCGGAAATTTTGCCAATTAAAAAAAATACGTATTTATTTTATTTCGATACAGAATAGAAAAAAAATATTTATTGCCAATTTTAAGAGGTTGACTAAAAACGTCACAAAACCGTTTGACTATATACTATCACCTTTGACCACTTAAACTTTTTCGTCCATCGACTGGAGAGTCGATGGATAAATTTGTGAATAATATTGTATGAGTATAATATTTTGCCACTTCAGAAAGCCATTAACATATTGTTGTACAGACCTAGAGGGCATGACTTAAAGTGATATTCAAGTTTCTTCGAGTATATCTATAATGATTATATTCATGATGACTGAAGTAGGAAAAATCAGCAAATATCTTTGTCAAATCTCAAAATAAAAAGTCTTTTTACTTCTTTCTTAAAAATTTGAACAAAAACAAACAACTTCCACTGTAGATAGTATATATATATATATATATATATATATATATATATATATATATATCCCTATTATATAAAAACATTTCGCCGCCGCCGCAGAGTCAGGATTTCTAAGGGCGCCCTATATCCCAAAGGGTCCGTCAAAACTTACGTCAAAATTGACCTATTTTTTTATCTATAAGGTCGAAAAGGAGGATAAATAATGGCCTCACATTACATCAAAATCCTGACTCTGCGGCGGCGGCGAAATGTTTTTCTAAGGGCGCCCTATATCCCAAAGGGTCCGTCAAAACTTACGTCAAAATTGACCTATTTTTTTATCTATAAGGTCGAAAAGGAGGATAAATAATGGCCTCACATTACGTCAAAATCCTGACTCTGCGGCGGCGGCGGCGAAATGTTTTTCTAAGGGCGCCCTATATCCCAAAGGGTCCGTCTAAACTTACGTCAAAATTGACCTATTTTTTTATCTATAAGGTCGAAAAGGAGGATAAATAATGGCCTCACATTACGTCAAAATCCTGACTCTGCGGCGGCGGCGAAATGTTTTTCTAAGGGCGCCCTATATCCCAAAGGGTCCGTCAAAACTTACGTCAAAATTGACCTATTTTTTTATCTATAAGGTCGAAAAGGAGGATAAATAATGGCCTCATATTACGTCAAAATTCTGACTCTGCGGCGGCGGCGAAATGTTTTTATATAATAGGGAGAGATATCCCAAAGGGTCCGTCAAAACTTACGTTAAAATTGACCTATTTTTTTATCTATAAGGTCGAAAAGGAGGATAAATAATGGCCTCACATTACGTCAAAATCTATGTCTAATTTGACATATTTTTTTACCTATATGTTTAAAAGGAGAATAAATAACGGCCTCACATTACGTCAAATTCTATGTCTAATTTGACCTATTTTTTGACCTATAGGTCAAGAACATAAATCAAACAACATATGTCAAAATTGACCTATTTCTTGACATAAGTCAAGAAGAGGATAAATAACGAATATAAATACATGTTTAATTTTACCTATTAAAAAAAATAGTTTTTTAAAAGGGTTTTAAAAAAAGGCCTTAATATGGGCCTTCACATTACGTCAAAATTTGATCTGTGTTTTACCAACAGGTCAGAGCTTGCCCCCTCAAATAGAAGCGCGAAATAGGACGTCGAAGCCTATGCAAAAGAAAATTGTTTTACTTGCAGGCTGGTATGTTACTTCAAAATTGATGACAAAGATTAAAAATTTGAAAATGGCTAATATCATAAGATATATAATATCATATAAAATCAGGGGGTTGGCGCGCAAAGCGCGCAGGGGGGCGGAGCCCCCCTAGTATATATTATAAAAAGATATCGCCGCCGCCGCTGTTTCAAGATTCTGTAAGGGCGCCCTATCCCAAAGAGGCCGTCAAAACTTATGTCAAAATTGACCTATTTTTTGACCTATAGGTCAAAAAGAGGATAAATGACGGCCTCACATTACGTTGAAATCTATGTCAAAATTGACCTATTTTTTGACCTATAGGTCAAAAGAAGGATAAATGACGGCCTAACATTACGTTAAAATCTATGTCAAAATTGACCTATTTTTTGACCTATAGGTCAAAAAGAGGATAAATGACGGCCTCACATTACGTTAAAATCTATGTCAAAATTGACCTATTTTTTGACCTATAGGTCAAAAGGAGGATAAATGACGGCCTAACATTACGTTAAAATCTATGTCAAAATTGACCTATTTTTTGACCTATAGGTCAAAAGGAGGATAAATGACGGCCTAACATTACGTTAAAATCTATGTCAAAATTGACCTATTTTTTGACCTATAGGTCAAAACGAGGATAAATGACGGCCTCACATTACGTTAAAATCTATGTCAAAATTGACCTATTTTTTGACCTATAGGTTTGAAAGAGAATAAATAAAGGCCTCACATTACGTCAAATTCTATTTCTAATTTGATCTATTTTTTGACCAATAGGTCAAAAAGAGGACAAATAACGGCCTCACATTACCTCAAAACTTTTGTCAAAATTGACCTATTTTTTGACCTATTGGTTTAAAAAGAGGATAATGACGGCCTCATATTACCTCAAAACTTATGTTAAAATTGACCTATTTTTTGACCTATAGGTCAAAAGGAGGATAAATAACGGCCTCACATTACCTCAAAACTTATGTCAAAATTGACCAATTTTTTGACCTGTAGGTTTAAAAGGAGGATAAATAACGGCCTCACATTAGGTCAAAATCTATGTCTAATTTGACCTATTTTTTGACCTATAGGTCAAAAAGGGGATAAATAACGGCCTCACATTACCTCAAAACCTGTGTATAATTTGACCTATTTTTTGACCTATAGGTCAAAAAAAGGATAAATAACGGCCTCACATTACCTCAAAACCTGTGTCTAATTTGACCTATTTTTTTACCTATAGG
The DNA here is from genome assembly GCA_032873175.1 of Leptopilina drosophilae. Classification (NCBI taxonomy): domain Eukaryota; kingdom Metazoa; phylum Arthropoda; class Insecta; order Hymenoptera; family Figitidae; genus Leptopilina; species Leptopilina drosophilae. The sequence continues at coordinate 29,794,134 of CM065479.1, read as the reverse complement.
GCAAAAACATAAATCAAAACATATGTCAAAATTGACCTATTTTTGTAGAGTCGGTATCAAAACTACACAACATTTTTCATAAAAATGTTACATTTTACAAAAACAAAATAATGTTATTTTAACATTTAACTTTTTTGAAGAAGTTTGTTTAAACATTTATTTTTTATGAAATATGATTTTTTGCATTAAGAAAAAAAAATGTAAAATTTTTATGTTATTTTGTACAAAATAAATTTGTGTTATTTTATTCATGTTATTTTTTACAAAATTTTTTGTTATATTTTACAAAAAATTTTGTTATTTTTTACATTTAAGAAAAAAATTTCTCATTTGTTATTTTGTAGAAATCTTTAGAAGTCAAAATTTCTAAATGGTTGAGTCTCACACAAAACCCTCTAATTTTATTTTTAGCTGTAATGGGGTTATTTTAATAGCGCATTTAATGTAAGATATTGTAATTCTAAAAGATGTTACACTGAAAAATAAAGTTCTGGTTAGGGTATATTTAACACGAAAATTCTAGTTAAAACAACCAGAATTCTAGTTAAAACAACCCAGAATTCTAGTTATATTAACTAGAATCCTGGTTAAACCTAACCAGAAAAGTTTCTGATAGGGTATATTTAACACGAAACACGAAATTCTAGTTAAAACAACCAGAATTCTAGTTATATTAACTAGAATCCTGGTTAACCTAACCAGAAAAGTTCTGGTTAGGGTATATTTAACACGAAATTCTAGTTAAAAGTAGGATTTCTGGTCATTCCAACCAGAACTTTTTTTTTCAGTGTACTGAAAAAAGTTTTTGATAATGTTATTAATTATTGAAAATATTTAAATTTTTACTTAAAAAGTTTATTTTCTCAGAAACTTATTAAATGATTTCAATGTATCAAGAGATATTTGATTTCACTAAAAAAAAAGTTATTCACTGAAAAAAAAATTCTGGTTGGAATTACCAGAAATCCCGGTTCAGTATCATTTTGATACAAAATTTTTCTTGAGGATTGTTGTATTTTTACAACCGGAGATATTGTTATTTTGTTCAAACAGATAAAATGAAAATTGTTATTTTGTTCAACAAATATAAATAAACAAAATAATGTTTTTTTAATGTATTTTAATATAAAAATATTCTGAAATAGGATTTTCCATGTTTTATTAGTTTTAAATGGAAAAAGGAAGAACAATATTCTAAACTACCTTAATTCAAATTATTTATTTACATCCACAGTATTAGGTTTTTTTATAACAAAGAAATCATTTTTTAAAATGGACTGTAGACTAATTTTTTACTTTTTATTCCTGTTAAATTCAACTTTTATATGTTGAATTATGGTATTAGCATAAATTTTTTTTAAATTTTCCAAAATTAATTAAAAAGTTCACACAAAATATTCACAAATTTTTTAAATATTATTCTCTATTGATTTATTTTTCCAGATCGAATAAAATAATGAAAAAATTTTATTTTAGAATATTCTGCAATGAAAATTTTTTTTTTTATTTACTTTACAAGTTTAGTTATATTGTTTGAACAAAATAATAATTTGTAATTTACCAGTTGAAACAAAATAACAATATCTCTGTTTGTAAAATACAACAATCTTCAAGAAAAATTTTTGTGTCAAAATGATACTCCACCCGAAATCCCAGTTTTAACTAGAATTTCGTGTTAAATATACCCTAACCAGAACTTTTCTGGTAAGGTTAAACCAGAATTCTAGCAATAAAACCAGAATTCTGGTTTTTTTAAACTAGAAATATCGTGTTAAATATACCCTAACCAGAACTTTTTTTCAGTGTGAAAAAAAGATAAACAAAAGATTTCTACAAAAAAACAAATGAGAAATTTTTTTCTTAAATGTAAAAAATAACAAATTTTTTTTGTAAAATATAACAAAAAATTTTGTAAAAAAAATCATGAATAAAATAACACAAATTTATTTTGTACAAAATAACATTTAAATTTTACATTTTTTTTATTAATGTAAAAAATTATATTTCATAAAAAATAAATGTTTAAACAAACTCCTTCAAAAAAGTTAAATGTTAAAATAACATTATTTTGTTTTTGTAAAATGTAACATTTTTATAAAAAATGTTGTGTAGTTTTGATACCGACTCTTTTTGTACCTATGTCAAAAACAGGATAAATAACGAATAAAAATGCATGTTTAATTTTACCAATTTTTTTGAGCTACGGGTTTTAAAAGGGGCCTTAATGTGAGCCTTCACATTACATTAAAATTTAATATGTGTTTTACCAACAGGTCAGAGCTTGCCCCTTAAATAGAAGCGCGAAATAGGACGTCAAAGCCTATCCAAAAGAAATTTTTTTTTACTTGCAGGCTGATATGTTACTTCAAAATTGATGACAAAGATTGAAAATTTGAGAATGGCTAATATCATAAGATCGCATTTTACAATCTTTATATTATCCATAAATAGAAGTAAATATAAAATCTGGGGGTTGGCGCGCAAAGCGCGCAAGGGGGCGGTGCCCCCCTAGTGTATATATATATATATATATATATATATAAACCTATAGTTAAAAAAATATAGGTCAAATTAAACGTGAATTTTGACGTAATGTAAGGGCTTACATAGAAACCACTGTTTAACCTATAGGTCAAAGTAAGTCAATTTTCACATAAATTTCGACTGCCCGTTTGGGAAAGGGGCTTAAAATTTTGAAAACCCCACATTTTGGAAGCAGAAGAAAATGTTTTTGTCAATTTTTGACATATAGAACAAAATTTTTATTCAAATACACATAAATTTTCAGAGAACAACAGGTTAGAAAGAATTTATCGTTATGTTTAGACGTGTAGGTCAAAACTTCACTTAAAATTGACCTAATTTTAAGGACAGAGGGAATACATGTAAATTTTAGACGTGTAGGGTTATTACATCTCTTTCTGACCTGTAGGTCAAAAAATAGAACAAATTAGACGTACATTTTGACGGAATGTAATGACGTTATTGCACCCTTATTGTATATTATGTCTTAAAGTTCCTTCAAAATCTGGTTCCTATAGGTCAATAAAATGCGCCATAAGGAGTGCCTAAAGTACTATATGTCAAAATTTAGGTCAAATTTGACATATTTTTTAACTTACACGTTACATTAAAATTTAGGTCCAATTGGACCAAATTTTCGACCTGCAGGTTAAAAGATAAGTCAATTTTGACCTAAGTTTTAATCAGTGAAAGTTGTTATAAACTGAGTTTTTTTTTAATATACTTAAATTAATCATTTTAATAAATTCAAATAAATTTACATTTCTATCAAGAAATGTAAAAATAAGGGATTGGCGCACGAAACGCACAGAGGAGCGCGTGGAGCCGTATCGATAATTTTCGACGGATAGATAGGACATTATTCACAATATTTTCATTCAAAAATTTGATTTCGTTAGAATAACTTTTTTTGATTCTGCATAAAAAAATGAATACGTATTTTTTATTTTGTGCTTTTGATGAATATTACGGAAGTTATTAATAATTGAAATTTAATGCTTTCGAATACAGTGACTTTTTTAAAACGCTTTTCTCCCTCAATATTTGAATGGGCACGGTACTTTTTGAAACATCTGTTACCAAAAGAACTAATTTTTATACATTTCTAATCAATAAATATAGTTTTATGTCGATTATAACGTATACATTATACTGCATACAAAAAAGTACTCTTTTCTGTATAGTGTGCGGTAAATTAATCAAAAGTATGCAGCAGAGTACATTTTTCTTCACACTTTTAATTATGCACAAATTGACCACTTTGTACTGCATTTATTTTAAAGGAAAGTGTCTCTTTTCCAGCAGGTGTTGCACAAAACAATATGCAGCATGAAATTTGTCGTGAATTTTATGAACTTTTCGAATATGCAATTATAAATAATGAATCGCAAAGGGAATACCTAAAAACTTTAAATTAAATTTAAAAAGTGTTATTCTCTCAAAGATAGACGTTTTCGATTTTCAATTTTTTTCTTTCCATTTAATCTCCAATTATTGGCAAATTATATAATTTATGATATTTTTTAATAATTCAAACGGATAACAAGAGCGTTTAATAAAACACTTTATTTACAATAAATAATTATACTTTATACAATTTGCAAATTATCTACATCTACCTACATCTACATCTTTTCTACATTGTATTAAAATGCTTCCTAGTCGTTTTGTTATTTCGTCGTCCGGCACACTTCGTATAACATCGTGAACCTTCAGAAAATGTCAATTTGACTAAAGCCAAGGTATGTAATTATATTATATATTACGTTTAACACACATAAGTACACTCTCACATACACACTAAACACATATGTGCCCTGACGCGGTGAAAGGGACCTTACGTCCAAAAAAATTAATTTTGAGTTATTGATACCATTCTATACAGATTTTTTCAATCGATATAATAGCATTAATAACTAAAAATTAATTTTTTAGGGCGTAAAGTCCCTTTCACCGCGTCAGGACACATATGGGCATATCTCTGGAACCTTTAACTTTCATGTCCCTCGCATATATTTCGATAATTTCAATAACTTGTTACTTTATTTTTGTTGCAAATATTAAAGCTTGATAAGATAAATCAGTTCCAAAAAGTTTTACATTTATTTATTAAATAGATAAATAATTATTCCAATTTGAGTCTACGATTTTTTACAATATCTACTTGTCCCTAACCATGCTTTCGGATGGGTTAAACGTTAAAACTTCGTAATGAATAAGAATCACTTATTCTATGACACATCTTTTTAAAGTTAATTAAACAGTGAACAGTTTTCAGTATGAAAATTAAAAATTTGTCAATTGTGAAAAAAGTTATAAGCTTTTAAAAGTTGTCCCTCACTTTTAAACTTTTTGATCGTAATTGACATATTTATTATTTTTCATTAATAAGACAAATGGCACATTAAAATGACTTACGGGAAATAAGAGATAAAATTATTAGAATTATTTTGAGACATAGTAAATTGATGTGCCTTGTGTCTTCAAAAAACTGTTGTAATTTAAATAACAAAAAACACGTGCGTACAAAATTTGAAAACGATCGTAATTGGAGTGATACTCCACGAAAATAAAATAAAAGTAAAATGTAAAAATATTTGTCAATTGCGGTCGACCGTAATAAATTAAAAGTTTTTAGAAAAGAAATTGTTAAGTATGAAGTTGTCGATTCTCACTTCATTAATAAAAACTGTTAATAAATAAAACTGAAGGTTAAGCTTTAATGTTTATTTTAATTTTTTTACACAGAATAAATGATTTAAAAAAATTAATTCTAAAAAACTAAGATATAAGAAAAAAATAAATAGAAAAAAATGAATAGAAATTTGAAAGTTTATGAGTCTTAAGTATAAATAAAATGTGTCTGGAAATTGCAAGGTATACTTTATGCATTTTAATTTCATATTTTTACAATTCAGTTTAATTAAAATCTATTTTTAAAATAAAAACAATTTTAATTTTTTAGTAAATCAAACAAAAAAGAATAATATATATTTATTATTATAAATTACTAGCTTAGGATACGCGCGCTAAAGCGCGCGTTCACATTCTATTTCAATTGTTAAAAGAATACAATTATGATCACAAATTAATATTACAATTTTTTTATTAAATTTAAAAAAAATTAAAAAAATTATTAAAAAACAATTACTTAAGTATTAAATATAATATTCACTATATAGGTTAGTTCAGAAAAAATCCGCTATTATAGAATAAGTGGCGCCAGAAAATGGGCCTACTTTTTGGCTCCACTTGTCTCATATTAGCGGAATTTTCTGGAACCCTGGTAAAAGAACCGGACAGATTTCGGACTAATCCGAAATTTGTCCGAAACAATTCGGTTTATGGTCAGGTTTTTGTCATCCGCAATTAATCCGGAAAAATCCGAATTCTATACGGTTTGTGAACAACTAGTGAAATCGGAGTTGGTCCGATGAAGTCCGAAATTAATCAGTTAATTTTAACTAGTGAATCCGGAATTAGTTCGAAACAGTCAAAAGTTAGTCTGATAATACGCAACTTGCAAATGTGAAATTATTAAATCCGAAATTAATCTGGTTTTGGTCAGGTTTTTGTCACACGAAATTATAATTATAGTTTGAATTTATCTGCATTTTATACAAATTGTTTTTAATATACAAATTCAATATTATACCAAAATCATTCCTGATTAAGTCTTTGAATTGGATTGAATATGGATTGTTTTGAACTGTCTGTGGATTGTACATATTTACAAAATCGTTTAATAATACGACATATTTTCGGACTGGGGTGTTTTGATCGGATATTATTCGGATTGACGCTGACTATACCGGATTCTTTGCATACAGATTTTGGATTGTTCCATACTTGTTTCGGATTAAATTTCTTTTAACTGGATTAAATTCGGATTATTGCGGACTGAATTCCTATTCTTTACATATTGATTTTGGATTATTTCGTATTAGTTTCGGATTATACCTTTTACTTGGATTAAATCCGGATTGTTGCAGACAATTTTCGGATTCTTATCATAAAGTTTTCGGATTGTTTCGTACTTCTTTCTGAAAAGGATTTTGCCACACTTAGTTTCAAATTGTTGCAGACTAATACCGGATTTCTTGCTTACAGAGTTCGGATTGCTCCGGACATTTTGCGAATTAAGTTTTTTTAACTAGATTAAACTCGGATTGTTGCGGACTGATTCCGTATTCTTTACATATTGATATCGGATAATTCCGTACTTATTTTAGAAGAATTCTTCACCGGTAATAAATTCGGATTCTTGCGGACTAATTACGGACTGAATTCGTAGACATTTAGGATTACTCCGGAGTGTTTTCGGATTCAGGTTTTCGTTCGGATTGATATCAGACTATCGCGGATCATTTTCGGACCTTTTTAGTAAAATTTTCGGACTAATCCGTACTAATCTGTCTGTATTTAATCCGGAATTAGTCCGAAATTTTTACCAGGGAACTAAACAACATTTTTGAATAAATAATTTATTTTGTTTTTTGTATTTTTTTGTAAAAATATTCGTTTATTTATTTAAATTATTAATTTAAGAAAGTCATCCAGCAGTAAAAACTATTAAAAAACAATTATTAAAGTATTAAATATAATATTTACTGAATAGATTAGTTTAGAATAAATCCACTAATATAGAACAAGTGGCGCCAGAAAATAGGCCTACTTTTTGGCGCCACTTGTCTTATATTAGCGGAATATTCTGGAACTAAACAACATTTTTTAATAAATAATTTTTTTCGTTTTTTGTATTTTTTTGTAAAAATATTCGTTTATTTATTTAAATTATTATTTTAAGAAAGTCATCCATCAGTAAAAACTATTAAAAAACAATTATTTAAGTATTAATTGAGCTGCCGGATCAAAGAAGGGCACATAAACTCGCCGCGCTGAAAAACGTTGGCCCCTGGACACTTAAAATTAAACTTTTGATTTTAAATGTTTATTATGTATATCCTTATAGAAAATTTGATTGCGCATCTTTTTTTCTTATAAAATTTTTTTTCTATCTGTTACCGTTTTCGAAATAATAAAGAAAAACCATTTTTTTGAAAACATGAAATTTAATTAAATTTTTCACTTCAACCCGCGATATTTCAGTCAATTTTGCATATTTTTCAATATCACAAAAACTAAATTACTCGTTGAAATATCCTGAGAATGATGAAAAAAGAAAAAATTGTTTTAATTAGAAGTAAAATTGTTATTAATTTTCTTCTAAACAATTGCAAAAATCGTGAAGTGCAATTTTCACGGGCTTCGTTTAACGGGCGAATTTTAAGCAACAACAAACTTTCAGTGAGAAAGTTGTTTATTGTAGTCCAAAGAAGTTTTTTGTAAAGTTATATTACAATTGAATAATTAGTAACAAATTAGTGAATGTTTAAAGTTGCACGCGCGGCTCAACGTGTGACGCCCGTTTGTTGAAAGAAGCTCGACTGAATATGTCACAGCGTTGTTTCGCCTTTAGAGGTTAAGTAAATCAAAACAAACCATCCGTTCAGCCGCTCGCGCACTTTAAACATTCACTAATTTATTACTAATTATTCAATTGTAATATAACTTTACAAAAAACTTCTTTGGACTACAATAAACAACTTTCTCACTGAAAGTTTGTTGTTGCTTAAAATTCGCCCGTTAAACGAAGCCCGTGAAAATTGCACTTCACGATTTTTGCAATTGTTTAGAAGAAAATTAATAACAATTTTATTTCTAATTAAAACAATTTTTTTCTTTTTTCATCATTCTCAGGATATTTCAACGAGTAATTAAGTTTTTATGATATTGAAAAATATGCAAAATTGACTGAAATATCGCGGGTTGAAGTGAAAAATTTAATTAAATTTCATGTTTTCAAAAAAATGGTTTTTCTTTATTATTTCGAAAACGGTAATAGATAGAAAAAAATTTTATAAGAAAAAAAGATGCGCAATCAAATTTTCTATAAGGATATACATAATAAACATTTAAAATCAAAAGTTTAATTTCAAGTGTCCAGGGGCCAACGTTTTTCAGCGCGGCAAGTTTATGTGCCCTTCTTTGATCCGGCAGCTCAATTATAATATTCACTGAATAGGTTAGTTCAGAAAAAATCCGCTAATATAGAACAAGTCGCGCCAGAAAATGGGCCTACTTTTTGGCGCCACTTGTCTTATATTAGCGGAATTTTCTTGAACTAAACAACATTTTGATTTTTCCATTTAAAATGGAAAAAAAATTTGTTAAAAATTGTAATTAAAAAACAAAAATTTCGCAACTGTTTATTTCAAAAGAAACTAATAATTTAAAAAAAATAAACAAAAAGTAATTATAAAATTTATAAATCAATATTATGAAAATTTCTTACCTTATTTTATAAAAACAATATCTTTTAACCTTCTTTCTTCTTAAGCAATAAAAATTTTGATATTGACAAATCGAAAAACTATAATTTCGATCTGTCAAGCAAAGTGTTTTGAAAAAGAAAAAAAAACAAAAGCATTTACAAAAACTAACTTCAAACTGCGGACAGAATGAATGAAAGGATACCAAGATTATTATTATTAATAACTTCTTAATTAATTACTTTCAACTGTTTTCGATTTAAAAACAAGCACCTGTTAAATATTTTTTTGTCGCACGCTAAAAATAATTCGCAATTTTAAATAGTTTATAATTTTTTGAAGCGAAATTACTTTATCTGTTCTGCCGTGTGATTTAAAAACTTAGTTAACTGACATTTATGTCGAAACGAGAAAATAAGGAAAAACTGTTTGCTTTCAGAACCCTAATAAAAATTAAAAAATTGTTCAATTTAACTTCACATACTGGATATAATGATGGTGCTCTATTTAATTATGAAATAAAAAATTAATTATTTAAACAAATTATATGGAAAAACGCATTTGCGTGTTTTTCCGAATGCAAATATGAAGTAGAAAGTTAGATAAAGTCCTTTGCGTAGTCGCTCAACAAAAAGGTACGCGAGCTCGGTCCTACGATTTGATAGAAAAACTTACCTAACTGACAGTGACGTCATGTGGTAGGGGGACGTCTTCTGTAGTTCTATAATTTTTACGAATTCACAAATTTTGTTGCAGTAAGAAAAATATAACAAATATTAATATTTAATATTAATAAATAATATTTAATTAACTAATAATAATTAATCATGTTAATTAATTACAAATTATTATAAATATGAAAAATTATTCCACATTTTTGAAACTAAAGGTTTTTATGTATGTGTGTGTGTAATACACTCAGAAAAAGAGTTGGCTGCCATAACCAATTAAATAGTTGCTATAGCGCGATCCAATTAATTGGTTAGCACATCCAACTATTGGATACTGTTTCCCAGCTATGTATATAATGCAGCTAAAAAGTTGGATGTATCAACCAAGAAATAGTTGCCCCATCCAATTAATTGGATCGCGCTATAGCCACTATTTAATTGGCTATAGCAGCCAACTCTTTTTCTGAGTGTAATTTTAATTATTAAAGACATTGATTTTGTTAACATGTTTATTTAAACAATCAAAGGTGTAAATAAGTCTTGCCACATTCTTGCAGTAATTTTTAATTAAAATTATTCACGTACTTAAACTACAATGTATTATCACATGTGCTACTCATAAGAAATGATAAGAAGCCGGCTGGTTTATTTTACATCCTAAAAAAGGAAAGTCGAAAACAATTCTGTAATTGTCGAAAAACTTATTAAATTTGAAAAACATTAAGAAAAATAATGACGTGTATGTTAAATTTACTTACAATTTTCTTAAATAAATTTAGTTTTTATTTGCCAAGTTTAACCAGTTTAACTTAAACATAACCTCTGAGTTGAAATATTCACAAGAGGGGAAACAGCTGCTTGCTGCTTGCGACCCGAGGATAAACCGAGTTTAGCCGAATGCAGTTAAGTAGTCGTTCGGCTCTGTCTCGACTGACTTTTTGATAGAAGAACTTAGGTAATTGCAAGCGTTGTAGATGCAAAGTTTTTATTTCAAATCCAACGCTCGGACTCGACTACTTATTTGATACAAAAAACACACAAATGCCTTTAACTAAGTTTTTCCTTCAAATCTTACATTCGAGCTCGTAGCCTCGTTTGTTTTTTGGACTACGCAAAGTCCTTTCCTTAACTTTTTATCAAATATTCTTTCATTTTCTGCAATTTCTCAGATTTTCAATATTAATTTTCTATAAACAATCATTTGCAAAATAAATTTAAACTATAACTATTAGACGCAGTTTTTTCTTACGAGTTCATTGATACCAAAAACTCATTTTTCACCAAAATGTCAGTTAACTAAGTTTTTAAATCACACGGCAGTGTTCACTTGCATATTTTGAAAGCTTATTTTTTAAAGTTTATGTGGACAGAGTTTCAATACTGTGCTAAAAAAATTAAAAAAAATTTTCTCATTGAAAAGTTAAAGGTTTTAGAGATATGCCCATATACATGTATACTCAAAAATATAAACAGAACACATTTACATGCATACTCGCACACATGTACACAATACACATTGACATATAAACTCGTAAAATTGGAAACAGTGGAAGCAGTCTTGTTTCCTTCCTCCATTAGGCTTCCGCAGCATTCACTGAAGATTTAACGCCAATCTTCAAAGACTGCGCGTCAGACTGAAATCGGTGTTACATTTATGAGACCAATGCAGAATGGATTCGCAAAGCTCGTACGCTAACGATATCCATGAGATAGAAAAGGAAAAATATATCTCTGTCATTTTCTAACTCGTGCTTTGTGTTCGCGTACGACTGTACAGTGCAGTTGTGCTTAGGCATATAGACTCAAACAGCCTTGCTACGGCTATCTTATCCAGCCTTAATGGTGCAGTCAGATTAACTACTTGCGCAGTTAAATATACTTAACACCCTGTTAAAAATTCCTGCGAAGGATCTTATATAGGATCCTGTTCCAGGAATATTCGTAAGATCCATTGCAAGTTCGTACGTAAAAACGCAGTAGCGTTCTTATGTACCCAGCTTTTCTAGTGAAACTTAATAAGATCAAGCGTGTTATCCTTTGTACCGAAACAAACAACAACATAGCATCCTGGACAGTTTCCTTTGTAAAAATTATTTGTAATGGATCCTGTAGGTGACCCGTAAAAGATCCTACACGGTTTCTTCAATTAATTTATTTATATTTGTAACTCCGGCGCAGTAGTTTTCTGTGAGTTTCTCGAATGCGCAAACCATTTTTCTGTCCAACATTGTTATACAGGTTTAACACATTAAAATATGAAGTTTATGTCTGTAAAATGTTGCTTAACATTAAAAAAATTTAAACTTAACAGTTAAAAATTAAAAAGTTTTCTGTTCATGATCCTGCAAGTGTTCATGTACAGTACCGTTGTAGGAACATTTAATAGCTAAAGTTCCTGCATCGGAACCTGCACAGGATCCCGAAAGGGTCCCGAGTTTTTTACTTCCAGATTATTAATGCAAGATCTTACAAATGATTTTACAAAGTTGTTTGTTTCGGTACAAAGAATAACACGCTTGATCTCATTAAGTTTCACTAGAGAACCTGGGTACATAAGAACGCTACTGCGTTATTATGTAGAAACTTGCAAAGGATCTTACGAATATACCTGAAACAGGATCAGGTATAAGATCCTTCGCAGGAATTTTTAACAGGGCAGAATAGTCGATTTTGGACTGACTAAACTGGTAGTAGGATTTATCAAACAGGCATTTAGTCATTGTAACTACTCAGGAAAAAGTTAATTCAACTGCACAGAAAGTCAAATGGACAAAACTGTTCAGTAAAATGTAAAAATATTGGTTTCTACATTTAATTTTAAAATAATTACAAAAGTAGTAGAAAGTCAACGTGAAATTTTTATATTTTAACAGAAAACAAAAACATAATTATTACAAAAATGTCGAGCAGTTAATTTGCATCTTTTTAAGAGGTTTTGTTGATTGTTTCTGTAATCACTACAGAAATTATTTTTCAAATTAAATATAGAAAACTGCATAACTATTTGTAAACAAATGTTTGGCAAAAATAGAAGATACTTAAGTACTACTGATTTTATTATTACATTTATAAATACTTGCATTGTGTAAGTGTCATATAATTTTTTTCAAAAACAGTAAAAATTTTTTTTTGTAATTTCGTTATTCTGTATAATTTACGGCAGCAGCCTTCTCGTTTTTAAAGTGCCTCCCTATACAGGTATACCCATCATAATCGCAATGCCACTGCTCTGCGAGAAAGCCTTGGTGAACCAGGAACTAACCCCAAGCAGTGACAACACTCCGTGCCTCATTTAGTCGACTCCTACGACATGCAGCCGATCACAGGGGGCCTATTCTGCGCCCGGGTCCCCCACGGGAGTATAAATCACGGACAGCGCCTAGATAGAGTATACGTGCAGCACCTCCGCATACGCGTATAACCATACGGCTCGCCTACGAGCGTGACAGGGAGAGATCACGCTCTCCAAATCAATCCTTCGGAAAATGATATAAACTTTGCGAAAAACATCTCATTTGCCTCCCACCATAAGACAGCAACTTATATTTGAATAAACTAATTATTGTGTTAATAAAATACTTGAGTACCAATTTATTTATTTCTTCCTTAAACTGGGACCCCGACGTAATATTTAGAGTCGGTGAGGTGAACAAGTACGAATGGTGACTCAACACAGTTTGCGTGAGCCCCAATTTTGGCCACAATAGATCGAACGGTGGTTTAAACTTCTCAAGGCACAGTTCACAATGGCGAAAATTACCAATGACGAAACCAATGTTAAATATCGCGATAGCTCACATTGTCGAACAATATATCAAGTAAATATATAGAATATATGTCAGCTAACTTTACGCGACACCATATTACCATACCAAAAAATGTTTGTGCTCAAAGTTCGCTCTGTTTTAAAAATTTGTTATTTTGACACGAAATGACCAAACCAACATATTAACATTTCTGCCGGCTGCTCAATTATCGTTAAGTAAATTATTCATAACCACGGAGAGGGGGAGAGTAAGGATGATCACTGAACAACACTGATTTAACAAAATTGCTATTGATTTATTTTTATTAATTTATCACAATTTTGAATATTAGTCGGCGGCAAGTCGCCTAAACAAGGCTCAAATTTTGCTATCAATATTTTATCACTTCGAACTTGAGACTGGTCGGAGGAACAGCTCATTTTAATATGACAGAGACTTACTGTCAAGATAACGTCTTCCTTGGATGAACCCTTGACTCATTTTTTTACACAAAAAGATAATTTTTCTTAATGTTATTTGAAAAAGTCACAATCGTGAAGCAAATTATAGGGCAGCCAGAACGAAAATGAAAGTAAAAAATAGTTGACTTCTGAGCAACAAACGCGTCGCGCTTCGTTTTTTCCTGGTGAGTCCTAGAAGAATTATTAATTTAAAGTTCGTTGGTTAATTATCACTCGTCGGTAATTAGGTCTACGCAGCGCCACACGAGCGCTGCGCACGAATGGACGTAAAGGCCAACGCTGAATAGAATCTTTAACCGGAACCGCAATCGTAAGCGTAACCGTAAGAATGAGTTAAAGATGAATAAACAATATACCTATTATTCTTTAACTTATTCTTACGATTGCGGTTCCGGTTAAAGATTCTATTCTGCGTTGGCCTTAAACGCCACCGATCTAATATTGCCGCAACCAATGTTTTGACAGGTGACGGCCTCGCAGTTAAAGAATTTGTCTTCTTGGCACTTTTGAATAATCGGGCATCAGCGTTGCTAATGACAAAATTTTTTTTCTGGACTTTTCGTCAGGAGATTGCCTATTAAATCGGGAGATTATGAGCGCCAATAGAAAATCACTATATATAGCGGGAATTTTGAAATATCAAAATGAAACTTGTTTTATTTTACTACATATGTATGTCAATTAAATTGTATAAATTATTCTACTTAATAGTAAAGATTTAAAATATGAATTATTAATTAATTTTTATTTAACAAAATTTATTGTAAATTGTGATATTTGATAAAGTTAGAAATTTTTATTAAATTATAGAATAGAGTGTAATAAAATAATATATAATATTAAACTCAAAAGAAATGTATTTTAACATTATATATTGTACATTTGTACTACATATCACATTCAAATGTAACGTTGGAGTTGTAATGGTAACTAGTAACAAATTATCTTTTTCGTGAATTTTAAAACTTTTCATTTTTTAAATTAAATCGTTTTGGATAGAAAAATTAAAACAGTAAAAAGACCGCAAATTGTCAGATTTGTTAATTTATTACGCACATCGTTTTTAATTAACGATAATTGTGAAAATATTCCTTCACATCTTCTTCTACTTCTTCCCCCCCCCCCAGTGAGGGGAAGGGTTAATGTGGATTCAAAAATTCAGGCCAATTCAGACATATTCGTTCACATGAAGCACTAGAATGGGGCAGTGATAATAGGTTGAACATGAAATTACAAAAAATAGGAAAAGCTGGAGTATGTGCATGCTCAGTTTTGATTGGCTATATGCTTATGGAGAATTTCCAAAACATTAGCTTTTTGGAAATTCTCCATGAGCATAACCAATCAAAACTGTGGACATTTCTAAATATACTTGGAATGGAGAAGGTTATAAAAATCGGATAAATCGGAGTACTTTTAAGAATAATCGGGAGTTTTTGTAGTTAAATCAGGATATTAGGAGATAGAGCTAAAAATCAGACAATCTCCCGATAAATCGGGGGCATTGGCAACTTCGGGAATCTCTTCCAACTATATATGCCAGGAAGCGCTTCCCACGATGATTTTGAATTCCGTCTTTCCGTGACGTTGAATAAGGAGTTAACAAGAGGCGAGAGCTAACTCTCGCGATATGTAAATAATAAGAACAAAAGAAAGGAACTATTAAGTTCCGAGATTATTAGGTGGATTTTGAGCATCGATGTGACGATTTTGCAGATGAATGTCATTAAATTATTATTCTTTGTCAAAAGTGACGAAATTAAACTAAACAAAAGTGTTGTTAAAATACAAATAAAATAAGAGGAACCAACGGTTCGATTCCCGTTCTGGTGTTACTTTTTTTTTAACTCTATTGACTTAATTATTAATTTGTGTACGGTTAAAATAGCCGTGTCACAATATATATACGAATAAACGTTTAAATTGATAGATATATGTTGTACGTTTTAATATTCGTCAAAACTCTTAATAAGTTAAAACTTATGGTTATGTAATTTTTAACTTTAAATTTTAGGATTATCTCCAATTTCAAGTATAAGTCAAAGTAGGTCTAACTATAAAGTACAAACTTTTCTTTCGAGATGTAACGCATTAAGTCTAAAAATTATAAAAAAAACTATAATTTAAATTTTTAAAATTAATTAGGGATTATGTTAATTACCAAGTTATTATTAATCTTTCTGTACCACTTATTAACATTTCGATTTAGAACATTATAAAAAAATAATAATAAACTTTAAATTTCTTCCCCAGATAGCACGTTACGTTACAGTAACCTTACGGTAAAGTTACCGTGTAAGGTTAATAACATTACAGTGTAAGGTTACGATAAGGTTACCGTAAGGTTTAAATGTCCCACCTTTCCTAATATTACATTGTAAGGTTACCATATCATTGCACCGTAATATAATATAATATATTGAAATATATAATTATTATTTATTTGATAAATTAATTATTTAATATTTAATTATTATTTAGTATAAACCAACATAAAATTGTAATTATTATATGTTACATTATATAATATAATTATTAATTTCCTCAAAGAACTGGAGTTTTGAATTATTATCCGTGATGAATGAATAATAATAAAAATTGTTAACGTCGTAATAGTCGTCAACTATCAACATTATCAGTCAAGAGAACATTGTGAATGATCTGTTCAGGAGACGGATACTTATACCATGCGTGATACTAGTCACACATGAGAAATGTAGTTCGAGCCATCTGTTAGAAAGATTGGAAATTATAAGAGAATCTTCCATTAGTTCTGAGACTCTCTGACAGATGGCTCGAATTTTATTTCTCGTGCACGACTATAGTATCATGCAGGGTATAAGTATCCGTCTCCTGAACAGATCATTTACAATGTTCTCTTGACTGATAATGTTGATAGTTGACGACTATTACAACGTTAACAATTTTTATTATTATTCATTCATCACGGATAATAATTCAAAACTCCAGTTCTTTGAGGAAATTAATAATTATATTATATAATGTAACATATAATAATTACAATTTTATGTTGGTTTATACTAAATAATAATTAAATATTAAATAATTAATTTATCAAATAAATAATAATTATATATTTCAATATATTATATTATATTACGGTGCAATGATATGGTAACCTTACAATGTAATATTAGGAAAGGTGGGACATTTGAACCTTACGGTAACCTTATCGTAACCTTACACTGTAATGTTATTAACCTTACACGGTAACTTTACCGTAAGGTTAATGTAACGTAACGTGCTATCTGGGTCAATTCTCCACTTCAAAAACTTTTATTCTCTTTCCTTTACGAGAGTACATCATTGTATTACATTTTGGAAGAGGGGAATTGTAAAATTCTTATAATGTAGCATTATAATATTCTTGAAGTGCAGCATTGTAACAGTCTTCACGAGTTTATAGATATTTGGTGTACAATATTCTCCAGGTTAGACAAAGAGTTTCTTCGTATCATTCTGAAGCCGTTTAGATATGCATCCTGTCACTCTAAATTTCCAAGTAATCTCTCTTATATATATATATTCCTTTAAGAGAGACAGAGAGAATCGTTAAAGGCACATGTATGAACCGTATGTAGAAGTACATATACGATAAGTTCGACTGAATCGACCTAGTTTAAAATATTCTACTATGAGAAAGCAGAACGAGTAACTCGAGGAGCATATAGGTATATGCTTTTATATATATATACATATATATAAATATATAGTACTGGTATGCTGCAATAATGACAACGTGTATGATACTTTAGCGAAGTATGCATAATTTCTAGTACATCAAGCATTGTTTTCTACCTTTTTTTCTTTAAAAATATAGAGAATAACAATGACATTATATAAAATCTATTTATTTTATAATTAAAAGAAAGTGTATTTTTCTATTGGTTGTTTATCCAACAGCTATTTTTACATTAGTTGTTTTTCCTGTACTTATTTTACCATTCTCTCTAAATGTGCATTACAGAATTCACAGGCTGACACCTTTTTTAAACTTTATCACCATTTCACTAATTTTCAAATATTCCTCAATCACAGTCATAAAGTTATTATTTATAAATTATATAATGAATAATTTTACTTAAATATTTTGAAATTAATTAAATTTTAAAAAAGTTGCGTTTACAATATTATCTACATGAATAGATCAACTTCGAAAAGTTTTATTTAAAAATTTTATAAACCTTCTATTTTTAATGAATGTAATTAGAAATATTAATGAACTTCTTAAATTTTTAAAAATTTTATTAATTAAAATTCTTCTGAAATTAGTTACAATTTTTAATTTTATATTGCAGTTAAATTTTATGTAAAAAAATCGTTTAGAAAAAAGTAAAAGTAGAAATACCTTTTTGTCAGTGGAGAAATAAGTAATGGAGAATGTTAGGCATAGAATGTTTGGGATAAAAAATAAATTTGGCACAAAACATTTTTTTGCAATATAGGTGTTGATCCAAGTTTAGAATTCTTCGAGACGATTCTACACAGAACAACTTGAAGAAACAAAAATGACTTCAATCTTCCGTGTGTCTTTACTTTTCCCACACATTTATATATTCTATATAATTTCCTTCTAAAAGCTTCTTCGAACTGTTTGTTTTTAAAAGAGTTTCAAATTATACATTTTAAACAAACATTTGCAGTCCCTATAATATAAAAATTCATTTTTCAATAAATTATTTTTAATTTCTTTCGATTCCTCTCTGTTTTCGTATTTTTATTTTTATATTTTCATCTTTAGTCTTCAAAATTATTTTTCCGAATTTATACACTTACAGAATTGTATTTAATTTTTCCAAGTTTTATCAAATTAAAAAAATAAATTGAAAATATCCGTGTTTGCACAGAACATCAGGAACGTTTTTAAAAGGTTTCATGTCTGGTAAGGGACATGAAAAGTTCTAAAAACATTTTAGGAACGTTTTTAAAATGTAAGGTGTCCACTGGAATGAACATGTTTGGTTATTTGAATTTATTCCCATTTTTAAAAATAAAGTAGAAAGAGAGTTAACAAGATTAATTATAGGTTATGTAATAGTTCTCAGGTGCGCCGGGTATAAATGCAAAAATTGGAAAATAAAATTCACTCGCCTGTGAAAGGATCCTTCTATGAAATCAGTAGATATGCAAATTAGGCAAAGAGAGACATTTGAGCGGGTCAGAGAAAGAAAGCAATAGCTTTAGATTTTCTGCGTTACAAACAGAGATCGAATAATTTTATTATTACCGAGAAAAAGAAGAAGACAGAAAATCTGTAAAAGAGACCAAAGGTCTCTTCCATTACTTGTCCTATTGTTCTAAGGGCTCCTTTTAACCAGTGGGCAGTCTATTGAACATGTATATATATATACCCAGATAACCAGCGTACTAGTACTGTACCAGCCATGTACCTTCGCACTGTACCAGGTACTGTACTGGCATGTCGTACATATAATGGCGGAAAAGCATTGTAAATTAGTTTGGCGTACTGGTATTGTACTTAGTGTTATACTCGTTCGGAGCACTTTGGCAATTTCATAATTCTATCCGCATGACATACAGTTATTATACTAGTATCGTACTGGTATGTACATACTTTATTATTTTGTGCTAGTACAATATGAGTACGATACCAATATCCAGATAGCCAAACGTACTAATCATTATTTTTCAGTACAGCGTATTGGTATCTTACTCATATTGTACTAGCACAAAATAATAAAGTATGTACATACCAGTACGATACTAGTATAATAACGGTATGTCATACGGATAGAATTATGAAATTGCCAAAGTACTCCGAACGAGTATAACACTAAGTACAATACCAGTACGCCAAACTAATTGAGATTTTAGGTTATCAATTTACAATGCTTTTCCGCCATTATCTGTACGACATACCAGTACAGTACCTGGTACAGTGCGAAGGTACATGGCTGGTACAGTACTAGTACGCTGGTTATCTGGGTATATATATATATATATATATATATATATATATATATATATATATATATATATATATACCCAGATAACCAGCGTACTAGTACGATACATGTACAATACGAGTATGGCATATAAGTCGTACTAGTACTGTTCTCGCCATCTACCTTCGCACGGTACCAGGTACTGTACCAGTATGTCATACCAGTATGCCACACTCGTATAATACGAGTACGATAATAGTATGGTGTACTAAAGATTTTTGTAATTTAGTTTAACGTACGGTTACTTTATTTGTACTATACTAGTACAGCGTGTAAAGCCTTTTATATCCCTCCCCCTATTGTGCCTTAGTTTGTATTAAGTATTAACTATTTTAATTTAATATTTTATGACAAATTCTCTGAAAGAATCATTACTAAGATCAATTTAATTTTGAAGTAATCTATTTTTATTAAAAGAGTTCTTTTTTGTACTTAAAAGATATTTATTACATGTAAATCATATAACTTGTGATCACATTTACTTATATTAGAACAATCAGTGTTTTTAAGTAATTTAATTAAATAATTCTGCAGTAGTTTTGCTTTGTTAATTTTTAAACATTATTATGAAATAATTATGAATAATTACCATTTATATAATCTAAAAGTACTTTAATGAAAGGAAAATATTTTGGACATTCTAACCTGTAAACGATGACACATGTTTATGTAATATATAAGAAAAATTATAAAAAAATTGTGCGATTGCTATATATATTTTATTGTAACTCTTGAATTAAAAAGTTTTTATCAAGTGTAATGTACAAAACAGTTGAAAATTAAAAAGTTGTTCATTGTTGTAGTAGTAATTAGAATACGCTAATGATAAAAATAAGCCTGATGACAAAGCAAAACCACTTGAGATTAATAATATACACTTAATACATTTGAATTAATAGAAACTGAACCACTGATTTCTAATTTAAATATAAAGACACATGTTACAAAGATTAAAACTTTTGGATTGCATCCTAAAAGTCAGCTTTTCCACAAAAAATCATTGCACCATGTGCACTGGATGCATATGTCATTGACAACTGTGAAGTAAATTAGGTTATGTTTGCATCACCACGCAGAGTATGGTGTACCGATATTGTACTTGTATCGTACGAATATGCTGTATTTTGATAAATGACAGTACAAAGTAATGGTATTATACTAACCTCATACTTTTATGGAGTACTTATATTTTATAATTATAGTCGTACGACATAACGTCGTTATACTGGTACCGTACCAATACGTACATACTTAATTATTTGGTACTGGTACTATACGAGCATACCCCTACTGTCCCTGTCCTCGAGGCACTTGTACTACATTGCCTCCAATATTTAATATATACATTATTTTTTATTATATTTAAATGAAAATGATTTATAATCTCTTAAGTCTTATATTTTAAAATTCATTAATTACTTTGTATAAAATTCAAGAATATCATTTTAAAAAATAATTAAAGACGTGTCACTTATTTTCATATTTTATATTCTGACAAAATGTATTCATTTTTGCACACTTGCTACAAATAGATTACGTGCTTACACTCATTGTTTTATCGACGCTACAATAATAAATGAATTACCTCAAAACATCAAAGCAATAAGAATGTTCTGGTCTCTATCATGCAAATTATATAGTAGAGCAGAAAAATAGTTGATTAACGGTTGTAACATAGTTGTCCACTACTGTCCCTTCTGTAAAATAGTAATAAAACACTTTATATCTCTTATGAGTCAATTATTATCAAAAAGTTTTAATTCTTTAAGAAAGCTAACACCTTGCGTTGCTTTCTAAATAACATATTTATGTTGTGAATAACAAAAATAGCAAAATGTCCCCTATTGTCCCCGTGTATTAAATGTCCCCTACTGTCCCGTATATTAGCTTTATTCTTATTATGTGGGTACAAATTTTTAAATTCAATGTATAAAAAACAGAAACTTAGTTTTATTTAATAAGAAGTTATTTACATGAATATAAAATAGATATTCTTAATATCCCAGTAAACAAAAACTATTTGAAATAAATTAAAAAGAATTCACAAAGTGCTTCAGTGAATCCCGCTTGGTGCCAAATACGAATTGGAGCTATATTGCAATTTTTATGAATTTGTCAAATGCGAATTCGTTTGCACAAATTGAGGCAAATTTAATCGAATTCAATCGAATATACAAAGAGCTTAAATAAATCCCGCTTTCTACCAAAAAACTTAATTCATTTCAATCCGTTTGAATTAGTTTTTTACTCGAATAATATTTGGCCTTTTTTATATACTGTTTCTGTTTAAAATGTCCCCTACTGTCCCCAAGTACCGTAACCAATCTTCTCTTAGTTTTTGTATAAAAATAAAAAAGTTTGTTGTCCACGCATTAGAATTAATATTTATTTATATAAACACATCTTAACATTTACACAAAAAAGGTTTATTTATTAAAAAAATGAAGTTAAACAAAAACCAAACAAAATGATCATATTCTGCCAAAAATCTGTCTGCCATTAAAAATAATTACGTCTAATGTTATAACCATTATCCCAATCGATTTTCTAAAACAATAAATAAAATAGAAAATTTGAATACAATCACAAAATAGAAAACTGTCATTTTAAGTTTCCTGCAAACTAATTTTACCTAAAAAAATTGAAAATTGACATTTTAACTTTCTGCAAACTAATTTTACTAATTGTATGTTTACGATCCTGAAAAGCAATTCGTTACAGATTAAAAAGTAACGAAAATTTGGGTGAAGAACTTTTACAAACTATAGAAAATATTATGAGAACTTCTAATGCATACACAAAATCTTTTATGATGATGTCAGAAATAATTAAAATTGAAACTGAATTAGCAAGACAAAAAAATGAAGAAACTCCTGAGTTACAATTATTGTTTGCGTTAAAAAAAGGTTTTGATAAAAATAGATACAATTTTCAAAGTTTTAATAAATTTGCTGCTATTTTTAATACAAATACTGAAGGAGAAATTCCAGAATCTTGTGTAACGGTTTTAAATAAGTCTACAAAGGAATTAAAATCAGTAAGTAATTTTGATCCGAATGTTGAACCGTGGATTTATCCCTTATTTTATCCACTCGGAAATAAAGGTTATAATATTAATATGATTCGTAGTGATAGTGCTTTTAGAAGTAGAAAACATACTATTTCTTGGTCTGCCTATTGTAAATACAAAATAGATATTAGAGATAAGGAATTTAATCAATTTTTATATAGGGGAAGATTATTTCAACAATGGGTTGTTGACAATTATGTAAAAATAGAGAAAGATAGATTACGATTTTGTGCAAACAATCAAGCTCAATTTAGAAGTGAAACATATCAAGGGCTAATTGATTATTTCATGAGTTAATAATGAGTTAGAAAATAATGTACATGTAGGAAAACGCTTATATTGTCATAAACTTTTATAGGATCACCTTGTAATATGATGCAGCAATAACAGGATGCTATGGCTATTGTTGACAACAAGTTATTTGAAGAAGTGAAGTCTTATGTTTATGTTATTGAATTTCAAAATCGAGGATTGCCACATATTCATTTGTTAGTTATATTGAAAGAAAATTCTAAATTATCAACAGTTGACAGTGTTGATCGTTATATTTCAGCAGAAATTCCTGATGAAAATAGCAATCCTTCTTTGCATAAAATAATAATGCAACATAACATTCATGGACCTTGTGGAGATTGGTGTTTAATTGATGGTAAATGTTCAAAAAAATTTTCAAAAAGCTACCAAGAAGAAACTACAATTAAAGAAGATTGTTATGTTTGTTGTCAGCGAAGAAATAATAATAAAACGTATGAACGACCAAACGGATTTGTTGTTGACAATTCTAATGTAGTTCCATATTGTCCTATACTTTCAGAATTATTTAATTTTCATATAAATGTGGAAATAGGTTCAAGTATCAATTCTGTTAAATATTTATATAAATATACATTCAAGGGTCATGATGCTGCATTCAATATTATTACAAATGCCAATGATGTGGTGACTGTTGATCACAATGAAATTAATCATTATGAAGAGAATAGGTATGTAGGTCCTGTTGAGGCAGTTTGGAGAATTTTAAGTAAACCATTGGGGACAAAAAGCCATAGTATTAATCGTTTACCGATACATTTACCAAATGAACAGAATTTTATTATGCGTGAAGGGAAAGATAATAACAATGTTTCATTTGATATGCAAAAAATACAAAATTGCTCGATTTTTTTAAACTTAATGAACGAGATATTTCTGCTCGTCAGTATTATTATTGAGAAATACCAGAACATTTTACGTGGGTAACGAAATCTCTTGAATGGAAAAAAAGAGTTCGTGAAGAAAAAGTATTAGGAAGAATGTATTCAGTTAACCCATGTGAATCAGAGTTACTTCACCTTAGATTATTGTTGCTTACAGTAAAAGGAGTAAATTCTTTCCAAAGTTTAAGAACAGTTAATGGAGTTATTCATGAATCTTTTACATTTGCCTGTTTAGCATTAGGACTCATAGAATATGATAGCGAGTGGATTAGGACAATTATTTGTAAGAATTCTAATTCATTGACATCCTGTACATCTGGAAAAACTTTGGGAAAAATTTAAGGGTCAAATGTCAGAAGACTATTCAAAACTTGACAATATTGATGCTGAAAAAACAGCTTATAAGAATATAAAATCAATGTTATTAAATGAAGGATATAGTCTAACTGATTTTCAGGGATTATTAGACATTAATAAAGATTTATCTGCACAGGTTGATGATGTAAATATTTTTAAACATATTAAGATAGGAGAGCAAAATTATTATAAATTAAATGTTTAATTAAAAAATATAGTTGATTATATACTTGAAGTCATAAAAGATTCTTCTTTTAATAGTTATAAATGCTTATATATTAATGGTTGTGAAGGATCTGGAAAAACTTTTTTATATATTACTTTATGGCATTTATTAAAAAGTAAAGGAATAAATGTTTGCAACATGGCTTTTACAGGTATAGCTGCCACTCTGCTTCCTAACGGAAAACTGTTCATAAAGATTTAGCCTTATCTGTTCCACTGTACAGTGATTATTTTTCAAATATTAAAGTTTAATCAAAAGAAGCACGTTTTAAAAAAAATACTGATGTTTTTAATTTGGATGAAGCACCAATGACTGCAAAATATGCCTTAGAAGTTATGGATAAGTTATTAAGAGACATAATGAAATCTAATGAAGTTTTTCGTGGAAAAATGTTTTCCTAGGAGGAGATTTTCGACCAATTTTACTGATAAAAGAACGAACTACTAGATCAGAAATAATAAATTTATCAACAAAAAAAAGTAAATTATGGAAACATTTCCGAAAGTACACATTAATAGAATATATGAGAACTTTACCAGAGGAAACAGAATTTGTAGATTTTCTACTTTAAGTTGGCAATGGTGAAATAAATGATATAGATGATAACATCCATGTACCAGAACATATTATTCAACATGGCAATATAGATATAGCTGAAGAAATGTATGGTCATTTAATACCACAGAATAAATTTTATCACCTAGAAACATTGATGTTGACGATATTAATAAGAGAGTGGTGCGTCTCTTAGCCAGTTAAGGTGAAAAAATATATTAAAGTATTGATTCTACTGAAAATTGTGATAATGGAAAATTTTCTGAAGCTTTATTACCAGAATATTTACGTACTCTCTCTCCACCTTCGTTACCACCATATGAATTACATTTATGAATTAATTCTGTCGTAATGCTTATTAGAAATCTTAGTATTAATAAAGGATTATGTAACGGAACGAGGTTAATTATTTTAGATTTGTCGCATAATGTAATTAAATGTCAAATATTAACGAGTGATAAAAGTGGAAATATTGTTTTTCTACATCGAGTAACTTTATATTGTGAAAATTTATATCCGTTTACTTTTAAAAGAAGACAATTTCCTATAAAACTGAATTTTGCAATGGCCATTAACAAATCTTAAGGACAAACATTTAACAAAATATTTATTGATTTAAGGCGAGATGTTTTTAATCATGGTCAGATGTATGTTACATTATCAAGAGTGCGATCATTTGATTCCGTAAAAATATATTTAGAAGATAATAGAAGGAATATGTATATAAAAAATTATGTTTATATTGAAATTTTTGACTCTACTTAATTCAGTTTGTTTTGCTAAAAAATTTAATATTTTAGTTAGTTATGGGCAATTCCACGTGAGATTTATTTATGACCTTTAAAATTCGCCTCGTAATGCTATTCAACGCACTATACTTTCCACCTCAAATTCTTATACTTTTTGCTCAACCTGTACTTACTACCACTACATAATACAAATTTCGTTATAAAATAGTAGCTTCAGTTCATAATTGTAAAAAACGTGACGGTAAACTTTAAATTTTTTTGTACATTTTGGTTCGAAATATAATTGGTTTTTACATATTAGTTTTTGAAAAAAACTATAAATAATTTATGTTGATATTTATGAGTTATGAATTATGAATTTTTGGAATTTTAGGTTTTAAATGTAGACCTATTTTCAGTAACCTATTAGTCTGAAAATATTGAGTTTAAAAAAACATTTTTATAGAATGAAAGTTTTAGTTTTTTTAACATTGGACACGATTTTTTGGATTTTTTAAAAATTTACTTATATCTTACAAGATAGAGATTTTCCAAAAAGTCTTAGAGTTAACCAATGCATTTAATGAGTTTTACAGAATTTTCAAAAACCACGTGCAAGCTGCTGGCTTTCTACGCTACGTCTTAATGTGGAGTTTTTTCACAATTTATTATTTAAAACTGTCTACGGTCTATAATTTTTATATAATTTGAATATTTTTTTGTTTTAAATTAAAGGGGAATAATTTCTTAAAATATCAATACATGCAAACCTGAAAATGTTCAATTATTTATATTTTTCTTAAACTTAAAGTTAACAAACAAATTCGATTATTTTAAAATATTTAATCATCACAATGGTTGTAATAGATGGTATAAACTATTTCATTCATATTAGTAGTTAAAGTTGAAAATTGCAAAATAGGCGCGCGATTTAAACGTTAAATGACAGTGATATAAAGAACTGTTCATTTGGCTGTAAACGGAGAACGTGAACAGGCACATTTTACGCGAACTTTATAATAGTATATAAACTGGAGCTTCTCTTTTTTTAGTCTCACTTATTTGTAGTCGCACTTATTTTCACTATTTCCAGTCTCACTTATTTTCACCTGAAAGGTTCTCCGCGCATTCCCATTGGTTGATGTTCAAGAATCTACCAATCAAATTAACTCGAATGCTAAGTTTCAGAGTGAAAATAAGTAAAGCTTAAGTATATATATATATATATATATATATATATATATATATATATATATATATATATATATATATATATATATATATATATATATATATATATACTAGGGGGGCTCCCCCTAACTAATTCTTATAATTATTTTAATTTTTAAATTCAAATCATTCTCTTAATTCATATTAAGAGAATGCATAAATGCATGCTAATAAGTTAGAGTAAATTATATCAGTCGATACAAAAAGAAAGCACTTAAAAAGAATTTTACTTTACGGACATGATCTATACCGACATCTTATAGTGCCCTTATAGAAACTTCTTTATACCTAAAGGTGAAAAAATTGGTTAAATTTGGCATAGATTTTGCAGTATCATTAAAGTCATTATTGCGACCCTTTTTACTTGCAGCTTTAACAATAAATCTAATCTGACATAAATTAAGGGCCATTATTTGGTCATTTATGACATGTAGGTAAAAGAAGAATGTTAAATTACATGTAGATTTCGACGTAATGAAACAGACGTTTGTGGTCCTCTTTTTACCCGTAGATCAAAACTGCCATCAAAATTGACCTAAATTTTGAGGGTTGCGGGAATTGTAATGCACGGAGAGAAAAGTTGTAGTTAATTCTACTTAACACGTTTAGTAAGTTAGTATTTAGTAATAATAACTGAATATTTAGTTACATTTAAAAAACATCGTTTAGTTTCGTTTTGTCGATTTTACTAAACAGTGTTGTCGAAGACACTGAATGTTTAGTTAAAGTCACTGAACACTGCGCAGTACGCTGTTTTTTCAAAATGGCGGAATTGTGAAAAGTGATAATTGGTTAGGAAATGAACGTCAAGGAATTATTGTGTAATTGGGGATTTTCGCAGTACGAAATATTCCCCTTTTAAAGGGAATAACGACAAGGAGCAAACGTTTTCGAATCTAATCCTAATGAAAAATTTCAAGGAACGTTTCATAAAAAATCAAATAACTGCAAATAGGATTGCTCAAAACCAAATTTTCTAACCCCAAAATTTTTATATTTATATATAAGCAAATAGTGAACATTACAAAAATTGAAATTTACAGAATAAAGTTAAATGAAAACTACTGGTGAATATTGCTAATAATATTTGTATCCTTTTTCTGTATTTCGTATCATTCGCAGAAAACCTAACCTTTTAAAAATATGCAAATTAACTGCTTAAAATTTTTGTAGTAATTGTTTTTGTTTTCTGTTGAAATATAAAAATTCCACGTTGACTTTCTACTACTATTGAAATTATTGCAAAATTAAATGTAGAATACAATATTTAAATATTTTATACTGAACAGTTTAGTCTATTTGACTTTCTGTGCAGTTGAATTAACTTTTTCCTGAGTAGTCACCATGACTGAACGCCTGTTTAGTAAATCCAACTACTAGCTTAGTCAGTCCAAAATCGACTATTCTGTTTAGTATATTTAACTGCGCAAGTAGTTAATCTGACTACGCCCTTCTCTTCGTGTGTAACAGACGTTTGTGGGCCTCTTTTTACCAGTGGGTTAAAACTGCCCTCAAAATTGACATAAATTTTGAGGGTTGCAGGAATTCTTTGACAATTTTTGACATTTAGGTTAAAACTGTCCTAAAAGTGACCTAAATTTTGAGGGTAGTAGATATTGGTTGTAAAATTTTAACGCTTAGGTTAAAACTGACCTCAAAATTAACCTAAATTATTATTAACCCAACGCTCGGACGACACGTGCAACTGCCTGTCAGTGAGCAGTGAGCTCCTCTGGGCCACTCACTGCTACCCGACTGGTACTAGCGCGTGTCACTCGAGCGTCCGACCGGTTCTTGAATTGGGTGCCTCAATTGACCTAAATTTTGAGGGTAGCGGGAATTGTTTGTCAAATTTTGACGTTTAGGTCAAAAGTGCCCTCAAAATTGACCTAAATTTTGATATAAGTTTAGACGGCCCCTTGGGAAAGGGCGCCCTTAGAACTTTCAGAAACAGCGGCGGCGGCGATATGATTTTATATTAATAGTTTAAAATAATAATAATTAATTTTTTATTTATTAAAATGCAGAAAACAATGTTTGTCAATTATTTGTAGAAATTTAATTATAGTATTATAAGTTAATCCTAAATTTCGACCAGTTTTTGGAGTTATAGTAAAGTCAAATTCGAACTAATTGTATCATAATTGCTTAAATGTAAAATAAGACCTATATTGCAAGCTGAATTCACAATTTTTCCCGATTAAATTCAATTTCTGCATATTTCCCGTTTTCTTCAAGTTGGTAGAATACCTGTTAAAAGTATTTGTAAAAACAAAAACCCGTCGAAGAGTATTTTCATAAAATATGTGAATTTTTGTAGCCACTTGTAGTTTTATTTATCGTTTATTCTTATAAACAAAATGTATATTTGATGAGAAAATATACACCTGGAAAAATTTGGACAAAGATGGGAAAAACCAGATAGTTTGTTACACAAAAATAATAATAGACACTCTGTTTAACTTTTGCCTTTACAATGCTCAAAACATCCATAATAGCTAAACCTAGAATTAAAATAACAAAACTTTTTACTTTCTAAGTTTTTTCCCAGTAGCATAATGCAAGTATCGTTTTACAGGTATTCTTGAATTTCTGTAGTATAAATTTTATCATAAAGAATCTCCATTTTCAATATCCTTTAAAAATAATTTAAAAGCTATGAATTAATATTTTTTCACATTGTTTACCATTTATCGTTTACCATTTTTAATATTTTCGAAGTTTTATAATTGAAAATTTTTTTAATTGGATAAACAAATTATTCTATATTCCATTATTTTGACGTCAAAAGTTTAAAAGATATATATTAAAAAACAAAAAATTAAAAATTTTCCATTTTTTAAATGATTAGAAAAAATTGAATACCTCCCGTTCTAATTAATATGTTTAAAATCTGTAAATTTATTGTTTATATATATCTCACAAAAGTCATAACTGATTATTTTACTGCAATCTATCAAAACGTAAAAATTTTTTGCCAAAAATAATGTCCTATAACCAAGATGTAAGTATAAAAATGTTTTCAAAAAATTAAAAAAATCGAAATTTTTCAAATTTTATATTTTTTAATGAATTGCTTTTAAATGATCTATAATACATTGTTACATGTTATTTGGTCAAATTTTGGCATAATTTTTCCAAAAATTGTCTCTTATAAAAAAATAATTTTTTTTTAAATTTTCCGAAAACATTATACTTACATCTAAAATATGGAATAGTATTTTTTGCTAAATTATGCTAAAATGTGACTAAATAACATGTTATACTGAATTATAGATCGATTAAAAGCAATACATTAAAAAATCTAAAATTTTTAAATTTTCTATTTTTTGAAAACATTTTTATCTTTACATCTTAGTTATAGGACACAATTTTTGAAAAAATTATACTAAAATTTGACCAATTAACATGTAACAATCAATTATAGATCATTTAAACGCAATTCATTACAAAATATTAAATTGGGATATTTGCGATTTTTTAAATTTTTTAAAAATCATGTTTATATTTACATCTTAGTTATAGAACATTTTATTGGCAAATCTATTATAGAATGTTACTAAATATCATGTTATACTCAAGTATACAAAGTTTGAAAGCATTTTTTTAAAAAAGGTAAAATTTGAAAATTTCTGATTTTTCAAATCTGTAAATTTAAAAACCTTCCTTGGCCTAAGGTCAAACATCTTGCTAAATTTGGTTTCAAACGGTTGAACCGTTTTTAAGTGATTCGCGAACAAAGATTCTGTGACATACGGACATACATACATACATACACACATACATACACTAAATTTTTTATTGGCATTTTTGGAATCCTGGATGCTCAAAACGAATAAGTATGTGTAAAATTTTAAGTTATAAGCAATGTACAGACAAAAGTCTCATCTTATATATATATATATATATATATATATATATATATATATATATAGGTAGTTCTACAATAGAAGGATAATATATTTATGCAAAAAATAAGCATTAAAGACCTAAATTTATTTTTAATAAATGTGTCATAACTAAATAACTATTACAATAATTAATTGCATTATTTTAGAAAATAATTATTAATTAATAAATAAATTTAATCAATATATTAAGTAATTATTTATTAAGACCTTTTTAAAATTAAACATTTAAAAAAATTTGTCTTACACTTTTACTTTATAATTATTATAAATAAATTTATATTATTAATACAAATTTGTTATTATTGAGATATTATTAATTAATATTATATATTATTAATTAGTATTAACATTATTTAAAAGCAATAATTAATATTAATATTCATGTTAATTAATAATATCTCAATAATAATAAATTTATTACTATTGAGATATTAATTAAAATTATTTATATTATTATATTGAGAAAAAATTATTGAATATATTATATAATATTAAAAATATAGCTGTAGCATTGACGCGTAGTAATTCTACAAGTTTTATTTCAGCTTGTTACACTTGAGAGTATTTAACATTTGAGAGTACCATGCGAGCGTAGCATAGTGGTTAGTGTGCGAGATTTCGGTGCGTAAATGTTCTGTTATGCGTAGGTTCAAGTGTCTATGTAATAAAAATTTGCGTTTAAGTGTTTAAAAAAATAAAGAAATGTGTAAAGTGAACTGTCAATGAATTGTCATCAGTATTTTTATCTTTTGCAATTAATTATTATTTTTTAAATTGATATTTGTTAAAATTATCATTTGGATCCGATCTGGTTGTCAGGCGGTAGAATTCCAGCTATTAAATTGAAAATCCGCAGTCGGTAGAGTGCCAGGTCCCAGCCGGTTTAATTATACACGGAACAGCTTCTCCCGAACGGTAGGAATGCCAGTTCCGAGCCGGTTACCAGCGCGCTCCTGGCCTAGTCACTATTCGGTAGAATGCCCGTTCACATTCGGCTGGCAGGCAGGCAGTTCCGTGCCATTACAGTTACAGATTTAAATGTTCTGATTATTATTTTATTAATATTCTTCTCAAAATAAACATTTATTTAATCGGGACATTTTAATCTTTACACGACTTTCAATAAACATTGCAATTAAATATTCAGAATATTGCAAGTAAATATTTAATCAATTTTTAGAAAAGTTTCGGTGCTGTGGGGAAAATATGATATCACTTGCATTTTACTTAACTTGCAGTTCAATATATAAAATTGTGTACTTTGTGACCGAAATAGCCATTTGGACAGACAAATCCTGTTTCCTACCATGTATTTAAAAAAAATAAATTTTATGTTTTTATACTTTTGTTGATCGAGGTGTCGTAGAACCTTATTCTCTGTTCACGAGTATGCTACATTTTGTTATTAAGCGTTGTTTTCAAATTTTTTAGACGAAAAATGATCAAATTCTCAATTTCCTGGCATTTTCTGACAGAATACATATGTGCTTAAGCTGTAAAATTTACCATTTATATTTATTTGACTGAAACTTTTAGGTAACTTTGATAATACTTTTAACTTGAACTTAAGCTACTTTTTAAAACCTAAACGTAAAAAAATTGTTGTGCCAACATTTTATTTATTTTCTCCCTTCGTTTGTAGAACTACCCCATATGTGGACGTCCGCATGAAAAGGGACCATTTTGTCTGTTCTAGATTCCGAAATAATCGCAATTAACTAATTTTGAAAAAAATTTCAAAATTTTTTTTAATTCCTTTTTCCTAATTTACAGGGTCTAATACGTCGAATAATGCATTTTTATTTAATTTATTGATACTTTAAGCAATTTATTTAATTGTTAGACAAAAAAATGAAAAAGGATATAAAGCGATGTAGGCCACTGCCCCCACGAGGCCAACCCAATGACCGGAAGGAAACAAGCCTTTCGGCAAGTCCCTCGGGTTCGGACTGGTCCCCATGGTACCGTTTAGTACTCTGGTATGAGTACCGATTAAGAGTCTTACCACCCTTTCTTCGGCAAGTGAGGTCGACGGTCTATAATTAGACTTGCCGGGCCGTCACGGCACTGCCCATCATCATCGTATGCCACTGCTCTATAAGAAAGCCTGGGACGAACCGAGTACTAACCGCAAGCAGTGGCGCCACTCCGAGCCTCATATGATCGCCTCTTACGACCTGTAGCCGGTCACAGGGGGCCTATTCTGCACCCGGGCCCCCACGGGTAAGAACCTTGAAACAGCGGCGGCGATATCTTTTTGCAATATATTTTTGTAATATATATATATATATATATATATATATATATATACTGTATATACTGTACCAGCCATGTACCAGGTACTGTACACGGAAAAAAAAGTCCATCAATCATTAATAGACTAGTATATTACTTTGAGACGGGACACAAAATCATTGAATGGATAACATACTTGGAGTCACAATATATAAAACTCGTTCACTAAAATTTAGAAAACTGTCTATTAAATTTTCCATGACTATCAAAAGCATTCAAAAAATTCAACTTATTCTTTCAGAATTATCCCTAATTTTAGACACTATTTAATACAGAATAAACACATTTTTTCGTTGCACAGTTCCGATATTTTATTTACACTCTTAGACGCTTTAGACCAATACATTTTCGCACTTATAATAACTACACGTAGAAACGCACACTTATAACTCTTTAAGTTTAGAAGCGAACTGTTCTTATATACCAAATAACAAAATTTTTCACAACTTGTGAGAAATGCTTTTGCACTAATAACTACTTTTTAATTAGCGAGAAATATAAAAGAAAATATATTTTCATCGAGGTCAATTTCTAGACGCAATCAAACTGCAAATTATTAGTTAAGTTAAATATTCACATTACACATAATAGTATATAGGAATTTGTATAGCAGACAGCAAAAACACATGGACTATAGAGAAACCGGAAGAAATGCGCATCGGTACACTGCGCAACAATGCGCTGGTGAAGAGCACCGATTTAGACTACGAGTCAACTAACGTTTCACAAACTTTACTAATGATTCGTAAACATTCAAACATCCATTGATATAATAATTCACCATTAAATCTAAAACAATTGGTCACATACTGGCATTCTAATCATTCCATGACTCTTTTTTAATACTTCAATGATGTTTTTCAATTGTTAAGTGAAGTTAAGTAACCATCAACGGAAAAAGAGTCCCGTCTCAAAGTAATATACTAATCCATTAATGGTTGATGGACTTTTTTTTTCCGTGTACTGGTATGTCGTACAGATAATGGCGGAAAAGCATTGTAAATTGATAACCTAAAATCTCAATTAGTTTGGCGTACTGGTATTGTACTTAGTGTTATACTCGTACGGAGTACTTTGGCAATTTCATATTTCTATCCGTATGACATACCGTTATAATACTAGTATCGTACTGATATGTACATACTTTATTATTTTGTGCTAGTACAATATGAGTACGATACCAATACGCTGTACTGAAAAATATTGATTAGTACGCTTGGCTATCTGGATATATATATTATATAAAAACATTTCGCCGCCGCAGAGTCAGGATTTCTAAGGGCCCCCTGCAGTAAGGGCCGTCAAAACTTACGTCAAAATTGACCAATTTTTTGACCCATAGGTTTAAAAGAGAATAAATAACGGCCTAACATTACGTCAAAATCTATGTCTAATTTGACCTATTTTTTTACCTATAGGTTTAAAAGGAGAATAAATAACGGCCTCACATTACGTCAAAATCTATGTCTAATTTGACCTATTTTTTGACCTATATCAAAAAGAGGATAAAGAACGAATAAAAATACATTTTTAATTTGACCTATTTTTTTGAGCTACGGGTATTAAAAGGGGCCTTAATGTGGGCCTTCACATTACGTCAAAATTTGATCTGTGTTTTACTAACAGGTCAGGGCTTGCCCCCTCAAATAAAAGCGTGAAATAGGACGTCAAAGCCTATGCAAAAGAACTAGCAAGCTGGTATGTTACTTCAAAATTGATGACAAAAATTGAAAATTTGAGAATGGCTAATATCATAAGATCGCATTTTACAATCTTTATATTATCCATAAATAGAAGTAAATATAAAATCAGGGGGTTGGCGCGCGAAGAGCGCAGGGGGGCAGAGCCCCCCTAGTATATATATATATATATATATATATATATATTTTGAATTTTTTTCATGAAATTGTAGCTTAAGATATGTAGTTTTTATTGCCGTCTGGCCTTTTTGAATTTGAGCAATGGACGATTTAATGTGGCATCACAAATGAGAAAAGTCAAACAAAAAAATATATGGTGGATTCCACGTCAGTTCAACACACTTATTTTCATGACTTGTTGGGATTTGGCTGTACTTTTATCAATTTATTACTTTTATAGTGATAAACAACTCCACCAAATATTTTTTCAAAACTATAAAAATTACCAAAAATATGGCATTTTCAAAATTTTTGTCTTTTTTTAAAAAAGTGCTATAACTTCGGCTCTAATTAACCGATTTTGGATTTTAAAAAAAGGATTTCTTTGGTTTTAAGTATATTTTAAGATACAATTAATATAAAAAAGAAAAATTCAAAAAAAATTTTTTTTTTGAAATTTAAAAAAATTAAAAATCCGTTTTTGAAAAAACATCGTCTTGGATTTTTTTCAAAATTTTTCTAAATGTTAGGGCAAATGTGCTTTAAATGTCCTGTAAGTTCCGTCTTGGGATCTCAAAGGGATTCGGAGTAAAAAAATAAAACGTAACCACAGATTACGAACATATGGGGCAAAATTCCTGAACTGCCCAGGTAAAAAAATGAATTTTCTCTAAACTTTGCTAAAATGTTACTATTATTAGTGGAAGTGTAAATATTAATTTTTTTTAATTTGATAAAATATTTTTTGAGTTATGAATTTTCAAAATTTGGATTTTTTTGAAAATATCTTTTTTTCGATTTAATATATTGATAAGTAAAATTAATCAAATTGAAAGTATGAATAGTGATTTTTACATGGGTTTTCACGGGCTAGAAGCTGGTGACCTTTTTTCTATAGGCCATGTAAAAATTAGAGAGGGACCACGAGAATTTTTGAGGAAAATAATAATTTATCATTATTTTACATAGAAAATAATGATTTATAATTATAATTTCTTCAAAAAGTTCCAATGACCCACTCTAATTTTTACAAGGCTTATATGAAAAAAAGTAAGCTTTCGATTGGGATAGGTTACGAAAAAATAAAAAACACCGATTTTGAGATACAGTAGAACTTGGTTAATACAATTTTGTAGGACCAGTACTAAGAATGCGTCTTATGCGGGAAAACGTATTAGGTTAGATATAAAATGTATGTCTTTAGTTGCATGGACCACTATAAATGTTTAGCATGAAATTGTCAGGAAAATTTTATTTTATTTTTTCGGTTATAAGAGAGATGTCGAAAATTTTATTTAAATGTTCAAGAAAGTTTTAAGCTATAAATTTTTAGAAAAAATATCAGGGTTGTTTTAATGTTTGGAAAACCTGGAAATATCAGGGAATTTTATTTTGTATGGAAAAGTCAGGGAAAAATGAGAAAACACCTGGAAAATAATTGTATTTTTAAAATTATGTTCATTTTTGGCGAATTTTACAATGAAAAAGTAGCCTTTGGTACTTTTTCCGCTGCACTCTCTATAATTGAATCTGTAAAACTTAACTGATTTTCTCTAACTCTATTTTCGTGATTTAAATCAGTGAAATCTCACTGAGGATCAATTAAAAATGATTGAAATTTTAATTATTAATTTTCGACCAAAAAAACGTGTATACATTAGAATATGACTTTTTTAAAAATTCAATTACTTTTTGACGAAAGGACAAAGTGCACAAAAAATATGTAATATGTTTCTGTGATTCTGAAAAATAATTAATATTAAATAAACAACTTAATAATACGTTTTTTAAATTTTTTAATAACTTTTTTAGCTAAATTTTGAAAAATCGTTAGCCATATTGGATCCGCCATTTTGAATTTTTGAAAATAAACCTCAGATTCGCAATCAGCGACCCCAAAAACCCCCGAGTAACAAGATTAAAGTAAATTGGCTTAAATTTTAAAAAATCGTCAGCCATATTGGATCCGCCATTTTGAATTTTTGCAAATAAACCTCAGATTCGCAATCGGCGACCCCAAAAACCCCCAAGTAACAAGATTAAAGTAAATTTGCTTAAAAATTTAAAAATTATCAGCCATATTGGATTCGCCATTTTAAATTTTTGCAAATAAACATCAGATTCGTAATCAGCGACCCCAAAAACCCTACGAGTAACAAGATTGAAGTAAATTGGCTTAAATTTTAAAAAATCGTCAGACATATTGGATCCGCCACTTTGAATTTTTGCAAATAAATCTCAGATTCGTAATCAGCGTCCCCAAAAACCCCCGAGTAACAAGATTGAAATAAATATAGGCTAAATTTTGAAAAATCGTTAGCCATATTGGATCCGCCATTTTGAATTTTTGAAAATAAACCTCAGATTCGCAATCAGCGACCCCAAAAACCCCTCAGTAACAAGATTAAAGTTAATTGGATTAAATTTTAAAAAATCGTCAGCCATGTTGGATCCGCCATTCTGAATTTTTGAAAATAAACCTCGGATTTGTGATCAGCGACCCCAAATACCCCCAAGTAACAAGATTAAAGTAAATTTGCTTAAAATTTTAAAAAATTATCAGCCATATTGAATCCGCCACTTTCAATTTTTGCAAATAAATCTCAGATTCGTAATCAGCGACCTCAAAAACCCCCGAGTAACAAGATTGAAGTAAATTGGCTTAAATTTTAAAAAATCTTCAGACATATTGGATCCGCCACTTTGAATTTTTGCAAATAAATCTCAGATTCGCAATCAGCGACCCCAAAAACCCCCGAGTAACAAGATTAAAGTAAATTGGCTTAAAATTTTAAAAAATCCTCAGCCATATTGGATCCGCCATTTTAAATATTTTTGCAAATAAACCTCAGATTCGTAATCAGCGACCCCAAAAAGCTGCGAGTAACAAGATTAAAGTAAATTCGCTAAAATTTTAAAAATTGTCAGCCATTTTGTATCCGCCATTCTAAATTTTTGAAAATAAACCTCAGATTCGCAATCAGCGACCCCAAAAACCCCTGAGTAACAAGATTGAAGTAAATTGGCTTAAATTTTAAAAAATTATCAGCCATATTGGATCCGCCACTTTCAATTTTTGCAAATAAATCTCAGATTCGTAATCAGCGACCCCAAAAACCCCCGAGTAACAAGATTAAAGTAAATTGGCTAAAATTTTAAAAAATTGTCAGACATATTGGATCCGCCACTTTGAATTTTTGCAAATAAATCTCAGATTCGCAATCAGCGAATCCAAAAACCCTAGAGTAACAAGATTAAAGTAAATTGGCTTAAATTTAAAAAAATCATCAGCCATAATGGATTCGCCAATTATCAATTTTTGCAAATAAACCTCAGATTCGTAATCAGCGACCCCAAAAACCCCCGAGTAACAAGATTGAAGTAAATTGGCTTAAAATTTTTAAAAATCCTCAACCATATTGGATCCGCCATTTTAAATATTTTTGCAAATAAACCTCAGATTCGTAATCAGCGACCCCAAAATGCCCCGAGTAACAAGATTAAAGTAAATTGGCTAAAATTTTAAAAAATCGTCAGCCATATTGGATCCGCCATTTTAAATTTTTGAAAATAAACCTCAGATTCGCAATCAGCGACCCCAAAAACCCCCGAGTAACAAGATTAAAGTAAATCGGCTTAAAATTTTAAAAAATCATCAGCTATATTGGATTCACCATTTTAAATTTTTGCATATAAACCTTAGATTCGCAATCAGCGACCCCAAAAACCCCCGAGTAACAAGATTAAAGTAAATTGGCTTAAATTTTAAAAAATCGTCAGCCATATTGGATCCGCCATTTTAAATTTTTGCAAATAAATCGCAGATTCCGAATCAGCGACCCCAAAAAGCCACGAGTAACAAGATTGAAGTAAATTGGCTTAAATTTTAAAAAATCGTCAGACATATTGGATCTGCCACTTTGAATTTTTGCAAATAAATCGCAGATTCCGAATCAGCGACCCCAAAAACCCCCGAGTAACAAGATTAAAGTAAATTGGCTTAAATTTTAAAAAATCGTCAGCCATATTGGATCCGCCATTTTGAATTTTTGCAAATAAACCTCAGATTCGCAATCAGCGACCCCAAAAACCCCCAAGTAACAAAATTAAAGTAAATTGGCTTAAAATTTTAAAAAATCGTCAGCCATATTGGATCCGCCATTTTAAATATTTTTGCAAATAAACCTCAGATTCGTAATCAGCGACCCCAAAGAGCCGCGAGTAACAAGATTAAAGTAAATGTAGGCTAAATTTTGAAAAATCGTCAGCCATATTGGATCCGACATTTTGAATTTTTGAAAATAAACCTCAGATTCGCAATCAGCGACCCCAAAAACCCCCGAGTAACAAGATTAAAGTTAATTGGATTAAATTTTAAAAAATCGTCAGCCATGTTGGATCCGCCATTCTGAATTTTTGAAAATAAACCTCGGATTTGTGATCAGCGACCCCAAATACCCCCAAGTAACAAGATTGAAGTAAATTGGCTTAAATTTTAAAAAATCATCAGTCATATTGGGTCCGCCATTTTGAATTTTTAAAAATAATTCTCAGATTCGTGATCAGAGACCCCAAAAACCCCCGAGTAACAAGATTGAGATAAATATTTATTTCAATTTATTTTTATTTTAACTTTTTAAATAGATTAATGTTTTATTTATGCATAAACTGATTTACAATTTTAATACTTTATGCTGTACTTTGGTAGATATTTACCTACGTGTGTCACAGTTTTTCCAGAAGTTGGGTAAAATGAAAGCCCCACCACGCAACTATACTATCAGGACTGTATGTGAAATTCTAGGAGCCCTTAGGAAATTTGTCCTTTTAACAATATTTATAAATGTATTTTAAAATCTATCAAACTTTAATTACTAACATTTACTTTTGACAAAATAGTTAGGGAAGATCAAAGATATTAATTGTCAATAATTTATTATTTTAATTATTTAAAAGTTATAATTTACATGAAATAAAGATATTATAGATTATGATATTAAATTTCCTTCTTCACATTTTACCAATAGCTTGTTCACATTTTACTCAACTTTTGACTGAAATTTAAGTTTCTATAGGTCACTCTCTGAAATGTGTTGAATGCGTTATCTCATTTTTTTGTTTATATTGTGTTCAAACGTAGACTAGGCTTTATTCCAACACTTTTCTTTTCTTTACAAAGTATTGTTGAAATTCTATCAAATTTAATTTAAAAACTGACCAATTTTATTTTTACCTACGAAAAATTTATTTTGAACTACAGTTGGTTAAACTTTATTCAAAAGCGCATGTGTAGCCATTTTACTCAACTTTTGACTAAAGTTTGTACAAAACATTTTCTCAATGTATTATATTTATTATTACTGTTATATTTATTATTATTATATTTATTATTATTATTATTATTCAATTATTTACATTTTTAACTAAATAAATAGTAAAAGGTACATTTTCTCACCTGAACTTCATAACAACCTCCTGACCAGTTATTCGATTTATTATCGACCATCCAGGCTTTTAACATGTTCTCAACATCTGCGTTTGCTCGCTCAACACTACCCTGACTCTGAGGATGTCGTGGACGTCCGTGCACTGTTTTGCAATGTGGCCAAGTAGCTACTAGTTTTTCAATAATAGCAGCAACAAATTTTCTCCCGTTGTCAGAATGTAAAATACTCGGTGCACCAAAAGTAAAAAAAATTTTAGTCAGTTCTTCAGCAACATTTTCAGCGTGTTTCGTTGTCAAAGAACGCAAATGCAGGAATTTTGTTGCATGGTCCTGGCAGTTTAACAACCACTTATACTCGCCATCAGGGCATGATTGAAAATCAATTAAATCAATCTGAAGACGAGTATTAAAATCATTTGTAATTATAGGCTTAACTACAACCTTTTTTCTTTGGACTGACATTTTTCGATCACATGTTTGGCAGCAAGTTAAAAAGAGTTAAAAAAGAGCAGATCTTGTAATGTTGCACTTATTTTTTAAAAAATATAACATTTTGTCACGACCGCCGTGACCAGTCTGAATATGAGCTTCTAAAAGTTTTAAATAATAATCCTCCATTGCACAAACATAAACAAAATGATCGGAATCGTTTTTTCGTTTTAAAATGATATGGCATTCACTTCCAACTTGCAAAAGTGAATATCTTTTTGAGTAGTGATAAAAAGATGTCGGATTTTCACATTTACTCACATTTTGCTGTAAAATTTTATTACACTCTCTACTCGTTTTCTATCCCACATTGCTCTGCTACCACATTGTTTTTTATGAATTAATTTTAATTTCTCCTCAAACTCAGATTGATTGACTGCATTTCCTTCCATTTTAAATTTAAACACTAATATTCCACTTAAGGGGAGATTCCACTGATTTTTTTTTTGAATACCGAAATTATTTTTTTTTAATTTTTGGTTAGTATGATTATCTAAAAATACGGGAAAAATAGTCTGAAGCGATAAGAATAGACTCGCCAGCAGAAGAGTAGGAATAACAT
Organism: Leptopilina drosophilae; assembly: GCA_032873175.1. NCBI lineage: Eukaryota > Metazoa > Arthropoda > Insecta > Hymenoptera > Figitidae > Leptopilina > Leptopilina drosophilae. Next base: position 29,752,469 of record CM065479.1, on the reverse strand, counting down.
CACCTTTCCATCTCGAAAATTCATGTTTTTTCATTAATTACCTAACTGCAATTTGTTTATTTTTAAATTTACATTTTTTCTTTTCGCACCGCTTGAAAGAGTAGTTCTTAAGTAATAAGAAATGTCTACTTTTACGTATCAAAGGTTATGTATATAACTTTAAGTTTAATTTTTGTATATTTGGTCCTTCAAACTTTAAACGCGTTTTTCTCGAAACTACAAATTTTCAACTTGTTTACACTCTCATTTTTACAATTTTCAACGAAATAACTTGCAATTTGGACAGCATGCTCCTTGAATGTGTAGTTTTCGTGTAAACTAGGATATTTAAGATTCATTAATATTTATAAAAGTTATTAACAATTTAAGTTGCAAAATTATGGTCGAAAAATTAAAAAGTCTGCCATTTGGTTATTTTTCAATAAATTTTTTTTGTTCTAGTTTACACGATAGCCATAATGGTATAGATTAAGAAAATTTTTGACTTTTTTAGTTTAGATTAATTTTTGCCGAGAAAAAATGTAAACAACTTTTAGAGGGGACCACTTTCGGCAGCCATTTTCTAAGACTCCATTAAAAAAATAAATAAATAAATAATGATTTTTATTACTGTAACACAAGTATTTTATTGTAAAAAAAGTTTAACTAAGAAATATTTATTTTACTACCTATAAAAAAATTTTTTAAAAAAACCTTAATTTCTGTGGAATCTCCCCTTAATTAAAAAAATTTAATTTTATTAACTGGATGAATAAGACGCAGCTGAAATTTACAAACGACTTTTCGAAACTAAAATAATATTTGATGAATTTTGTAGTTAAATCGTTTTCGAAATTAAGGCCCTAATATTTTATTTATATAATGTAAGAAAACAACAATATTCTTTTGAATACTTCTTATATTTGTTTACTTTGTACATGTCAATAACAAATGTTAATAAATTACAATATTTCCTTTAATATCATTCATTACAATATTTCGATTTTTGAATATATCTTCTTTTTTTCTAATTGCCTGAAACGTCTTGGACAGTTTGCAAACTGCCTAGGCAGTTGACTAAATGACTAATTGAATTCATTTTAAACCAGTCATTCTGCTAACTGCCAGCGGTTGGCCAACTGCCTAGGCAGTTTGCCTACTGCCGGATTATGCTATCTGCCTGCGACATATATCTATATATATATATATATATATATATATATATATATATATATATATATAATAGAAGAATTCGTCATTCAGCTAAACGCCTAGGCAGTTAGCTAAACGGCGCCGAATAGACAAACGAGCGTCATTATTACTGTCATTCGTCTATTCGCCTGAAAGGATTCGGCAATTAGCTAACTGGCTAGGCATTTAGCTATTCGACAACCGCAGTTTAGGCCAATAGATGAAAATGATTTCAGGAAACATTATTTTCATTTATTGAAATATTGGAACGTTTTATTTGCATTATTTTCCGTTTAATATGAACTATAAATTGTAAACAGAAGATTGAAAGAAAATAAGTTTAATATTTTAATAAATGTTACAAAAATTCACATCGTGATAAATTGAAAACAATAATCTAAACAAAATAAATTTAATAGCTTAATTAAATGTTAGAGAGGAACATGTAAGGACGAAATTTTATTTATTATAGTAATATTCTCTTACTCTCTACATCAAAATTTAAGTTTGAGAATTTTATCATGAGTGTAAACGAAATTTTGGCCCAAATAGTCCTATTACTTTTCTGCTTACTATAAAACAATTTTATTTTTTCCTCGAATTCAATTTCGTTAACACTCATGATAAAATTATCAAACTTAAATTTTGATGTAGAGAGAAAGAGAATATTATTATAATAAATAAAACTTCGTTCTTACATGTTCCTCTCTAACATTTAATTAAGCTATTAAATTTATTTTGGTTAGATTATTGTTTCCAATTTATTACGATTTGTATGTTTATATAATTTATTAAAATATTAAACTTATTTTCTTTCAAGCTTCTGTTTACAATTTATAGCTCATATTAAACGGAAAATACTCCAAATGAGACGTTCCAATATTTCAATAAATGAAAATATTGTTTCCATAAATCGTTTTCTTCTATTGGCCTAAACTGCGTTTGTCGAATAGCTAAATGCCTTGCCAGTTAGCTAATTGCCTAATCCTTTCAGGCGAATAGACGAATGACAGCAATAATGACGCTCGTTCGTTTATTCGGCGCCGTTTAGCTAACTGCCTAGGCGTTTAGCTGAATGACGAATTCTTCTATTTGCCTACGACATATATATGTATATATATATATATATATATATATATATAACAATAAGAGAGGCGACTCAAAAAGCAGTTAATATTATCTGGAGTAGGTGTTTATACACAATTTGCTATATACCACACGCATACATATTTTATATGTATATCCAGGGCATTAAAGGCTTTCATTTCTTAAATACACATATATACTTAAGCATTGTACACATTTTACAATTACTTTTATATATTTATAACAGGAAAATGTTCCTATTATATAATACTGAATAAAATTGCTATTAGTTTGTCATATTTACAGTTTAAACTACATTTTATTTTTCTTTCCGCGCTTTGAATATATTATACTTTTCGTAGGGGAGACCGGGGCTAAACCGGACACGGGGCTAAACCGGACATGTCAAATATTTCCGAAACCGTGAAGAATTTCAAATCAGGTAAATAACCTATGAACGCGCAATTTCGTGATGCATATGCTGCATGAGGTTTTAGGGACGTGTCATTTTTCTTGTAATAATAGTTGCCGTTAATATATGAAAATGTCTTTTTTTTAGGTAAAAGTAGAAAAAAAAATTTTCTCATTTTTTTGGGTTTTTATCGTTAAAGTTAAAGTGCAAAAATCATACTGCAATTTTTCTTTTAGCTCAAGGTGTACTGAGTTTAGTAGAAAAAAAGTTTAATGAAAAACGTTAAGAAGAAAAAATATATTGCAGGTTAATTATAAGATGACGGTGTGGGGCTGAATCGGACATCGTGGTAAAAAACAACCAAATCTTTGAATACTTTAATTTACTTTATACTTATTAACTATTTTATATTATATTCTTTGCATAAAACCATTTTATAAATAAATAAATAAATAATTTATATTAAAACTCGAATTCGCAAGCGAGTTGCTACAAACAGACAAGTCTGAAAACTGTAATTCATTTTATATTATATTAATTACCGATTTTACAGTTTACATTATATTCTTCGTATCTGCAAATAAATAAAAGAAGAATTGATTTGACTTTTCTACAAAAAAAACGAAAATTTGTGTGCGATTTGTAGGTGAAGGTACAAGCTTCAAAACGGTATATTACTCTTTAGCAAAAAATATGTTTCTGTATGAGTTTTTTGGTCAAAGACCAAATCCGTCCGGTTTAGCCCCGGTCTCCCCTATTTTTTCCTTATTTGGTATACTAACATTTATCGTTTTTTTATTTTTAACAATAGTAAAAACAATAATAATAATATCTATGTATAATAAATAATAATAATCAATTTTTACATTTAATTAATGTAAATTACTACCCAGGCAGAAAAGTCGGTGGTGTGCCGATGCCTACGACCGGTGCGACACCGGCCCGGTTCCGGCATTCGATAACGTTTTTACACCGGCGACGGAGTTTTGCGGCATCAAAATTAGTACCGGCCCGGCACCGGCCCAGTACCACTACTTGATACCGTTTTTACACCGAAAACGTAGTTTTGCCGGCATCAAAATTAGTACCGGCCCGGCACCGGCCCGGTTCCGGCATTCGATACCGTTTTTACACCGGCGACGGAGTTTTGCCGACATCAAAATTAGTACCGGCCCGGTACCACTGCTTGATACCGTTTTTACACCGAAAACGTAGTTTTGCCGGCATCAAAATTAGTACCGGCCCGGCACCGGCCCGGTGCCGGCATTCGATACCGTTTTTACACCGAAAACGTAGTTTTGCCGGCATCAAAATTAGTACCGGCCCGGCACCGGCCCGGTTCCGGCATTCGATACCGTTTTTACACCGAAAACGTAGTTTTGCCGGCATCAAAATTAGTACCGGCCCGGCACCGGCCCGGTGCCGGCATTCGATACCGTTTTTACACCGGCGACGGAGTTTTGCCGGCATCAAAATTAGTACCGGCCCGGCACCGGCCCGGTTCCGGCATTCGATACCGTTTTTACACCGGCGACATAGTTTTGCCGCCATCAAAATTAGTACCGGCACTGGCCCGGTTGCGGCATTCGATACCGTTTTTACACCGGCGACGGAGTTTTACCGTCATCAAAATTAATACCGGCCCGGCACCAGCCCGGTACCACTACTTGATACCGTTTTACACCGGCGACGGAGTTTTGCCGGCATAATATTTTTGTGTCTTAAAAAGTCTAAATTTTTAATTTTTTGAAATTTTTTTTACACTATTCGGAAGAATAGGAAAATCAAATCTCTCGAAATCAAATGTTTTTTAAAATCTTTTTTTACATAGTTGGAAAAATTACATTTCATTAAACTCTATTAATTCAGCTTTAAATTGTCTGGGAAAATCACTCAAAAATCCGGGAATTTGTTACTGCTGAATTACTAGACACCCTATAATAACTTTGTTCGTTTAAAATAATTTTGGTCAGGTTTTATTTGATTTATTGTTATAAAATTTTGATAATCTAACAAGGTATTATATTAATTTCATTATACTAAGTTTCTGCAAGTTGTTTCTATAAAGCCGGTACCGGGCCGGTACCATGCCAGCGTTTTTTCGTTAGCCTTAGTCCCAACGTATAATGACATTAACAAATGTTTTATAATTATTAACTTTGACATTACATTATTCAAACTGTCTTTTAGAAAATGTTTTTTCTATTAATTTAGAACATTTTGTAATTAGTCCTGGTGTCACACTTCATATATAAACTTTCCATTCACTTTTCATAAGCAGGTTTAGGTTAGCGGATGCAGCGTCGACTTTGCAGCCTGAGGGTCCGGAGTTCAATTCCTCATGTCTTCAGATTTTTCGTTAACAATTAATAATAATTCATATGTTTCAGCATTCTATTTTGTGTTTACAATTAAATTAATTAATAAATAATATTGTTTAACGTTTAATATATGTAAAAATGTGTTGTTAATAAAATATACTAATCTGACACCGTGCCAGCATAAAGCCGGCAGAAAAGTTACAAAATAATTTTTTTTTTTTACTACCGGCCCGGTATCGAGCCGGTGGTTTACCGGCACCGGGGCGGATATTTCCCGGGTTATCATTGTTGACTGGACCGGCTCCGGGCCGGCGGTAATGCCGGTCTCACGCCGGCACCGGCAAGTCCGCCCTTGGTACCGGCCCGGTACCAAGCCGGTCGTTGATTTCTGCCTGGGTAACTACAAAAATAGTAATAATGTTTTGTAAAAATCAACTTTTTTATAAAGTCACACTGAAAAAAATGATAATGTTAATTCTGACATACAACCCACGTGGAAAAGTTCCCGGAGTCTCCCGGGAGATTCTCGGGAGCAACTCCCGGGAGTCTCTTGGAGTCGTTTCCGGGAGTCTCCCTGGAATTTTTTTAGAAGATTCCCAGCAACAATTCGGGGAGATTCTTAGGAGTTTTTTTCGGAAGATTCCCAGCAACATTTCCGGGAGTAATTTTGTGAATTTTTGTAAAAATTCACTTAAGAATGCCAAAAATTGTATAAATATATTATATTTACATACCTTTCATATTTATTTAATAAAATAATATCTTGTAACGTTTCAACAAGTTTAAGAAATAAATTTACATTTAAATTTAAAGGGTAGAAAAATTGTGTTTTTACACGAAAAAACGTGTTACCTGAAACAGTTAAAGTATTAATTAAAATAACTAAAAATTTAGCTTATTTAATAGAGTTATATATTTGTGCCATAAAAGCTGTTTTTGTTTAGGTAAACATTTTTACTATAACCTTTTTGATAATACTTTTAGACACAATAGGGGAGATATAATATGTGATTTCAAACAACAACAACATCATGTATTTGTAACTCGAGTATTATATCTGTATATGTATTATAAAAACATTTAATTTAATTTAATTAATAATCAACATTATATATCTGATTCAACTTTTTTACAATGTTTAGCAAAAACATTGCATTTTTTTGCTAAACATTGTAAAAAAGTTGAATCAAAAGTGTGATTAAACGAAATAAACGCGATTATCCAATTTTGACCACCTATCCAACACTGACCACTCTCCCCTATTGTGTCTAAAAGTATTATCAAAAAGGTTATAGTAAAAATGTTTACCTAAACAAAAACAGCTTTTATGGCACAAATATATAACTCTATTAAATAAGCTAAATTTTTAGTTATTTTAATTAATACTTTAACTGTTTCAGGTAACACGTTTTTTCGTGTAAAAACACAATTTTTCTACCCTTCAAATTTAAATGTAAATTTATTTCTTAAACTTGTTGAAACGTTACAAGATATTATTTTATTAAATAAATATGAAAGGTATGTAAATATAATATATTTATACAATTTTTGGCATTCTTAAGTGAATTTTTACAAAAATTCACAAAATTACTCCCGGAAATGTTGCTGGGAATCTTCCGAAAAAAACTCCTAAGAATCTCCCCGAATTGTTGCTGGGAATCTTCTGAAAAAATTCCAGGGAGACTCCCGGAAACGACTCCAAGAGACTCCCGGGAGTTGCTCCCGAGAATCTCCCGGGAGACTTCGGGAACTTTTCCACGTGGGTTGTATGTCAGAATTAACATTATCATTTTTTTCAGTGTGACTTTATAAAAAAGTTGATTTTTCCAAAACATTATTACTATTTTTGAAGTTATTAATTTACATTAATTAAATGTAAAAATTGATTATGTGCTACTAGTAGGTTAAGCTACGTCCTAATGTTGTCAATTATAATGTGATATTTTAGATACAACATTTTAGTCACTAATGGGCCAATGATGTGCTATATTGGGCCGAGCTACGATTCAGTATTAGCAATTACATTTTGTCATCTTAGATAATTTTAGTCATTGATGTGCCAAGAATATGTGATATTACTGGGCCGAGCTACGTTTTCATGTTAGTTATAATTTGCCATCATAGATATAACATTTTAGTAATTGATGTGCCCAGAATGTGCCTTTATTGGGTTGATCTACGTCCCAATATTGACAATTATAAATTGCCATAGTAGATACATTTTAGACAGTATTATGCCATTACTAGGCCGTCCCTCAGTCGATTTTCGTCATATCATTGACAACTGTATTTTTCCATTATAAATATTGATCAACTTTGCCGTAAATGTGCCATTATTGGACCAAGAATCGGCCCAATCCTGCAAAAATAAAGTATCTGATAATATAATTGGCACCATCATTGGCCTAGTAATCGGCCAAGGCACCTATCGTCACTACACTAAGAAAATGTTTTGTACAAACTTTAGTCAAAAGTTGAGTAAAATGGCTACACATGCGCTTTTGAATAAAATTTAACCAACTGTAGTTCAAAATAAATTTTTCGTAGGTGAAAATAAAATTGGTCAGTTTTTAAATTAAATTTTATAGAATTTCAACAATACTTTGTAAAGAAAAGAAAAGTGTTGGAATAAAGCCTAGTCTACGTTTGAACACAATATAAACAAAAAAATGAGATAACGCATTCAACACATTTCAGAGAGTGACCTATAGAAACTTAAATTTCAGTCAAAAGTTGAGTAAAATGTGAACAAGCTATTGGTAAAATGTGAAGAAGGAAATGTGGTGGGGAGACTAGTAAAATCATCATTCCTACATATCAACGGTTGATTCCTAGGACTAATTCCTGTATTACCAACATTTTTAAAACGATAAAACAAATTAATTATCGATTGTTGATTTTTATATGTTGTACGAATTTCTGCATTACCTAAACATTTTGAATTAAACAATATCTCTATTTCACTCATACACCTTATAAATACTCAAACACAAATACAACACTCTTAACATATAACATAACCTAACCTAATACACACATTTAACGTAAGACTAAGTTCGCACACATTTACATATAAATGAATGATTTGAACTGTCCTTTTATAGTAAGTGGCAGAGTTGATTCACAACTTGCGAGAAACGAATTAAAAATGAATAACTAATTAATTACTTGTTTTTTTAGTTTTATTATTTTAGTATGGTTTTAAATTAAGTAAAACAATTCGTGATCAATTAATGAAGTGTTATTATTTATAAATTAAAAATTTCTTTGGATTTTTTAACTTATTGTTACAAATATAAATAAAACATTAATCTATTTAAAAAGTTAAAATAAAAATAAATTGAAATAAATATTTATCTGAATAAATCTTATTTCATTTTAAAATAATTAACTAATTAAAAGATAAAATAATTTTATATTTATGAGGCATTCCATGTCAAGTGATCCAGGTGGAAAAAAATTTTCTCCAATCGTAGCAAAACTTGGGGCTTTTGTAGTACTAATAGATATAAATTTTTCGTGAAAATATTTTTTTACCTAGTCCAATATTTTCCGAGGGGGAGGGGGTTAAATTTTTGGGATTTTCAGTACAATGCTTATTTCAATAATTTTTTACTCTTAAACTATTAAACATGAAAATTTGGCAAGGTACATTTTGGAAAGGTTTTTTCATGCTCTTTCGATTGAAAATAGGCATTTAAAAAAAAAAATGTTGGCCCAAAAAAAACCAAAATTAAAAATAAATTTTATTTTTTTGGAAAAAGGGCATTTTTTTTTTTTTTTTTTTTTTTTTTTTTTTTATTAAACGAAAGCTGAGGTTTTTTCCTAAAAGGACATATAAATGAAAAAGTGGGACAAGAATGTTTAAACATTGAAAAAATGAATTTTCTCGTAAAAACCGGGTTTAGAGCGCTCCGGTGAGTAGAAACCTCTGTTTTTCAATGTTTAAACATTCTTGTCCCACTTTTTCATTTATATGTCCTTTTAGGAAAAAACCTCAGCTTTCGTTTAAAAAAAAAAAAAAAAAAAAAAAGCTGCCCTTTTTCCAAAGAAATAAAATTTATTTTTAATTTTGGTTTTTTTTGTGCCAAAAAAAATTTTTTTTTTAAATGCCTATTTTCAATCGAAAGAGCATGAAAAAACCTTTCCAAAATGTACCTTGCCAAATTTTCATGTTTAATAGTTTAAGAGTAAAAAATTATTGAAATTTGCATTACACCGTAAGACACCTGGGTCACTTCACATGGAATGCCTCTTATATATTAACAGATTGTTTCACTTATATATATATATTTATCTATTTATACATATTTTTCTTTTATAAATTTATAGAGACACAAAAGCAAATAAGAAATAAAGAAAATAGTTTAATTTAACATCATAATCTATAATATCTTTATTTCATGTAAATTATAACTTTTAAATAATTAAAATAATAAATTATTGACAATTAATATCTTTGATCTTCCCTAACTATTTTGTCAAAAGTAAATGTTAGTAATTAAAGTTTGATAGATTTTAAAATACATTTATAAATATTGTTAAAAGGACAAATTTCCTAAGGGCTCCTAGAATTTCACATACAGTCCTGATAGTATAGTTGCGTGGTGGAGCTTTCATTTTACCCAACTTCTGGACAAACTGTGACACACGTAGGTAAATATCTACCAAAGTACAGCATAAAGTATTAAAAATTGTAAATCAGTTTATGATCAAATGCATACAAAAGTTTAATCTAATGTCTGTTTTAATCTTTAAATAACTTTTTGAACATTCTTTGGAAAATGCATTTTAATAACCATACAAGAGAATTTTAAACATTATTAAAATGCCTATGTGTAGCCATTTTAACCAACTTTTTACTAAACTATATACAAAATATTTTCTCAGTGTAGCAATATTAATTTGCCGTTATAAATTTTTAAAAAATATTTTAAAGAAATTGACTGATTTTAAAATATTTAAATTTTTAAATCAACCTTAAAAAAATTTTTGTTGAACATTTTCTAATCGCATTAGATTGTCGATTTTGAATTCAATGCTGTTGAAATGTAATTTTTAGATTTGAAAGTTATTTTTGAATATAAGTATGAATAACGAAAGAGTTTTGTACTCAAAAATTTAGTATCTGAATCTCGTTTTGAAAGTTCGATTGTAATAAATTATATAGTAATATAATCTATTATATTAAACTCTAAATAAAAATTTAATCACTATCGAAAATTTCTAAAAAGATTATTCTTATATTCTTTCAATGTTTTAAAGAGTAATTAATATTTAAGGCATAAACATTCAAAGGTATTTAAAGGTATTTGAAAGTAAGATTTAAAAAAGAGTTTTATTATAACAGTAATATTTAAAGGAGTATTATTTGAGGTATTAATATTTAAAACAATAAGTTGTAAATGGTTATATTTAAATAGAAATGTATTTGACATTTAAATAGTAAATTTATATTTAAATAGTAGTTTTATATGCTTGTTAAACATTCAATTAAATTTAAAAAAGCAATTAGCATTTTAAAAGTGATTTTACATACTTGTTAATTATTCATTTTGCTGAAAATAAAAAATAGATACATAATTAATGTTTTTAACGGAAAATTTACATTCTCGTTTAATTTGTTCAATATGTAAATGTTCAGAAATCATAATACGCGGATGAAAAATTTTCTATTTTTCTTGTAATTCAATTCTTTCTTGAAGCGGAAATAAAATTAAACGAACGCATTGGTTAAGACTATTTTTAAATATATTGGGCGTGTAAAAGCTTTTACATTTTTTAAATTTATTATTACAAATTACTTTAACATTACTAGTTGTCACTGTCACATCTAAATAATTTCTTGTCTTTACTGATTTTAAAATGTTTTATTACAATTTATTTTTGAATAGTTAAAACTTTTGCATGTCATAGCTCTACTTTATTATATTTTAGACTTTCTTACAAAATTTCAGCTTAATTTATGAAATATTTAAATATAATGGGTTCACTGCAGTTGTGCTGTTGTCGATGACGAAGATGAAGATGCAACCTTTAATTGTAAAATTTATCGACGGAAATAGGTTGCTTTCTTGAATACCCCATCTTACCCGCTGGTGAGGCAAGATAGGGAGATTTGCAACTTTTTCCATATTATTAATTTTATGTTTTTTTAAGAAACAGATGGCCTTTGTACGCTTTTTTCGAAAGACTGATTCCCAAAGATGATAATTAAAAATAATAATATAAAGAATATATTCTATAATTTTCGTTTTTTTGCGCTTTAAACCTTTAGTACCCTGTCTTGACCCACTCACCACTATTTTTAAAAAATATTCATGTGTGTTTGTTCAGACTTTTTTGACGATATATAATACAATTTGACAAAAAATAATAAAAAAATTATAAACCACAAATATATATCACTTGAGAATAAATAACATTTTAATAAATAAAAATTTATTAATTTTGTATTAATTATTATTAAAATATTTCTTCAAAAACAGTATATTTTAATATTTAAATAATTTATTATCTGTAAAATTAATCTTTTTTTATTTTGTGGATTCAGTTTTAATCTTTTATTCGTTTTCATTTAGCTTCATTAAGTCTATACATATTTGCTTTACATAAATAAATAAAACGTAACATCTGAACTTCACAGCACTTTTTATTATTACATATAATTAAAAATATGAATAAATAAACAGAGTTTATAAATTAAAAACTATAAATACCGTGATGGTCTTGCAATTGAACTGTTAACGGTTTCATGATATATTCCTAAGACGCCACGCGTTTAAACCATTAAGATTCGTGTTAATATAACAAATGAAAGTTTGCAAAGTTTCGCTTCGCCTACAGTTTAATTCCAAAAAGTCCTCATTCAAAAATTACCAACTGCTCGCACAAATTACGAACGATATTTTTCATAACAAGGTGTAAAAAAGTGCCCTTTTTAGCACCGCGTTATGAAATAGTTTTTTCATAACCAAAATTGTTGTTAATGTTTACTTAAGTGACAGATGTTTTGACACGCTGAGGAAATTGAAATCTGTCATTTAAGTAAACATTAACAACAATTTTGGTTATGAAAAATCTTTTGCATAACGCGGTGCTAAAAAGGACACTTTTTTGCATCTTGTTATGAAAAATATCGTTCGTAACTTGTGCGAGCAGTTGGTAATTTTTAAATGAGGAGTTTTTTTGGAATAAACTGTAGGCGAAGCGAAGCTTTGCAAACTTTCATTTGTTATTGTTCTTTGTTTTAAACAAACTAGCGCCTCCGTCGACCGCTTCGCGGTCGACTACGTTGCCTCCATTTTCCGTTTAACACGTAATTTTCCTATAAACATTTAAACATGTAATTTTGCATATCTACGTTATTCTTCCCCTTATATAAATTTAATCTTTTCAATTTAATACAAACTAAAAACTAAATTTTCAAGTACATGAATATGTTTTAAATGATAATTTCACCGAGTTGTTTCGCTATTTTCGTTTAACACGTGAATTATCTATGAAAGTTTTTTATTGTAAGTAACTACTCCATATTTACTTCTGTAAATTAATTTCTTTTCCTCTCTGAAGATTAAGCAAATAAATCATTAATGAAGCTTTAAAAAGTCAGATTAACTTCAACTTTTATTCAAATTTTATTATATATTCAATGTCGATATATGAAAAAGATCAGGGTGGCCACTTTTTTTTAGAAAATTGAATTCCCGGTTTTTCCCAGTTTTCCCGGCCAAATTTTATTTATTTTTTGGTCATTATAAATAAATTGAAACAATATCTATTTAACATAAAAATTTATTTTCTTTTAAAACCAGTCCTTTAATAATATTTAATAAATTAGTTTTATAATAAAAGGAAACTTTTCAGTTTCAAAACGTTTTACATTTATAGACAAAACGAAAAGTTTAAATAAATAACAAAAGATTTCTTTTATTTTTCAAAGAAAATCCTTTTATTTTATGCAAGACAATTTGTTTTATCCAACAAATTATAAAATATTTAACATATTAATAACAAACGAAACAAATAATCTTAAATTATTCTGTATTATACATATTACGAATTTAAACTTATCAATATTGAGCTCGTTTAGAGATAACTTTTTTTTGACATTTTTCCGAACCGATAATAATATGAAAGTTGTAAAAGAATAAGAAATTTTTACTATTTTACGAATTTCTTTTTTTTTAAATGAACTAAAATTTTTCATAATGAACTTTAAGATTGATTCTTTAAAACTGAAATAAGCGTATGAAAAACGGGAATGGAAAATAATAGGGCCAAAATAAGTGAAATCGGCCACTTAAAAAAATGTTGTCTCCAATTTTCAAGTAATTTATGATTTTCGGTAGATATACGAGTACATTTTTACCCCCTACAATATTTTTCAACAAAAAATTTTATTTTGAAAGTAATCACATGTTAAAGTTTTGGGTCATTTTATTTTCGTTTTCTTACTACTCTAAAACGAATAAAGATAATTAAGTAAACTTTTTTTTAAAAATGAAGCCTGAAGTCTATATTTTGAAGATAAAATAAAGCGATTACTAAAAAATAAATTTTTTTAATTGTTAGTAACAATTTTTTTAAACAATTGCAAATTGAAGATTGTTCTCAATGTTTTTGAAAAATTAATTTAAAAAAAAGAAAAATGAGTAACCTTGAATTTTTTTAGAAATTGTTTAAAGTTTTCTGTCAAAATGCAGGCGAAAATAGAATCCTGTTCCTGGAAACAGATAAAATTGGAAACTGATAAATAAGATCTTCTTTTGTTTTGTTAGAAACATCACCCTTTCAAGCGGATTTTTAAGATCAAGAGTCTATTTTTGCCTGCATTTTGAGAGAAAACTTTACACAATTTCTATAAAATTGAAGGTTAGTCATTTTTCTTATTTTTAAATTAATCTTTGGAAAATTGCGCATCATTATATGGTAATTTAATTTTTCAAAAACATTGAGAATAATCTTCAATTTGCAATTGTTTAAAAGAATTGTTACTTACAATTAAAAAAATTTATTTTTTAGTAATCGCTTCATTTTATCTTCAAAATATAGATTTTAGGCTTCATTTTTAAAAAAAGTTTACTTAATTATCTTTATTCGTTTTAGAGTAGTAAGAAAACGAAAATAAAATGACCAAAACTTTAACACGTGATTACTTCCAAAATAAAATCTTTTTTTGAAAAATATTGTAGGGTGTAAAAAAGTACTTGTATATCTACCGAAAGTTATAAATTACTTGAAAATTGGAGACAAAATTTTTCAAGTGGCTGGTTTCACTTATTTTGTCCCAAATAGAAATTATGAGAAAAATCCTGTGGAATAAACATTAAAAGAAAAATCCGCTTAAAATAAAAGAATTTCGTTAAATTTAAATAACTCAGGGTGTCTAACAAAGATTGAGAAGAAAATTCCCTGACTATTCCCTGACTTTTAATCCCTTTTAACAAATTTTATTTCTGCTTTCTTGGGCCAAAAAATATGGCAACTGACATATTTAACAATAAATTTTTGTCTAATGTATACATTTTTAGAAATTTCCCTGACTTTTAATGAAATTCTCTGGAATTCCCTGACTTCCCTGACCGTTAGACACCCTGTAACTATATTATTTTCTCAGTAATCCCTCTTCCTCACTAACTAAAGTCTGTTAATTTATGTATTCTCTAATATACCTACTTATGTACTATACTTCTCGAGTAATAATTGAAAAAATATTTTTTTTGGGTCAATTTAAAAATAAAATTAAAACTAAAAAACAAATTTCCGGTTTAGTATCAAATTTCCCGGTCAAGTGGCCACCCTGAAGATATGATTAGGGGAGACCGAGGAGGAAAGTAACAGAGGAGAAAAGTAACAACGCTAATATCTTTTAAACAAATTAGCGAAAATACAGAGTCTAAATTTTTTTTTAGTCAGTAGTACCCCCTACAACTTCTTCATAGTGTTCAAGAGCATTTCCGGTTAGGTGAAGTCCGCTACTGACGTGACGTTACAAAAATTCGTCAAAAGTAAGTTTTAGTTTCAACTTTCAAAACCTCATATTTTAGTAATTACACAGTTTTATAAAATGTTCTTTTCGGGGTTTTGTAGCTTAATTATCTATCTTTAAATTGCAATAGTGTATTTCTAAAATACGTGTAATACTTTTGTGTAATTTTAACTTTTTTGTTGAGAAGGAGAGTTAGGAGGAAAGTAACACGTTGTTACTTTTCTCCTCGTTTCAATATATTGTGGATACTTTATGAAATGAGTCAAGGAAATCATATTTATAGTTACAGGTTAACTTTTGTTCGTTAAATGTAATAAATTATAAGTAAATTGACTTTCGTTTTGACATATTAACATAACCTAAAAATGGTTTATTGAACCAGGCAAGTTTTAATTCTGTGTTTTTATTTTGTTTTATTCCATGTTTGCCATAATTGTTCATTTTTGCTTTTAAACTTTAGATAAAGTTATTTTCATGTTTTAAAAGATTAATGTCTTATTTTTAATTTTTTAAATGCCAAAATATGAAGCATTTGAAAAATTTGGCAATTTTTCTTAAGTGGAGAAAGTTATTACGTTATTATTAATTATTAATTTACCTTAAAATATAGAATCAGTACTTTTGTTTCACATTTTATTAATTTAATATTACATATACGATAAGTTTTAAAATTAAATGCTACATCTGCAATATAGATAAGAAGATAATATTGATGAGACATTAATGTACCAAAATGTGTTGAATATGTAGGGGAAAGTCTCTACGATCGGGACACCTTTACGGTTGGGTCACCTCAGGTTTCTTAGTTGTAACAAACTGGTGCCATTTACCATTGCATGTAAATACTTGTTAGTAATGTTAGAAAACTTTTTATGTCACTTTCATTAAGTTCCAATGAAGTACGCGAGCAGTACAAACGTAAAACGTAAATGTGTGGTGAATTTTTTAAGCAAAACTTTTACTTAGTGTCAAAAAGATTAATTAAACAAAATGGAAGATGCAAACAATAAATATCGTGCGTTTATGTCTGTGTGCTAAAAAAATAAAAACGACGCGAAACTTACGGTCGGGTCACTTTATATCGTGCCTGTTGGGACGCATTATTTTACAATTATGGTGCGTTCTGACATCGGAAATTCATTTGCTTAAGGTAGAGATGTGTGAAGAACGTCATTTTACAGTGAAAAAAATATATTCATGTTTGAAAAACGTTCGTAAAACATTTTAAAAAGTCTCATTTCACATCTCCTTCGATAACGTATTGTAAACGTTTCGTGTACTGAGAACGTTTCTCTCTAAATCTGAATCAGCGAAATTTCACTGATTCTCAGCGATAAGTATGCCACTAATTTCAATCAGCGTATATGCGCTAATTAATCAGTGAAATTTCACTGATTATTCAGTGAAATTTTGCTAATTCACAGTGCATATACGCTAATTGAAATAGTGGCATACTTATCGCTGATTCAGATTTAGAGAGTTTTAGGTTAATTTTTATATGAATTTTATATTTCCTTTTTCCATTTTCAAGTGTATTTCAGCATTCTTGTGTAATTTACGGGCTAATTTTAGTAATATTCTTTCATATCACATTGATTTTCTATGGTGAACCGACCGTAAAGACCTGATCCGACCGTAACGACATTTTATTTAAATGTTTATAACTTTTCCAATTTTTGTCCAAACATTTTCTGATGTACAGAAGAATCATTCCACTTTAGAAGATCTTTTCAACCATTTGTCAGAAAACGTGAAATTCGGCCTAGAACGGAAATTATGAGCACAAGTCCAAAAGTGTCCCGACCGTAGTGACTCTCCCCTATTAAATAAAGTATCAAATATGAATAATTTGTACATTGAGTATTTTTGTATTTTTCTAAGTTGATAATAAAAATATTTTAAATTAATAATAGTCTTAAAATGATATAATATTAACCATATTCTATAATGTTACTTTTCTCCTAGCTGCTGTTACTTTCCTCCTCGGGGGTTAGGAGGAAAGTAACAAATACAGAGGTCGTGAAAAATTCATGCTGTGAACTGGTTATTTAATCTAAATGTCTAATTCAAATTTTATTTAAGAGGTGAAAGTCCAAGCTTTCAATTAACGTATTAACAAAAATTATTCGTTAAATAGTTTGAACGCTATAATAAAAAAACTGAATTTTGTTACTTTCCTCCTCGGTCTCCCCTATTAAGTTTTGAAGGTAATTACAAAAGATAAGTTATTCATTTTTAATTGAATAAATATATCATTTAATTTTATCAATTTTAAAAAGAAAAAAACTTATTTTTTTTTAATTATCTAACATTTAAACAATATATAACCAGCAATACTACACAACCTACACAACATATTCTTCAACACATGATTTTTTTATTGTAAAATTATTAATTTAATAATTGGAAACTTTTCTACGTTCTTTTACGTTTAATAGTATTTTGTTTTTTTAATTTTATTTGTAACAAATTAATATTCTTTGATTAGACCTTGGTGAGTTTTTTAGCAACATTTTTTGTTTCTTATTAATTAGCTTTTTTCACAATGTTAAACAAAATTTATCAATTGCATAGAAACACTCTAAGGATACTACTCAACTTGTACCAAAACATCAGTTTTTTTCTAAAAATTTTTGAATGTGAATAATTGTTTGACCAAAGCTTTTGTCTATTTGTCAATTAATTCAATTATACTTTTCATATTGAAGTGATGAATCTTTTACATTCTATCATAATTTCATTTTGGATAAAAGGATCAAGTTTTCAATTGTATTCCATTTAAATGTTATTAATTTAGACATGGCACAGGCATTAATTTTATTACTGTTTTTCGACAATATTTTGTACACTTTTTAAACAATAATAAGTCAATGTCTTTCGTGTTTCTTCAGACTCTTCTTGTTAGTTCTTGTTTTCAAAATTACACTTACATAAAAGATCAAACCGAAATATCACTAAATATTAGTATAAAGCACAAATAAATTCTCCTGAATGAACACAACCTCAATTTTCTTTATGTAATACATTTACGATACTGCGACTTGCAAAAACGTTTTTTTCCTGTGGCACAAATTTCTCGCTTATATAATTAAATTTTTAACTTTTCACAATTCCACAAAAAATATTTATTTACTTCGCCCATTTGTTTTTAAATCAAATGTGATTTTTCGCGATATCAAAAATTAAGCGCTAGACGATCTTGCAGTGGTGCTGCTATCTGAGATTAGCATTATATACAGTTCTTAAATGTAAATACTTCTTTTATTTTTCACACATAATGAATATTTTAAATTTGCATTAACTTCACTTTTTCCAAGAGTCTATTCTGTTATTTTTGTCTTATTTTGCTAAATTTTGTATAAAATTATGATTTTGTTGTGGTAAAAAAATGTAAAAACAACGAATTTCATTTTCTAAAATAAATTTTGAAACAAAATGTTTGTGGCAAAATTCAAAAATTATATTTGTTCAGAAATAATAAAACATTAAAATATCACTTCGGACGAAAACTGGTTTTTAAACAATAATGAAAAAACTGTTACTGTATGTTTTTTTAAAATTTTTACTCATTCTTCAGCAAATAAATGTTTATTTATTATTTATACATATAATATATATGGTTATTTTGTTGTATTTTTAGTCTGTCACAACAAAAATAGAAAGGACCCCGCACAAAATGCTTTGAAATTGGCTTACCGTTAATTTTGTTCATATTTTCAGAATTAGTAGGTCTAAGTGTCCTAATTAAAGCTATAATTTTGTTAAACTCAAAACTTCACTTGTTTGGCTAAAAACAGGGGGTGAATGTACCCCTTGTCTAAGGCATGAAATAAACATTTCAGTGCTTTTAGCCAAACGAACCATTATTTTTTTTAAGTTTAATGTCAAAAGTCACCAATACATATAAAGAAAGAACTCTTAATGTTAAACAAATAAAAAAGTAAAATATCAACCCTTGAAAACTACCCCTTGTACAGTTAAAACCATATAGAAAAGGGAAAAATTATTTTAATCACAGCAAATATTTTTATAAATAAAATATTGATTTTTTTAAACTTATACATATGAATTGTCATATTCACCCTTACAAACAACCTCACTTACAAAAAGCAACCCCTTTTATATTTTAAATAAATCCAGTAAATCAGATAAATGAACATTTTAAACAGTGAATGATTTTTGAACATCGACTGGAAATAATTATTTAATCTTCCGTGACCTTCAGTGCTATGTTTAAAATAAGAAAGTACCCTTATGAAAAAAACAACCCCTTAACATTTAAAGTGAAATAAGTAAAAAATCCATTTCAACCAAAGAAAACTATTAAATATTGTAAACAGTTTATTATGTATAAAAATCTTATAGTATGTAATTATTGCCTTTAAACTGTATAGACCATATATGTGTTTGCGTGTGAGTAACTCTATATGGTGAAAGGGTGGGAACACCAGTGCGAATATCGAAATGTACATCGTGTTAGATGCAGAAAATAGAAACAACCCTGTCAATGAATAGTTTTTTTGAATGCATGGCATCAAAGTGCTTAAAATAAGATTTGCTACTAAGTGCAACTTGTAAATAGGTTGAGATTTTTTTTAACAAGAATAGGAGTACAAAATCATGTACCTGAGGCCTCCACTTGACATACTCTGGGTAGAAAATGTTTCTCTAGCGAATGCCGGCATGTTTTTGAACAATATAATAAGATTGAAACAAAACCTTGAACAAAACATTTGAGTTTTCACAAGCCTAAAGACATGCAATATCTTTAATGTGTTATTTTCTTTCTATGAGCCTAATACTTAGAGAGATGTTTATAATAAATAGCGTCGAATATTTAAAATAACATTTTATTTTTGTTACATGTAGTAGGTAGTTCCTTTAACAACCGGAAACAGCAAAAGTAGGGGCAGGGTTTGAAAAATGATAAATATAAAAGAAAACACTGAATATTTATTGATGCTCTTAATGCTTCATAGTGCTTAGTTTCGCTTATTCCTCTATGTCACTTTTTTATTCACGAGGTATGTTGTACAACTGGGATATACTTAAACAAATAATATGGCTGTCTGTAACTACAAACATAATAAACTGTTTACTATTTTTAATAGTTTTTTTTTGGTTGAGATGGATTTTTTACTTTTTTCACTTTAAATGTTAAGGGGTTGTTTTATTCATAAAGGTACTTTTTTATTTTAAACATTGCACTGAAGGTCACGGAAGATTAAATAATTACTTCCAGTCGATTTTCAAAAATCTTTCACTGATTAAAGTGTTCATTTATCTGGTTTACTGAATTTATTTAAAATATAAAAGGGGTTGCTCTTTGTAAGTGGGGTTGTTTGTAAGGGTGAATATGACAGTTCATATGTATAAGTTTAAAAAAAGTCAATATTTTATTTATAAAAATATTTGCTGTGAATAAAATAATTTTTTTCTTTTCCATATGGTTTTAACTATACAAGGGGTAGTTTTTAAGGGTTGATATTTTACATTTTTATTTGTTTAACATTATGAGTTCTTTCTTTATGTATATTGGTGACTTTTGACATTAAACTTACCAAAAATAATGGTTAATTTGGCTAAAAGCACTGAAATGTTTATTTCATGCCTTAGACAGGGGGTACTTTCACCCCCTGTTTTTAGCCAAACAAGTGAAGTTTTGAGTTTAACAAAATTATATCTTTAATTAGGACACTTAGAACTACTAATTCTGAAAATATGAACAAAATTAACGGTAAGCCAATTTCAATGCATTTTGTGCGGGGTCCTTTGTTTCGTTCCGATTAAGTAACTAAGTTAGTGAGGTTAGGAACCATTGTTTACAAAGTGCATACCTTATACATTTAGCACTTACCAGAAATACTACAACATAACACATTCAAAACATTATTTTCCTATTGTAGACGCAGCCTAAAAATAAAAAATTAAAAAACATTTAATATACTTTTATTTATATTATTATAATAAAAACAATTATTTGCCGAAAATAAAATAAGATTCCAAAAGAAAACAAACAGTGGCCATCTTTCTAACTTGGTTTCACGCGTGCGTAAGGCTGCGGTTACACCTCTGCAGGCAGCCCGCCTGCCTGCAGGTTGTCATGGTAACGTACAAGAGTAAGAGAGTTAGTGACTTTAAACTTCTTCCTTACTCTCGATGCTCCTGCCTGCGCAGGCAGGCAGCCTGCAGAGGTGTAGCCGCACCTTTAGAGCAACGTCCATTTTTCGAGTTTCACGTGTTCGAGTTACGTTTTCGAGTTCGATTTCCTTTCATTCGAGTTCTATGCTTTCTGTTTTTTTAGAAAGGATAACTTCAATAATTTTGAACTTAAAAAAATTTTTCGAAAAAAAATTCTTCTAACTACAAATATTGTTTAGCCCACTTGAAACTCATGTAATTTCTTCTTTATATTAACACGAAGTTACTCTAAAAATTTGAGCAAAAAAAAGGTGGTGTTTTCGAGAAAATTAAGTTTTTTTTTTGAAAATCTGCCGCCATGCACGGAGAGACTTTTAGTTAGAAAAATTATTTTATCGTATTTTGATATTTCTAATAAAACGTAAGAATTTAGGGACAATCGAGGTATAGTTAGAAGAATTCTAATAAAGATTATGAAAAGACATAGTCAACGTCACTTTTGGTAATAAGTCTTAAAGTTTTTTGAATCTTTTCTAAAACTTTATACTAAAAGTGAAGATTAGGTGACGCTACATATATATATATAGCATATATATATAGCATATATATATATATATATATATATATATATATATATAGCATATATATATAGCATATATATATATATATATATGTGTGTAGGGGTATACAAAATGCGTTACTAGGCACGTGTATACTTATATAATACATATGTATATAAATTAATATATGATGTATCATAATATTATTACACAATTCAATTGTTTAATCACTAATAACTTTTGAAACGTTTTTAACAAAATACTTTCAAGACGATGATGACGCTCGGTTGTTTGTTGAGTGTTCGCCTAACACAGCCTAACATTAACTGTCTTCGGTTGTGGACGGAACTGTTCGGAAACCTTCGTGAAAATATTCTAATAAAATTTTGTAAAAATTCAAACTGCTTACCATTTCAGAGCGTGTTAATATTAAAAATAATACAGTATCTAAAATTTTTTTACATTTAATAGTTTTCAAAATAGTGGGTTTTCAAATAAAAATATCAGAATGTATTATAAATATGTTCCATATTCTCGTATTTGCAATTGTCTTAACATCAAATGATATTCTTTCTAAACTTTTATACTAACTTCTGTTCCCTAAAAATTACAATAGTAGATAAAAAAATAACACTACTTATTATTATAATAAGAACTATCATCATCGTACCTCGATTATCCCTAAATTCTTACGTTTTATTTGAAATATCGAAATACAATAAAGTAATTTTTGTAACTAAAAGTCTCTCCGTGTGTCTTTAATTTTGAAGTTTTTTATAAATTTTAAACGGGGTTTCGAAGAGAAGAAGACCCCCAATAAGAATCAAGAAGAAAAGTTTATTAATACGCTAACTTCGTTAAAAAACATTTTTATGAAAAATAAAAAAATACGTGCCTCTTTATTTTTCATATAAAATAACATATTTCATCGACAGGTAATTTTACGACTTGAAGTTATTCGGCTTGCCTGATTTGAAATGGATTCACATAAAATGCAAGCTTCATTATGAGTTTATTAAACAGTTCAAAGGATTTTTTAAAAAATTAAAATTTCTCTGAGTTATAAACAATTAATGTGTTTTACAATGCTTAAATAAAAAATTCATATCTCGTGATAGAATTAATGGGTTTTAATGATCGTTGCATTTTTGTAAACTTTAGATATTATAGATTTATTTGAAAAAATAAAAAAAAATTATTGTCAAAAATTACTAAATGTCATTCCAAAATTAATTATTTAACTGCAAAATAAACAATGTTCTCAACGTTTTAGAAAGTTCGTTCAAATTCTATTGGAAAGAGAATTTTATAAAGATTCAATAACCATTTCCAAATGTGAGCCGTAATTAGGAAAGAAGTAATTACATTTTTTTAAACTTGTATTAATTTGCTACCCAAGTAGCACGTAACATTACTGGAATGTTGCAGCAATGTTACATGTAATGTTAGTAACATTGCAGTGTAATATTGCAGTAACATTCCAGTAATATTAAAATGTTCGCCCTAAGGCAATAGGCAATATTACATGTAATATTCCAGCAACATTACATGGTAATGTTACTGCAATGTTACAGTAATGTTACTGCAATGTTACAGTAATGTTACTGCAATGTTGCATGAATATTGCATGAATGTTACAAAGAAATTTTATAAAATTATTATTATAAGGAATTTTGCGATCTTTCTTTGTAACATTCATGCAACATTGCAGTAACATTACTGTAACATTGCAGTAACATTACCATGTAATGTTGCTGGAATATTACATGTAATATTGCTGGAATATTACATGTAATATTGCCTTGGGGCGGACATTTTAATATTACTGGAATGTTACTGCAATGTTACACTGCAACATTACTAACATTACATTTAACATTGCTGCAACATTCCAGTAATGTTACGTGCTACTTGGGTAACTTTGATTAAATAAAAAATTATAAACAATTAAAAACTGAAAAATTGGCCTTGAGAGATGTCTTAAGAATTTATTCCCCTTTAATTTAAAACAAAGAACACTCAAATCGGTTAAAAATTGCAGTCTGTAGACAATTTTGAACAGTAAATTGTAAAAGCACTGTGACACTGTGTGGACGCGATGTCAGTTAACGTGCCGGGTATTTAATCTTTATAAAATTCTCTTTCCAATAGAATTTGAAAGAACTTTCTAAACCGTTGAGAACATTGTTTATTTTGTGCTGGTACACTTCACGTATTTTGACAAATATTAATACAAAGTCACTCTAAAAATTTGAGCAAAAAAAAGGTGGTGTTTTAGGTTCCTGAAGATGGCATCGATGCTCAGCATCGAAAAATATTTTTCCTTAATTTTAGTAAACAAATTTTTACTAATTTTACTCCTTTTATTCACTTTAAGAAGTAAAAAACAATTTAATAGTATTTTTTTAACTTAAAAATTTGGAAAAAATTGAGTTACTTTTTTGGTTTTGTACAAAAAAATATTTTTCGATGCTGAGCATCGATGACAACTTCAGGGACCTGGTGTTTTCGAGAAAATTAAGTTTATTTTTTTTTTTTAAATCTGCCGCCATGTCTTTAATTTTAAAGTTTTTTATAAATTTTAAACGGGGTTTCGAAGAGAAAAAGACCCCCAATAAGAATAAAGAAGAACAATTTTTTAACACACAGTAGAAAAAAAATTACAAGTAAAACCATTTTTTTCACCGTTTTTTAGGGTTTTACCGCTCAAAGTTCAAATGTGGCTAACTTTGTTAAAAAACATTTTTATGAAAAATAAAAAAATATTTGTCTCTTTATTAAAAATAATATAATATAATTATAATATAATATAATATAATATATATAATATATAATAATATAAAATAACATTATATTACATCGACAGGTAATTTTACGACTTGAAGTTATTCGGCTTGCCTGATTTGAAATGGATTCAACCTCTGGAAATAAATTTTTCTTGTTTAGTTTTAACCCAAGTAAACCCCCCAAACCCTAAAATAAAAAAAAGGTTAAGCAGTGATTTTTATTTGTTTGTCGAATTTTTCCAAAAATCATGCAATTTCATTTAAATTCATAATTCCTCGCCTCGGTAGTAATTTTTTTCTTTTGATAATTGTTTATTTTAACAATAGACACTAAATAAAAAATTTTTCAAAAGGTTCCAAATCGGAAAAAACAATGATTTTGGTTTTTTTGTCACGGATTTTCGAAAAATCCCAGAATTTCAATAAAATTAATAATTTCTTGCCTCGGTAGTAATTTTTTTCTTTTGATAATTGTTTATTTTAATATTAGACGCTATTTAAAAAAAATCAAGTGATTTCAAGTTGGGGAAAGAAGTGATTTTGAATTTTTTTGTCACGAATTTTCCAGAAATTCCGAATTTCCAAATTAATTAATGATTCCTCGCCTCAGTAGTAATTTTTTTCTTTTGATAATTGTTTATTTTAACATTAGACGTTATTTAAAAAAAATTTCAAGTGATTCCAAGTCAGGGAAAGCAGTAATTTTCATTTTTTTGTCGAATTTTTTCCAAAATTCACGAAATTTTAATTAAATTAATAAAAATTACTTCTTTCCCCGACTTCAAATTTTTTTTATGGCACATGATATTTAAATTAATAATTATCCAAAGAAAAAAATGACTACTGAGGCGATGAATTATGAACTTTAATGGAATTTTCTTAATTTTGGAAAAAATGAAAATCACTGCTTTCCCCGACTTGGAAAAATTTCACTAAAGTTTATTTAATTTTTTAATAAGTTCTCTATTTCTTGTATTACAAAATTTCACTTTGTTGCATTTTCTTCCCAAATTATAAAATACTTTAACAAAATTAAATATTTATTTTTTGTCTGTGTAATTTATTAAAAATATTTTTTGTTAACATTTTTTTAATGAGAAAAGTGAAAATAAGAGGAAGAAGAAAGTAAAGCAAGAATTCGCAAAACTATACGCTTTCTTCTCGTTCTTTAAAATAAATGTTTTTGAATTAATAAACAAGGAAATAATAAATGATATGTATATATAAATAATTGAGTTTGCAAATTAAAAATGAAAGTAAGAGTGAAGATTTTCCTTTATGTCATGACAAAAGAAATGTATTTAAGAAAAGAGCGACAAATGTCGTTTTTCATGAGTATTTGCGTCTTCTTGCATAGTTTTCAAGCGCAGAGTTAATTAAGAATTCGGTATGTCTCAAAGATTTCTGCAACACAGCTGCTTGACTCAATTCTGAGTAAAAGACGAGCAGTTTACCTTTCACCAGAATAACAATTATGTACTACCCAATACAAGAAGATTTTGAATTTTGGCAGACTTTCCTAAATGAAATAATAAGAATAATAATATGAAGTAAAAAATTTAATAAAATAAATAAAAACCATAAAAGAAGAAACATCAAAACGACCTTGAATGTGAAGAAAGATAAAGGAAGAAAGTAAAATGGACTCTAATAACCAACTTCCGAAGTAAATTTCACTGTTTTATTTAAATTTACTATAAAGTATCTTTATTCAATTTTGCACTTAATATATTACTCTAAATAGCAAAATTTCTTTTTGGTTTAATAAAAAATTCGGCTTCACTGAAAAATTTATTTATGGAAAAAGTATAAAAATTAACAGAAATGCACAAAACTTCTGGGTACTTTCGGTTTTTACTAAAATCGTTAAGGGGGTTACTTACCTTTTTGGGACTCAAAAAATCGAAAAAATTGTTATTGATTATTTTAAAAGTATATATTTTTGAGAATGTTTCCCCAAATTTTCATTGAAATCGGTGCATAAGAAACGAAGATAGTGATATTTTTAGCGCAGTACTCCTCAGTCGTCAGAACTGAACTTGAAACTTTAAACGCTATTATCTCTGAATCGTATTTTTGAAACTACTCTTACGGTGTGCATGATTTCTCCAAAACCGCTAAAGCGATCGGCTTGAAATTTACAGGGTTTCTTTATAGATATAATAGCTAGCATAACTTATCTTTAACTTATATATATATATGTATTATATATATGTATGTACTCTCTAAATCTGAATCAGCGAAATTTCACTGATTTTCAGTGATAAGTATGCCACTAATTTCAATCAGCGTATATGCGCTAATTAATCAGTGAAATTTCACTGATCATTCAAAGACATTTCACTAATTCACAGTGCATATACGCTAATTGAAATAGTGGCATACTTATTGCTGATTCAGATTTAGAGAGTTAGTAATTACAAATTAGATAGAGTAATAATGAAATTGGAATAAATTACTTTTTGTACTCTTATTATTGCTTAAAGGGCCTATAAAATAATTTAATTAATTGATAAATTGTTATATTTGTTTTTAATTTAAGGCATGATTTATTATTGTAATTAATTAATATTCTGCGAATAATTGCTGAATACTAAATTTATTGTTTGAATATTGACTGATTTCGTAAATAAATAATTAATTCTAAAATAATTTTATTGGTACTGAAAAAAATAGTTGGTTTAAATAAACGATTACTGTCTGTACAGTAATAGGTATAATTATAATTAATTATAGTGAATTTATCATTCGGTAGTATTAATATTAAAGGTGAAAGAATTTAACAATTATTCCGAATCAAATCTCTCGAAAATAAATTTCTTGAGTAAGCACTAGATTTCGTTATGAAAATACAATATATTTTTCATATGTATCGACAGCGCAGCTGTCCTAAAACAGAAACCTGCTTTTTCGGAAAATCATTTTTTCGAAATTAATTAATAATTTCAAAATTATCAAAGAACTCAGAAAAAATTGGATTTGATTCGGAATAATTGTTAAATTCTTTCACCTTTAATATTAATACTACCGAATGATAAATTCACTTTCTTCAATTATATTTGCCATGAATTTGAAAATAAGGCTTTACCATCTTCAAGAAACTCCATACATTATCATGAAATAATGCAGGGAGGTATAGTATATATCAAGGAACTCGGAGGATCTTGGGGTGCATGTAGCTCAGTGGTCAGAGCAGTCTACCGGCAATAGAAAGGTCGTGGGCTCGTATCCCACCATGCTAACCAATTTTTTCTGAGTTCTTTGATAATTTTGAAATTATTAATTAATTTCGAAAAAATGATTTTCAGAAAAAGCAGGTTTCTGTATTAGGACAGCTGCGCTGTCGATACAAATGAAAAATATATTGTATTTTCATAACGAAATCTAGTGCTTACTCAAGAAATTTATTTTCGAGAGATTTGATTCGGAATAATTGTTAAATTCTTTCACCTTTAATATTAATACTACCGAATGATAAATTCACTTTCTTCAATTATAATTAATTATATTAATAATAGATATTGTTATTATTATTATTATTAATTTAATAATATAATATTATTAACTATTTGTTGTTTTACTCGACCATTTTTGTTTTAATTAAATATTTAGTATTACATCTTCAACCGTTTTGTAAATATAATACCTTGTGATATAAGCATTCTCTCTATTAGTTTGAATTAATCATAACTCAATAATTTTTTTACCTTAATTATTAAACAGTTATATTTTCCAATATGACTTGTTAAATTAATCACATTTAAACTCTCCATTTTATGGTTACGACTTTGTAAACAAACAAGAGTTATAAAACAATATAATAAAATGTCACGCAAAGCAATACATTTTAAATATAAATTTTTATTTTATTAAACGAATTTTTTCTTTTCAATAAAAAATGTATAATTGTAAATCATAATACATAATTATGATAAATAAATTTTATGTCTTTCAAAATCATAATTTATAAATAATTATAATGAAAAAGCAAATATATATCTTATTGTTTTGTTTGCTTGTTCAAGTGTTGAAGTAACTAATGTTAACTAATTTATTTAAAACCAAAAAACTGAAACATCTTTAATTTATAAAATTTATTTAAAATATTTTAATGCTGTAATTTAAAAAAAATATATGTTTCTAAATTGAAAACAAGAATTGTTTTAAAGAAATGTGATTAATCATTACGCATTAACCAAAATTGTCTTCCTTATTAAAAAAAAATTTCAAGGAAATAATTTGATATCATATTATTACTGAAATATTTTTATTATAGTTTAAAATAAAATATTTTTAGAAACAAATATTCTGCTTATATTTTTCTTAATAAGAATTAAATTTAAAAAAACATTCTATTATTTAGTAAATTAATTACTTTTGTAGTTAAATAATTTTGAAAAGGTTTCAGATTAAAATTTGGAGCGTGTCCAGAACAGATTTTTGCGTTTTGCTGCTCGACAGATTGGTTTGCCTTATGATTATTACAGTCATGACTACACTAACTTGAGAACCTTACTTAGAATTCCGTTGCTTAATCAAAGATTTATGTTTTCAGATTTGTTATTTTTGTTTAAAATTATAAATGGTTTCAGCTATTGTCCATGTTCGGTTTATATGTACCACACAGAATAATTAGTAATACTCCTCTATTTATGATTCCATTTGCAAGGACTAATTATTTATCTAATTCTTTAACATATAGACTGCGTAGGGAGGCAAACCAGTTTTGGGCAGATATTAATTTGTTCAGTAATAATTTGAATGTTTTTATTCGTGAACTGCGCGCTGTGATTTATGACTCTAATAATTTATAGTACAGTAGTTGAATTTAATTTTTTTTGTAAATACCGTCACGCATTTAGTACTATGTACAAAAGGGCATCATTCGAATGTTGCCCGTGTATTCTAAATAAATAAAAAAAATATTGTTGAAAAATTTGAATTTTCTATACTTACTTTTAACTGAAAAATTTTGAAGAATTATTGTTTTGAAAAAGTTTGATTTAATTTTTTTTAAATAATTTGAAGTTACGTGCAGTTACGTTGAAATTTTTTTCAAATTGTATTTTTCCTGTATTCCTGTTTGTTTTTTCTGTATTTCCATGAAGAAATTTTCCTAAATGTTTAAGAGAATTTTTTTAAACTTTTCGTAATTCATAGGAAGTTTTCGATAATTTTTTAGAAAAACTCTCTTATCTATGTTAATAAATTTTAAAACAAAAGTATGTGAAAATTCTTAAAGAACTTTTTAAAAAATTATTGGAAATATTTATTGAAATAATAAAAATAATTTTCTGAATTTGACATTTTTAAACCTTTTAATTTCTGTGGAAAAATCAAATAATGTTTATCTATATTTCTTTCCTTTATTTATAAAAACTTTCAATTTTATTGGAGCAATTATAAGTACCCAGATAACCAGCGTACTAGTATTGTACCAGCCATGTACCTTCTCACTCTACCAGGTATTGTACTGGTATGTCGTATAGATAATGGCGGAAAAGCATTGTAAATTGTTAACCTAAAATCTCATTTAGTTTGGCGTACTGGTATTGTACTTAGTGTTATACTCGTACGGAGTACTTTGGCAATTTCATAATTCTATTCGTATTACATACAGTTATTATACTAGTATCGCACTGGTATGTACATGCCTTATTATTTTGTGCTAGTACAATATGAGTACGATACCAATACGCTGTACTGAAAAATAATGATTAGTACGCTTGGCTATCTGGGTAATAATAACATTCATGTGAAAAAAATTTTTTTTAATAAAAAAAATAAAAATCGCATTAAGTATTTGCTTCATCATAATTATAAATTATGATTAAAAAAAAGTAAAATTTGTTTACCATAATTATGTATTATTTATTAAAATTATACATTTTTTAAATAAAGGAAAAAACTCGTTAACTAAAGGGTCATTCCAGCGAAAATCGTCTAGAACTGGTTGCTCGATGATTTTAAAAAATGCTGTATTTTATATATAATATTCTTCAATACACAGGGTGGCCACTCAAACTTAAAAAAAAATTCCCGGCTATTTCCCGGTTTTCCAGGTGAAAATGACTTTTTTCCCGGTTGTTCTTTAGTACCTTAAAATTGAAATTGTAAGTTATTAGCTGTTGAAAAATTTACACCTATATTTGATATATAACTTGTAAAAAAAGTTATAAATTCTTTAAAAGATCTAAGTTTGTTTTAAATTTTATAGTATTAAATATAATAAACTAGGTGAGCAACGGAAAATTAAAAATGATTTGAATTAAAAATATATTTAATGCCAATCTTTGGAATTTAACATACTGTTTTTAAATCTTAAAAAATGTAATCCAACAATTTTATGTACTTTACATAACGATTGCTAAAATATTTTTTACAATAATATGCTTTTTAAAGATAATACATAAAATAAACAGAACATAAATTTTTAATAAATACACCATGAAATCTTAAATATAATCTGAGAACAAAAATCTCAAAATTTCTCTTTAACAAATTTAATTGAATCTAAACGAATGCAGTTAAAATTCCCGGTTTTTGTTAAAATTCCCGGCTATTTCACGCATAGAAAGGGTTTGCTGTGGCAGCAAACTCTTCGCTGCCACAGCAAACCTTGTTCGTTGAAATAGGGACAGCGAAAAAGTTCGCTGTGAGATCAAACAAGTTCGCTATGACAGCAAACTCGCATAAATTTTTACTGATGTTTGCTGTCACAGCGAACATGTTCGCTACCACTGCGAACTTTTTAGCTGTAGTAGCTAATTTTCAGAGATTTCACAGCAAACATTTGTTTACTGCTGCAGCTAATTCCTTGCTTTCCGTGTTCCAGGCTTTTTCCCGGTACAAAAATTCCAGGCTAATTCCCGGTTTTTCCGGTTTTCCCGGTCGGTGGCCACCCTGAATACAATTAGATTATCCTTTGGCGGTTTTTAGCACCGAATATATTTTACATTCTTTTAAATAATTTTTTTAAATTTCTAACTGGTTACGAAGTCTAACATAACCCACTTTTCGAAAACTAAGTATAAATAACTAAAAACAGATTAAAAATACTGCTTTTTTTAAAATATATATACTTTTGTTAAATTCATCTAAATAAACGAAAATTATTTAAAAATATCTCACCAGAACATTTAGATCAGTATTTTTTTGTTCTTGCACAGTATAATAAACATCATTTTCTTTTTCTTATATATATCTTCTGTGGAGAAAAAGGAATCTTCACGAAACCTTTTAAACTGGATTTGTTTTAAAATTATAAATTTATTTTAATTGAAATTTCCTTGGACACTCTACTCATTAAATATTTAATAAATATGAAAAATTATATAAATTTAACCTGATTTTCATTGAATTTTAGTTTTAATGACCAGACTGAAGTTCATCACCTTATCGTTCGTTTAAAGAAAACAAACTTCAGTCTAGTCATTAAAACTAAAATTCAATGAAAATCAGGTTAAATTTATCTAATTTTTCATATTTATTAAATAATTAATTAGTAGTGTCCAAGGAAATTTCAATTAAAATAAATTTATAATTTTAAAACAAATCCAGTTTAAAAGGTTTCGTTAAGATTCCTTTTTCTCCACAGAAGATATATATAAGAAAAAGAAAATGATGTTTATTATACTGTGCAAGTACAAAAAAATACTGATCTAAATGTTTCTAAATCTAAATATTTTCAAATAATTTTCGTTTATTTAGATAAATTTAGCAAAAACATGTATATTTAAAATAAAAAGCAGTATTTTTAATCTGTCTTTAGTTATTTACACTGAGTTTTCGAAAAATGGGTTATATTAGACTTCATAACCAGTTAGAAAGGACCCCGCACAAAATACATTGAAAAAAAGTTTCGGTCAAATTTGTTCAAACTTCGAAGTTTTGTAGCTTATAATCTCCTGAACAAAAAATGTTAATGGCAAAACCCCCGAAAATCAATAGTTTTTTAGCTACATCATGTTGAGCCTAAAAAAATGAGTGAAAAATAGTAAGGCTTGCTCATGGCTCAAGGCTCAAGACTTAATGCAAAGGGTGGAAGCTTGTTGATGGCTATAGGCTTGATCAAAGTTTGATCTTGGCTCAAGGCTTGATCTTGGCTCAATGCTTGATCTTGGCTCAATGCTTGATCTTGGCTCAAGGTTTCATTATGGCTCGAAGCTTTATTATGAGAAAGCAATGATTAATCATGGCTTGAAACTCGATTATGGATCAAGGCTTAATCATGGATTAAGGCTTGATTATGGATCAAGGCTTGATTATGGCTCGAAGCTTTATTATGGCTTAATGATTAATCATGGCTTGAAACTCGATTATGGATCAAGGCTTGATCATGGATTAAGGCTTGATTATGGATCAAGACTTGATTATGGCTCGAAGCTTTATTATGGCTCAATGATTAATCATGGCTTGAAACTCGATTATGGATCAAGGCTTGATCATGGATTAAGGCTTGATTATGGCTCGAAGCTTTATTATGGCTCAATGATTAATCATGGCTTAAAACTCGATTATGGATCAAGGCTTGATCATGGATTAAGGCTTGATTATGCATCAAGGCTTGATTATGGCTCGAAGCTCTGATATGGATCAAGTCTTGATTATATACAATGTATATTTATTCAATTTAATAAGTAATAATATTAATTTAATCAATTAATACCGTAAATTCGCGTTGACATAAACTCGGCAATTGAAAATGAACATTAAATAATTTCCCGAAAACTATTAATTTTCCAGCGTAAAATACCAAATTTTCGGTCCTACAAAGTTTGTTTTAACAAAAATTTACTGCAATAATAAGTTTAAGTTAATCCTTTAATCAATAATTTTATTTTTCTGGAATTTATTGAAGAAAATAAAGATACTAAAATTCAATTTACTTATGGCCAATATACAAAATCAATCAACAACTTCTGCGGAAGATTACTCCAAGCGGCTTCAGAAAAGGAGAGTAAAGGCAAAAAATCGTTATTGAAAAAATATATTTAAACAACGATTAAAAATCATTAATTTTAAAAAATTTAATTATATTATAAAATATATTTAATTGCTTTTTATTAATCTGTCATTGTATTATAATAAAAATTAATTCGACTAATTATTAATACAATGACGTTTATACTTCCCTCATATGTATAATTTACAGTATATAAATAAAAACATTAATTCTCACTTAAAGATATTCATCCTTTTTCTTTAACTTTCACATTCCGGAATAAACAACATTCTTCATCCTTGAAAAATAAGCAAACTTTTAGCAATGCAGAAGACATATTACTTAAAAATAAAAAAAAATTTATTGATTAACCACATGATCTTCAAATGATCTTCAATATAACAACAGTAAAGAATACACAATTTGTAAACATTAAACAACAAACAGGTATGTAAGTAAGATGATGACAAAATCGATCATTCCGAGTTAGAATTTAAAGAACAATAAAAGCACAACATTTTTTCAACGTTTCGACAGCACAGCTGACCTGTTACCAAACAGATTAGCTCTAAACAATAATTGAGTCTTGAACAGTTAATGCAACCTAAAACCATGACAAATGCTTAATTCATAATCAACCTTGATCCAAGATTAATCGTTAAGCCAGAATCATTCCTTCAACCATAATCGATTTTCGAGCCATAATTGACTGTTGAGCCATAGATCCGTAATCGAGTTTCAAGCCATGATTAACTGTTGAGCCATAATCAAGCCTTAATCCATATCAGAGCTTCGAGCCATAATCAAGCCTTGATCCATAATCAAGCCTTAATCCATGATCAAGCCTTGATCCATAATCAAGCCTTAATCCATGATCAAGCCTTAATCCATAATCGAGTTTCAAGCCATGATTAATCATTGAGCCATAATAAAGCTTCGAGCCATAATCAAGCCTTGATCCATAATCAAGCCTTAATCCATGATCAAGTCTTGATCCATAATCGAGTTTCAAGCCATGATTAATCATTGAGCCATAATAAAGCTTCGAGCCATAATGAAGCCTTGAGCCATGATCAAGCCTTAATCCATGATCAAGCCTTGATCCATAATCGAGTTTCGAGCCATGATTAATCATTGCTTTCTCATAATAAAGCTTCGAGCCATAATGAAGCCTTGAGCCAAGATCAAGCATTGAGCCAAGATCAAGTATTGAGCCAAGATCAAGCCTTGAGCCAAGATCAAACTTTGATCAAGCCTATAGCCATCAACAAACTTCGACACTTTGCATTAAGTCTTGAGCCTGGAGCCATGAGCAAGCCTTACTATTTTTCACTCATTTTTTTAGGCTCAACATGATGTTGCTAAAAAACTTGATTTTCGGGGGTTTTGCCATTAACATTTTTTGTTCAGGAGATTATAAGCTACAAAACTTTGAAGTTTGAACAAATTTG
Source organism: Leptopilina drosophilae (assembly GCA_032873175.1). Taxonomy (NCBI): domain Eukaryota; kingdom Metazoa; phylum Arthropoda; class Insecta; order Hymenoptera; family Figitidae; genus Leptopilina; species Leptopilina drosophilae. Next base: position 29,717,607 of record CM065479.1, on the reverse strand, counting down.
ACCGAAACTTTTTTTCAATGTATTTTGTGCGGGGTCCTTTAAAAAAATTATTTAAATGAATGTAAAATATATTTGGAGCTATAAACCACCAAAGGATAATCTAATTGTATTGGAGAATATTATATATTAATTACAACATTTTTTAAAATCATCGAGCAACCAGCTCTAGATGATTTTCGCTGGAATGACCCTAAAATAATAATTAATATTAAAGATTTTCTGCCTTTCGTGACTTTTTATTATATTATTTCCCAACTCTTGTTTGTTTACAAAGTCATAACCATAAAATGGTGAGTTTAAAAGTGACTCAATCAACAAGTTTAATTGAAAATAAAATTATTTATTAATTTGAGTAGTAAAATTATTTAATTATTATTAATTCGAACTGGTTCTAATAAGAATAATTCAATATTTAACTTTTTTAATATAATTAGTAAAGAAACAGCAAAGTTGTTTTACTGACACATTCAAGTAAGTGTTTTACCCTCTTTAATATTACCCGTCGTAATTTTTACCCTTTACACAAGTCATTTTTACCCATTACCATTCCTATTATTACCACCCTTTTTTTCTGTGTGAGATAAATATTTGCTTTTTCATTACAATTATTTATAAATTATTATTTTGAAAGACATAAAATTTATTTATCATAATTATGTATTATGATTTACAATTATACATTTTTTATAGAAAAGAAAAAATTTTTTTAATAAAATAAAAATTTTTATTAAAAATTTACTGCTTTGCGTGACATTTTATTATATTGTTTTATAACTCTTGTTTGTTTACAAAGTCATAACCATAAAATGGAGAGTTTAAAAGTCATTAATTTAACAATTCAAATTGGAAAATGTAATTGTTTATTAATTTAGGTAAAAAAATTATTAAGTTGTGATTAATTTAAACTAGTTCTAATCAAAATAATTTAATATTTAACCTTCCTAATATAATTAGATGAAAAAAAACTTTTAATTTGTTTTAGTGACATATTCAGGTAAGTGTTTTACCCTCTGTAATTTTACCCGTCGTAATTTTTACCCTTTACTTAAGTCATTTTTACCCATTACCCTTCATAATATTACCACCCTTCTTTCTGTGGCATAAGATTGCATTTTACAATCTTTATATTATCCATAAATAGAAGTAAATATAAAATCAGGAGGTTGGCGCGCGAAGCGTGCAGGGGGGCGGAGCCCCCCTAGTATATATATATATATATATATATATATATATATATATATATATATATATATATATATATATATATATATATATATATATATATATATATATATTACATGTATTGCAGGCAGTAATGTTGCAGCATAGAGTTTGTTCTGTCAATTTCAGTTTAGTCACTCTTGTCGAATGTCTCTTTCCCTTTGAATGGTTCAACTGTAGATTACCAATACATCATAAAAGGATCTCGATTCTAGATATAGAATGACATGCCACAACGTTTCATTATTTTATATTTTTGTTTTTTTTTCAAATAGACGCGATTACCGACTTATTGTTCAGAAACTGTATACGCATTCTCATAATAAGCAATCAGACATTGATGTCTTCCTTCTGTTTTTGAAATCTCATTGCAAATTTATCTTCTTGATTTAATCCCATATATGTGACGTGCCGCGACAAAAGGGACCTTAGCTGCTTAGAATTTTTGGTTATGTTTAGAGTATTTTAAACTTCATTAAAAATTTATTATTGATTATTTAACATCAAAAGCATATTTTACTGTCTGTAAAGATGTAAAGAAAATTGGTAATTTTTATTTATTTATAGGAAAGACTGGTGTAAACCCGCTCACTTTTTTCAGAACGATAAAAACCTAGGAAATTATTCTCTAAATCCAAGTTAATTCATATAATTTGAAAGTTTATGATTTCTATTAACAAAATAAAAAAGAATTTTTGGTTTATCTTTCTTAGTTTTACTTAGGGAAAATTTTTAATACACATATACCAAATTTCAAAATCACAATTTTCAAGGGTATATCCGCTCATCCCTAGGGGTAAACCCAAGCACTTGATTTTTTAAGAATTTAAGGTAATTCCGACAGTTTTTTTTGTATATATTAAATTTCTCATTATTTCCGTTTTTAGTATGATTTATTAATAATAAATTATGAGTTCTATAAACAATAAATATTGGCTTATTAAATAATATAAGTATAGATTTCATGAATTGCAACTGTGAGTTTAAATAATATTTTATTAAGGGAAAATTAAAATATAGTTACAATTTTTGATGTAACAAGTTATAGATTTTATTATTAATAAAAAATAACAAATGAAATTCGAAATTTTTAATTTAAAAATAAACAATGATAAAACGTGAACTGAACGAAGACAACAAACTTAGATTTATGTCTTTTTTAGTCGAAAAAGACAGCGACAAAGTTTGATTATTTGTTTGCGTTGTTTGTTATAACCGTTATAACCTAATAATCACTAATATAGACTAATATGGATATGATTCCGCTCAATGTTGCCAACAAATATTGATATTTCGACGCCATCTGTTGAAAAAAATCGCCATAAATCGCGAAATACTGGCCATTCAAAATGTTAAATATTTAACTAATTACCCAATAATTCAATAATATTGTTAGAAAATGAATATTATTTATCTTTTAATAAATATTGTTAATATTAAAAATTTTAAGATTGCCAAAAACAAAGAAATACTGTTAATACTGATTCGGCTTCCTACACAAATTTAATAAGTGAGCGGCTTTACCCCAAATGTATTTCTCAAATTTTAAAATAAATTTAAATAAATCTTTTTAAAATCAAACAAAACTACACATATATTTCAAAAAAGGACATCCAATAGCATCACAAAAAATTTGTCGAATAAATTAAGTCTCAAAAATAATAATCGAAAAACTTAAAAATCCGAAGATCATTTTTCTTTTTTTGCACATCTAAAAACAATTGACCGCCTGAGATTCTATGATAAATTCATGAAACTAAACGAAAGTTCGTTAACATTGGTTGTATGTTAAATACTATTCACAGTACAAATATCTCCATCTTAAGTTGAGTTTATAGCGTTAAATCGCTAGTGAGCGGGTTTACCCCAGTCTCCCCTACTTCTAATTTTAGTTCTGTCAAAAAAAAAAAAAAAATATATATATATATATATATATATATATATATATATATATATATATATATATATATATATATATATATATATATATATATATATATATATGGGTAGCTCCATGCCTAAAAAATCAAAGTCCGTGAGCTAGCGACCAAAACAACTATCTCATATCATACCGGATGAAAATTTGAGTATAGATTACTGAAGACATGTAAATAACAGAAACCCACGTCTGGCAGGCCGGTGCTGAGACAGGGGGCGACGGCAGGGGGGCGAATAGGTGAAAAATAATGTAAAAATTTCTCATTTCATACCGATTAAAACCTTTAGAAATCGACAGTTGACATCTACACGAGTGTAAAAATGTGCGTCTGGCAGTTCTGGGCTGGGGCAAAGTACGTCTGGCAGCCCTTCGAAAATGCTCTCTCAGAAAAACCCCAGCGGGCACAAAGACAAAAAACGTTCTTTGAACGTCTGTAGAACGTTTAATGTCTGCCAATTTACGTTCTAAGAATGTCCGAACGTTCCGAAACATTTTTGGAACGTTCGGACGTTCTTAAAACTTAAAACAGCAGACATTAAACGTTCTACAGACGTTCAAAGAACGTTTTTTGTTTTTGTGCCCGCAGGGACAATGAAAAAGAATAAGTTATTTTAGTTAATATTTAACATTTCTAAAAATAGGTTATGTGAATTTAGGTAATTATTTCAGAACTTTCCTTTTAGTCTAATAGTATTTTAATTCTATACGAAAGAAAATTATGTGTATTAAATAATTATAAGTAAAATTGAAATATGAATATGAATAGTAAACATTAAAAAATTTTCTCTTACAAAGAAATATTTAAAAATAGTAATGTGCCTATTTTACATTGCCTCAGTTTTGAGGTTATGGTTAGATCACGTCAAAACACGAGCTCTGTCATACTTTACCCCACCCCAGAACTGCCAGACGCACATTTTTACACTCGTGTCGATGTCAACTTTCGATTTCTAAAGGTTTTTATCGGTGTGAATGAAGGGGTTACGCCACCCTGAACGCCTGAAAATTGGAGGGTATTTTAAGAATTAATTTTGACAAAACTATTAAAAATACAACTTTTTAGTAATTGGAACATCAAAGTACATATATTTAACTAAAAAAAAAATTTTGGAAGAAGAAAAAATATTAAAAAATGGCGGAGATATAGCGAGTCTCGTAAGTCACTTTTCTTAGCGCACGGCTATGCGGTGTACATCCTGGACAGCACAATTTTTATCTGAAACCCAAAAACAAAATTTTTTTTAAAACTATATTGAATTACCAACAGAGTGACGTAGCCGTTTAAAAAAAAATTTTTTGAGCAAATGAGAGCACTTTAAAAAAAAATTTTTGAACCCAAAAAAAAAATTTTTTTTTAAAGCGCTCCCATTTGGTCAAAAAAATTTTTTTTTTAAACGGCTACGTCACTCTGTTGGTAATTTAATATAGTTTTAAAAAAAATTTTGTTTTTGGGTTTCAGATAAAAATTGTGCTGTCCAGGATGTACACCGCACAGCTGTGCGCTAAGAAAAGTGACTTACGAGATTCGCTATATCTCCGCCATTTTTTAATATTTTTTCTTCTTCCAAAATTTTTTTTTTTAGTTAAATATATGTACTTTGATGTTCCAATTACTAAAAAGTTGTATTTTTAATAGTTTTGTCAAAATTAATTCTTAAAATACCCTCCAATTTTCAGGCGTTCAGGGTGGCGTAACCCCTTAAGAAAAAATTTTCAATTTTTTTACGTGTTTACCCCCCAGCTTAAAATCCCCGTACAGGATCCTTAAAGGTTCCTCCTGGGATCCTGAACAGGTCCTGCGCAGGATCTCATTCAGGATCCCGTACTGGTCCTGTAGAGGATCCCGTACAGGATTTTGGGACAGGGTTCCTGTGCAGGTTCCGATGCAGGAACCTTAGTTATCAAAGATTTCTGTAAACGTTTCTGTACAGGAACACTTGTAGGATCCTGTATAGGAAACATTGTAAAGGTTCCTGTACAGGAACCTTTGTAGTTTTGTAAACTGCAGGTACTTAAGTGTAAAGGATCCTGTGAGGAACCCTTAAAGGATCCTACACGGTTTCCTCAATTAATTTATTTATATTTTTAACTCCTGCGCAGTAGTTTTATGTGAGTTTCTCGAATGCACAATACATTTTTCTGTCCAACATTGATATACGAGCCTAACATATTAAAATATGAAGTCTATGTATGTCAAATGTTGTTTAACATAAAAAATTTTTTTAAATTTCCTGTACAGCATCCTGCAAGTGTTCCTGTACAGGAACCTTTACAGAAATCTTTGATAACTAAGGTTCCTGCATCGGAACCTGCACAGGAACCCTGTTCCAAAATCCCGTACGGGATCCTGTACAGGACCAGTAGGGATCCTGAATGAGATCCTGCGCAGGACCTGTACAGGATCCCAAGAGGATCCTTTAAGGATCCTGTACAGGGATTTTAAGCTGGGCCCTTTGCCAGACGTACTTTGTTCCACTCCAGAACTGCCAGACGCACATTTTTACACTCGTGTAGATGTCAACTGTCGATATCTAAAGATTTTAATCGGTATGAAATGAGAAATTTTTACATTATTTTTCACCTATTCGCCCCCCTGCCGTCGCTCCCTGTACCAGCATCGGCTTGCCAGACGTGGGTTTCTGTTATTTACATGTCTTCAGTAATCTATACTCAAATTTTCATCCGGTATGAAATGAGATAGTTGTTTTGGTCGCTAGCTCTCGGACTATAATGTTCAAAGTCACCTATAAGTAGTAAATTTTAACCGAATTTGATTTTTCTCTTTGGAGAATGTCAGGCTATAAATTCGTATAAATACTGAGCAATTTTTAAAAATTTTTATTTGTTTAAAGAAATTATTATTATTATTTTTAATTACTAACTTTTTACATATTGTACCTAGAGAGGTATTTTTTTTCTAATTTTGCAATTTACCGGACCTAACGTAAATACTGATGCAAATTTAAAACATAACTATTATTGTTTAAGCAAGATTTTAACGAATTATCATTGTTAATTACAAACTACTTACAGAGTAGTATACTTAAAAGACGCGGTTTTTTCTAAACATGCAAATTTACTAAACTTTTTTGATATGCCGATTTACATTAAAAATAAAATTATAATTTAAAAAAAATAAGAATAATAATTTATTAAATATTAATTAACTTTTAATTAGGGATGGTAAAATTTCCCCTAATTATATTACTTTTCTTTCAAAAAATTAAAATTTTTGTAATTACTAAAAAAAAAGAATAAAAAATTTTTCAAAAAAATAAACTTAGCTAAAAAATTGTTTACATAATTGTTAACAACAATTATATTTAATATGATTGGTGTAACTTTCCTTTCTGAAAGTTTATTTCACTTAAATTTGTAAACTCAATAAAGTGTTTTTGTTTTTAATGTCTCCAAAATATTAAAATTTCAAAAGCTTTTGATATAGGTAATTTGTTTTTTATTTAATATTTATAACTATGATAAACAAATAATTATAAAAGTCGTTTTCACAATTTTCATTTGCGTGTGTTTTGTGACAATTTTTCAATCAAAGAAGTAGAAAACAACTTTAATTTTTTTGGCATGGAGCTACCCAGATTAAAATTAAAAGTACAATTATAATTTAAACAATTTTTAAATAAATTATTATTATTATTTTTGTTTAAAATATAATTTTATTTTTAATGTAAATCTGCATATCAAAAAAGTTTGGTAAATTTGCATGATTTAGAAAAAACTGCATCTTTAAGAATACTATTCTGTAAATAGTTAATAATTAACAATAATAATTTGTGAAAATCTTGCTTAAACAATAATAGTGAACTGTGAAAAGTTATACAGTTAATGGCTTTTATTTATCATATTTTTAATCTATTGGATAGTAATATATGTGACGCTTTCCGCTGAAAGAGAACCTTCACGACAAAAAATTTCAGAATAAATTTTAAAGAAAGCTTCTGTTTTGATTTAAGATTCATGTTTATAATTTATTTGACGTCAATAAAATTGTTATGAATTATTTTATACATTTAAAATAATTATTATAATGACTTCAAATAATTATAAACATGAATCTTAAATCAAAGCAAAAGCTTTCCTTAACCACTTCAGCGGCATGGCGTTCCAATTGGCTTTCCATGAGTAAGTGGCAGAAGCGGCAAAAAAAATGCGAAAATGGCGTTCCTATTTAAACTTTATTCCTAAACTCTGTAAACAAATTAAGTCAACCAAACCAAAAGTTATTTATTATTTGAGATTATGAATCTTAAATGGATTTAAAAAAATTCAAACAGACAGATTCAAAATTGTCAACTATTTTGGCTGAATATTGGAACGCCATTCGTAAAAAGTATTAAAAATTTGCTACCTTAAAACCTTAAAAAAACTATTAAACATCTCTAAAAAATAATTTTTTTTGTCCCATTCATCTTCATTTATCTCAAATAATAAGAATATTTTATTATGGTAAGTTTAACTTGACTACAGAGTTTAGGAATAAAGTTTAAACAGGAACGCCATTTTCGCATTTTTTTGCCGCTTCTGCCACTTACTCATGGAACGCCAATTGGAACGCCATGCCGCCGAAGTGGTTAAAATTTATTCTGTAATTGTTTGTCGCTTAAGGTTCCTTTCAATGAAAAGCATCACGTAAAATGAATACTTTTTAAAATCCATGAAATGGGGAAAGTAGGCGACAATTTCGAACAATTTATTTTTTATTGATATAAACATAATTATTTGTATCAAATATTACATTTAAAAAAGCGAACATACACTTAGAATTATTTAAATACTTAAACTTAAACTTAAACAAAATATTATCAAGACATTATTAACAAACAGTAATTGTAGAATGTTACCTTTTCCATTACAATTTCATTATGCAAAAATGTCAACTTTAACATGTTATGTTATAAATAACCTTAAATTGTTGACAATTTGTAAACATATTTATAATAACATTTTGTTGAAGTGTGTTATGCCTCAAATTATTAACAAAATTTTGATAACAATATTTAAAAATATTATAAACAATTTTTATAAACAATTTTCATAGAAAGAGAAGTTTAGAGTGGAAAGAGATTTTTTTTCACATTTTTCTTGGTTTGTCATTAGAATAAATTTTGGAAAGACAAACCTTTGTTTGTGAATGTTTAACATTTTTTTACAATATTATAAACAATTTTTAAAAATGTTATAAACAATTCTTACAAAGAATTTGCTAAATATCAAGTACCATCATAGATAAAAAGGATTTTATGATTTTTTAATGCACTCTTGTAATCAAAACCTTCATTAAAGATACAATTTGACATTTCTTATCATTTAAAATATTTTTAAATGTTTTAAACAATTTTTGATAATTGTTAAAAACATTTTTTGTAAATAAATGGAAAAAAGTACTTCAGCCGGTTAAAATATCTCTGTTGTCCCATTTTTAGTGGTTTTACTGCTTGAGCAGTGAACAGAGTTCCCACCACTGTACAATACTCGCTTAGTCTTATTATTCCTACTTTTTGTGTCTTAGCGTGTTCCATAGTTTTAAATTTCTTTTAGGTTAGTATTTTTTTACACTGTTCGGCAACATTGCATTTGATTGTAAATTATTTTTTTTCGTAGTATTATATTACACTTTCGCATGCATTTTAGATGAGTATTAACTTTTGTGTTTATTTAAAATGCCGAAAAGAAAAAGATCAACAATGTTGTCGATCAGTGTAAAAAAAACTTACCTAAAAAAAATTTAAACTATAGAACACGCTAAGATACAAAAAGTAGGAATGATAAGATTTCATTGTAAGAATTGTTTATAACATTTTAAAAAATTGTTTATAAATTTCCGTTTAACGGTTGATACACCAATTCCATTTAAATTGTTTATAATATTGTAAAAAAATGTTAAACAATTACAAACAAAGACTTGTCTTTCCAAAATTTATTCTAATGACAAACCAAGCAAAATGTGAAAAAAATTTCTTTCCACTCTAAACTTCTTTTTCTATGAAAATTGTTTATAATATTTTTAAATATTGTTGAATAAATTTAAATTAAAGTTTGAACCTTTAGCAACATTTTGATTACAAGAGAGCGTAATGTAAATAAAAAAAAATTTTTTACGAATCCATTTCCTGTTTTGCAAATTGTTTATAACATTCTGAAACATTGTAAAATAATTTTGAATTACGTTTTTTTCATTATCCATTTTTCCTGCAAAAAGAAGTAAGCTTTGATGAAAATAAAATTTTTGTTACCACTTTGGCACATAATTTTCAAATAAAAATTATCATATAATTATATATAATAATATAATATTGTTATATTATCATATAACAATATTTTTTGATGAAGCAACATTATCTTATTCAAATAAAGCATAAAATTTCAAAAACATAATTTTAACATTTTTTAAGGAGGAATGGGACATAGAATATAACAAAAAGTTAATGACGTTTAGATAAAATCTCTATTTTGAAATTAACTCTATGTAGAAAAGTTTAAATATTAAGAAACAAAGATAGTAACTAATTATGACTGAAAAACATTAATTACATTAAAATAATATTGTTTTTTAAAAGATATTAACATTTTTTTATCAGCACGAAACAAAAATTTTAGAAGTGATTGTACTAAGATGTAACCTAAGAAAATGAAAAATATGGAAAAATAAGTTCGAATCAATTAGTAAATGTGATGCACATACACTTGAAAAATATTTCATTCGTAAAATTATAGCACATAATGAGGTATTACAATTTTTTATAATTGTAATTATTTATTTATAAATGATTTTAATGAGCTAAAAAACGTGACAACGTTGTAAACTAATATCTTTGTTTTTCAATCGTTGGTACCACTGTCATGACGGAAATAGTTGTGGAAGTGAGTGAGAGAGACATATTCTACTGATGCGTATCTATGAATGGATAAATAGTTATCTTCTTTACCAACAATAATTTTTTCTTTACAACGTTGCCATGTTTTTATGTGCAAATGTCAAAAACCTTGTTTTTTTTCTACTTTTTAAATTATTTTCTTTGTAATTTAGTCTGTCAGTATATAAAAGTTTAATTATTTATTGAAGCTGACATATTGAACTTCAATATATATTTGAGACAAAAAATGTTGACATCTGGAAATATCATTTTTCTTTAATAATAGAACCGAGTATTTGAATTTTCCATAAGAGACAATGTTAAATTAATAAATTTATAACTTTTAAACTATTCAGACAAAAATTGTTGAGAACTATTCACAGTACAAATATCTCCATCTTAAGTTGAGTTTATAGCGTCAAATCGCTATTGAGCGGGTTTACCCTGTGCACGGGTTTACCCCAGTCACCCCTAATATTATTTAAGGTGGTGTAACTCCTTAAGAGCGTTCGACGGTCTCGAAAATTTGTAGGTTATGTGCGACTCACAGTTATCGCCCAAGAAAAACGGCACTGCCTGTTTGAAATCACGTGAAATGAGTAAACTACTGTTTTCGAACTAGTGTTTCTCTGCACACAAGCACTTTTTACAAAATCTAACAATGTACATTTGTCAGAAATGTTTTTAATTATCTGAATTCAAAAGATTTTGTTAATCCATGCAGAAACGCGGTTTCAGGATTGGAATTACAAGAGTAATGTAATGACAGGCGGCAAGATGTGTGTTACAGCCATTTTGCTAGTAGAGGGCAGAAGCAAGCAGGGAGCGTAAAGGCTCAGCTGTCAAAATGATTCGCATTACATTGCTATGGTGATTCCAATGCTGCAACCGTGTTTCTGTATGGATTAACAAAAGCTTTTCAATTCAGATAATTAGAAACATTAGTGTCAAATGTACGTTGTCATATTTTGTAAAAAGTGCCTGTAAACAGAGGGAAATTTGTTAAAAAATGAATGTTTACTAATTTTACGACATTTAAACCGATCAGTGCCGTATTTGTTGGGTGATAACTGTTAGTCATACATTATCGAGAAATTTAAGAGACCATCGAACACCGTTCACAGTGGGTCTTAATTAACTTGAACCCACAAGTTCTTGCCCAGATCAGTTCTTTCTTGGTTTTGTTTTTGGGATGCCCCCTGATGATATTAAACATAAAATGAAAAAAATCGGTTAGGCCGTTTTTAAAAAAACTGATTTTTTACATTTTTGAAAGAGGTTAATCAACTTATTTTTCCTAAAATGAGTGCAAATAATCGCCACATTTACTTGAGTCATTAAAAATGATATCAGAAAATAGGTTATAGGTACTGAGTACTTTTAAGTAACATTATATCAGAAAAATTAATTAAAAACAGTGAAAAACGGGTAAAAAATGAATTTTTTAGGGTTCCGTACACCGTAGGTGAACTGACGGAACCCTTATGAAATCACTCGTGTGTCCGTCCCAGCCACGCAAAATGGACTGTCCCCCCCCTTAACTTCTACAAATCTCAACCTTGTGAGCTGAAATTCGGTAGGGATCTTCAGTTTTAAGTGCAGATTACAGGAAAAATATAGCGAACCCGATTGGCCTACATATTTGCGAAAGGGAAGGGAAAAAAATTAAATTTTGTCAAAAAAATTGCTAAAAATGACCCTGTCCCCCCCTTAACTTCTACAAATCTCAACCTGGTGAGCTGAAATTCGGTAGGGATCTTCAGTTTTACGTGCAAATTACAGGAAAAATATAGCGAACACGATTGACCTACATATTTGCGAAATAGAAGGAAAAGAAATTAAATTTTTTTGAAAAAATTGCAAAAAATGACCCTGCCCCCCCCTTAACTTATACAAATCTGAACCTGGTGAGCTGAAATTCAGCAAGGATCTTCAGTTTTAAGTGCAGTTTACAGGAAAAATATAGCGAACACGATTGGCCTACATATTTGCGAAATAGATGGGAAAGAAATTAAATTTTTTCGAAAAAATTGCAAAAAATGACCCTGTCCCCCCCCTTAACTTCTACAAATCTGAACCTGGTGAGCTGAAATTCAGCAAAAATCTTCAGTCTTAAGTGCAGATTACAGGAAAATTATAGCGAACCTGATTGGTGAACATAAGTATAATTACAGAGAAATATAAAAATTTATTAATAAAATGAAATAATAAAAATATTTATTCTAATCTTATTATAGTATATTACCATTTTGTTTAATTTGTTTTTAATTTTAAAAGAATTGTTAAAATAATTTTAAAAAAATTTTGTTTGAATATTTGTGTACGGAACGCTCGATCTTAGTGCGAGTGCAACTCGCACTTGTCCGATTTTTTTTTGAATATTACTCTCTCCCAGTAAATATACACCTAAAATGACCTATAGAAGAATTAAAGAGTATAAAATTTTGAAGAAACAAGTAAAAAAGAATACTTTATCATTCAGTCTTTCCGATTTATGGCCTTCTAAAGTCAGATGTTAGCAAAAAAATCGAGAAAAAATTTTTTACTTTAGTTTCTGAAAAATAAAAAGTATTTTATGTATCTACCTCATATATATTACCGAAAATAAATTGAAGTAGACTAAATTCTAAGTAAATCCGTCGTTGAACTATTCTACCTCTAATAGGATTGGAGTTACGATTTTTTTAAAATGGCTCTTTTTTGAATTTTTTTTAAAATCATATTTTTTTAAATTGTTGCATTTTGCAGAATGTTAATTGTAAAAATGCTCTTATCATATGGTTTTATTTTATATTTTAAATGAATAAAAGCCGAATTAAATATTTAGGAACAAAAACTTTGAATGAACATTAGGAAAACAATAATATTGTTTGCTCACTTCGCTACAGTTTGAGGGAGACCAGGGTTACTTTGCGCACCCCTGGTTAAAGAACAGGACAGATTTCGGACTAATCCGAAATTTGTCCAAAACAATGCGGTTTATGGTCAGGTTTTTGTCATCCGCAATTATTCCGGCAAAATCCGAATTCTATACGGTTTGTGAACAACTAGTGAAATCGGAGTTGGTCCGATGAAGTCCGAAATTAATCAGTTAATTTTAACTAGTGAATCAGGAATTAGTCCGAAACAGTCAAAAGTTAGTCCCGACAATGTAGTGAATGTTAATAAAAAAAATTATACAAGTTTTACATATTAATTATTATTACTTTATGCTACATTTATAATATTTTTCGATTTACCTATCGCAATTTTATTTACATTAACTTAAAATTTCTAACGCTTGGGGATTCGAACCTACACCTATCTAATATTATAACGCACCGAAATCGAATACACTAACCACTATACCACGCTCGCATGGAAGTTCAAATTCATAATAGAATTTATGAAGTGCCACAAAAAGAAATGACAAGAAACTAACACATCAGTGTTAATTTTAATATTGAAACAAGATAACTAATAATACCTACTAGTAAATTTATAAAAACAAACTGACTGCAGAATTAAATATTTTATTTACCGTAAGTAAATACCCTGAATAAAAAGTGGGACCGATTTCAGACTAATTCGGAATTTGTCCGCATCAGTACAGTTTATTGTGGAGTTTTTTCACCATGAATTAAGTTTGAAATGAAAACCGTTTTTTATAACTATTGAATCCGTAATTAGTCCGGTTTAGTCTGCAGTTATAGTCAGATCATATGCAACTAGTAAATACAGAAGTAATCCGGTTGGTTTAACCAGTGAATCCGCAGCTAATCCGAAACAGACTGCTTATGGACAGGTTTTTGTCGCTCGGAATTTGTCCGGATAAATTCAAACTCAATGCGGTTTGTGTAAAACCAGTGAATCTGGAATTAGTTCGATCTAGTCCGAAGTTAGTCTGATAATACGCAACTTGCAAATGTGAAATTATTAAATCCGAAATTAATCTGGTTTTGGTCAGGTTTTTGTCACACGAAATTATAATTATAGTTTGAATTTATCTGCATTTTATACAAATTCTTTTTAATATACAAATTCAATATTATACTAAAATCATTCCTGATTAAGTCTTTGAATTGGATTGAATATGGATTGTTTTGAACTGTCTGTGGATTGTACATATTTACAAAATCGTTTAATAATACGACATATTTTCGGACTGGGGTGTTTTGATCGGATATTATTCGGATTGACGCTGACTATTACCGGATTCTTTGCATACAGATTTTGGATTGTTCCATACTTGTTTCGGATTAAAATTCTTTTAACTGGATTAAATTCGGATTATTGCGGACTGAATTCCTATTCTTTACATATTGATTTTGGATTATTTCGTATTTGTTTTGGATTATACCTTTTAGTTGGATTAAATCCGGATTGTTGCAGACAATTTTCGGATTCTTATCATAAAGTTTTCGGATTGTTTCGTACTTCTTTCTGAAAAGGATTTTGCCACACTTAGTTTCAAATTGTTGCGGACTAATACCGGATTTCTTGCTAACAGAGTTCGGATTGCTCCGGACATTTTGCGGATTAAGTTTTTTTAACTCGATTAAACTCGGATTGTTGCGGACTGATTCCGTATTCTTTACATATTGATATCGGATAATTCCGTACTTATTTTAGAAGAATTCTTCACCAGTTATAAATTCGGATTCTTGCGGACTAATTACGGACTGAATTCGCAGACATTCAGGATTACTCCGGAGTGTTTTCGGATGCAGGTTTTCGTTCGGATTGATATCAGACTATCGCGGATCATTTTCGGACCTTTTTAGTAAAATTTTCTGACTAATCCGTACTAATCTGTCTGTATTTAATCCGGAATTAGTCCGAAATTTTTACCAGGGACTTTTCACTCTTTGCTAAAACATTTTTGATTTTTTAAAATTCTTGTTGCACGAAAAACTTACTGTAACATCTCAGCTTCAATTTAAAACATAAAAAAATTGAAATCCATTTAATAGTTTTTTTATACCACTTTATTCAAAGCTGTGTAAAGTGCGCCAAGCAACCCCGGGCCGGCGTTGCTTGGCGCACCACCCGGGGATGCCTGGCACATGAGTGAAATTAATTAAATTATACGTTTTAAAGTTGAAACCTTATATGATATAGTAAAATAAGTTTTTTACTGTCATTTTACAATACAAAACTTTAAAAAAGGATCATATTTAATTACAATTAAGAACATTTTTTATGTAATCGTAAAATTATAGAAAACTTGTATAAAATATACTCTGTGAATTTTTAAAAAACGCATCCTTCACTAAAATTTTTTTAAAAGGCTTATGTTTTGGTACTTAGGAATATGTAAATTACATAAAATTAAACTTTATCAAATAATTTTATTAATATTTATTACACATTTAATTAAATTTCTAACTTAATAGTATTTTTTCGAATTTTTAGAGTCAAAATTAATGTTTCTGGTAAGCCAAAATCTTTCGCAGTTCCACTTAGACTTTTCTCATTAATTTAAATTTCCTTCACTGTTCTTATCAATACATCCTGTTGTATTGGCTCGTTAACAGATTTTCTTTTGTAATTACTTATTATTTATGCAGTATTAACAACATTTAACCCGAACCTTTTAACTTTTATCATATAGAAATACAAATATTGTGACTGAACTCGTGAGAGATGCGATTTACTATACACTGCCGATGTAGCAGATTTCTCTCAGTCCGAGCGCGCCAGTTAACCCCGGAGGTACTTTTTATATATTTATAAAGTTTTTATTAATAACGTTAATAAAAATTAAAAATTCTTTATTGTCCCTTAAAAACAAATAGTTAAAGCTCAAAACTTGATATTTGAGCTGTATTTTAAATAATTTCTTATAAAGATATAACAAAAAAATGAGGACGTCAAAAATTTACATTCGAGTACCAAAATCAATTATTTTAATCTATATGCCACAATAGTTAATGAATAAAAATGAAACTTTGTACAAACTTAGAGTTTATTAAGTACTTAAACTTGAGTGGAGAGAAAAAATTATTCAACTCAAAATTTTCGAAAAAACTCGACTGCGCCAAGTAACTCCGGTCTTCCCTACTTAAAAATACTCAGTACCTAAGACCTATTTTTTGATATCATTATTAATGACTCAAGTAGATGTGGCTATTATTTGTACTCATTTTAGGAAAAATAAGTTGATTAACCTCTTTCAAAAATGTAAAAAATCAGTTTTTTTAAAAACGGCCTAACCAATTTTTTTCATTTTATGCTTAAAATCATCAGGGGGTCGATTACGTAACTTATTCCGGATTCCACATTCCAAATGCCACATTCAGGATTTCACCTTCCAGATTCCACATTTCGGATTCCATTTTCCGGATTCCACATTTCGAATTCCACATTCCGAATTCCACCTTCCGGATTCCTCATTCCGGAATTCACATCACACATTCTTGATTTAACATTCCGCATTCCACTTACAGATTTCACATTCCCAATTCCATCTTCTAGATTCCACATTCCGAATTACACAATCCGGATTCCACATTCCGTTTTACACATTCCGGATTACGCTTACAGATTCCTAATTTCGGATTCTACCTTCCGAATTCCACATTCCCGATTGCACTTACTGATTCTTCATTCCGGATTCCACATTCCTGATACCACTTACGGATTCCAGATTCCACTTTCCGGATTCCATATCACACATTCTTTCTTCCTCATTTCAGATTCTATATTTTACACTTCGAAATCCCTTATTTCACATTCCACATTCCAGAATTCACATTCCGAATTCCGAAAGTCACAAATTCCACAATCTGAATGATCGATTTTTTAACCTCTGGTCAATTAGAAAATTACCATAAAAAATTGTCTCTTAAATGTGTCCATCCTGTCCTTAACCCCTTAACAAAGAGATGTGATGCTTTTCAACAAGAATTTCAAACGCCTACAATTAGTAGAAAAAAGCTATTAAATTTTTTAAAAAACCATATTCTACTAATTTTTGGGTCGCTCTTTCTAATGGCGTAGTCAAAATTTTCAAAAAATGATATTGAACCCTCCTTTTTTCAAAATTACTTAAAAATGTAAATTTTTTTGAAACCAATTTTTTTAAAGAATTTTTTTCTCCGCCATAACATTTTTTAAATAGAACAAAAAAGTATCAGAAACGTGTTCCAGATAGTTCTACTTGAAAAATGTCCATTTCTAATTTTTATATTTTTCGATTTTGAATTCAAAATGGCGCTTGTAGGACAACAAATTTCCTAATTTTACGTAAGATTACAAACTTTTTCAAAATTACTCAAATCTAATTGAAATTTTTTATTTGGGGGTTTTGGGGGTCGCTGATTATGAATCTAAAGTCAGAATTAAAAAAATTCAAAATGGTGGATCCAAAATGGCGGTCGAATTTTGTGAAACTCATTGAATTCAGTTGAGACTTGTTACTCGGAGGTTTTTGGGATCGCTGATGACGAATCTGAAGTCAGATTCAAAAAATTCAAAATTCGATTCGATTATAACATCGGATTTGTAATTAGTGACCTCAAAAACCCCCGAGGTAAAAGTTTCAAGCGAATTCGTTAAATTTTTAAAAAACATTTCCGCCATATTTGGCCCGCCATTTTGAATTTCGAAAATCTGACATCGGTTTCGTAATTAGCGAGGTAAAAAACTTCAAGAATATAATGATAAAGTTATTGTTCTTTCCAATTTTTTCCCTGTTCCTTGAGAGATGATAGGTCGTGTAACCCAAAACTTTAAATTATTGTATCTTAGAGGAAAAAAGTCGGATCGGATCAGGTCTAGTAAGTTTTGAAAGGTAAATAATGTTACTTTCTTTTAAAACTCGTTCGAATAGTACAAAAAAATTTTTGTAAATTTTATTAAGAGACGAATGTTCCTAAAAATGTCCTTTTCCACTGTTTTAGGTTAGAATATCTCGGAATCCTGACGTGATAGAGCAATTTCGCTTCCAGTTTTGGATTCAGGGAGAGAAAATACATCGGAAATGACTTGTCCAGTTACTGGGTCTAAAATTTGTAGGCGTGTGTAATTCTTACCACGAGAAGGTAGGCGATATAGAGAATCATTTTTTTAAAACTTTTTCAGGGATTTAAAATTTTTTTTTGTTTTCTGGTTTTTTTTATTTTTTCAATGTGATAATTTACTTCTTTTAACATTTTATTAAAAACTATTAATTTATATTATGCGCTTTTTTAAAGCAATTGTCACAATAATATAACTTGCATGTTTTGCAGTATTTCCTTGTTCGGATTTTGCATTTTGTTGTGCAACAGTATCGAAGTAAATGCTGTTTTTCTGTCTCATGTACTGACGACTTTCCCGTTCTTATTTTGTTAAAATAAACTTTGCTGATGCACATAGCCAAAAATTTTGTACTTTCTTTTTCCGAACAAGGAAATACTGCAAAACATGCAAATTATATTACTGTGACAATTGCTTCAAAGAAGCGCATAATATAAATTAATAGTTTTTAATAAAAAGTTAAAAGAAGTAAATTATCAAATTGAAAAAAAAAATAAAAAACAAAAAAAATCAAAATCACTGAAAAAGTTAAAAAAAATGATTCCAAAAACCTCCGAGTAACAAGTCTCAACTGAATTCAATGAGTTTCACAAAATTCGACCGCCATTTTGGATCCACCATTTTGAATTTTTTTAATTCTGACTTCAGATTCGTAATCAGCGACCCCTAAAACCAACGAATAACAAATTTCAATTAGATTTGAGCAATTTTCAAAAAGTTTGTAATCTTACGTAAAATTAGGAAATTTTTTGTCCTTCAAGCGTCATTTTAAGTTGAAAATAAAAAAAAATAATAACTAGAAATGGATATTTTTCAAGTACAACTATCGGGACCACGTCTCTGATACTTTTTGTTCTATTTAAAAAATGTTTTTTTTAAATAGAATAGAAATTTTGACAACGCCATTAGAAAGAGCAACCCCAAAATTAGTTGGATATGGCCTTTCGGAAAATTTTATGGCTTCTTTCTACTAATTGCAGGCGTTTGAAATTCATGGTGAAAAGCAGCCCATCTCGTCGTTAAAGGGTTAATGGGTTAAGGTGTTATTTGTTACTACAGAACATAATTTTTTTAACGTTTTTGTTGGATTAAATGAAACATTACTATCCAAGAATGATACGTAAATACTATTTTGTCTGGGAAAATTCAATAATCTACTTTCAACAAGATAACTTTAAATTATAAATGTATTCTAGTTTGTTGATAATAATTTGGAAATTCTAGAAATTCCTAATTTCATTAAAACATTGTTATCTAAAGTATTCCCTAATTATTTGCTGTCTGATTTCATGTCCTTCTTTATTATTTTCTAAATAATTTGGTATTTGCTCTTCATGTAGCTCTTCGTCATCATCAATAGCAACAACTGGTAGTCGATAATGTTTTTGAACTTTTTGCAGGACACAGCAAGCATTTATAATTTTCCCTAAATTAATAAAAATAGTTTCATAATTATGTTAACCCTTTAACGCCGGGATGAACACATATTTTACTCAATTTTTAGAGCCATCGTTCTTAGCAATTTCATAAATTAAAAATTTGGTAGGTATCCAGCCCTATAAATTTTTATCGCTTTTTCAGAATCTGAAGTTCAAATTTAAAAAAACTTTAATTTGAGAAACTTGTGAGTCGAGACTGTCTCACAACTGGTGATATGCTGTGCCTCACACCCAGAAATTAGCGCTATTTTAAAAAAGGAAAATTAAATTATTTTCAACCGTAGATTGGAACAATGCAATATTGCATCACAAAATATAGGGAAAACACTAAAAGAAAATGCATTACATTTACCTCTTCCAATTAATTAACTTGGAAAAAGTACTTTGCATTTATTGAAAAAACTCTTTTTTGTTGATTATATCACACCCAGTGTTGGTATTTAACAAAAACAGTTTATATATCCGTTTCAACGTACACGAAAAAGTTAGCTCATATAAAAAGAAATGTTTTTATATAAACTACTCGGCTTTTTAATATTGCATGTTAAAAAAAATTGACTGTCTCACAACTGGAGACTCTCTCCTACTATTTAACCCCCATACAGTTTAACCCGAGTATGCTCGGGATGTATCATTCATTTATTTATTTAAAAAAATGTAATTCGAGAGTCATATAAATAATACGCTCAGCGTAATTTGAAGCCAAATATAGTTGAAAGTATTTCAAATTAAATTAAATATGAAATAATCAAAATTGATTTATAAGAAAATTTAAATTAATTTCCTACAAAATTGAAAAATAAAAAAAACCGTAGGAGAATTAACATCTTAGATAATAAATAATAACATTCAGATAATATTTATTAGCATCTATTACACAGCCCTGCATGGGTTTTGCAAATAAGATGGCTCCAGGTGTTTCCGAAGGCATTTTGCGCGCTGAACACGAATCTGGGTTCAAAAACTTTCCATCACGTCAGGTTTTCGAGAAAAAGGGGGTTGAAACCCCTAAAAACAGCGTTTTTGGCCATTTTTGAAAAATTGTAGAGCTAAACACTGACGTGCTAGAACCATCGCTATTGTCAGAAATTGACAATTGATCTTTGCTCTTTAAAATGAGCCCAAAGCCAAATTGATTGCATGAACCCTTAAAGCAGGGGGTGGGTATATGTCAAGGGGTGCAAGAGAAAAAAAAACGCATTACGGAGGTCCTTAAAAATCAATCAGATTTACTTGAAAATTGTTACTCGGGGGTTTTAAGGGTCGCCGATTACGAATTTGATGTCAGTTTTTAAAAATGCAAAATGGCGGATCCAAAAACCCCCGAATAACAAATTTCGAGTAAATCTGATTAATTTTTATAAACCTCGACCGCCATATTGGATCCACCATTTTGAATTTTTTAAATCTGAATGAAGATCTGTAATCAGCGACCCCATAAACCCCCGAGTAACAATTTTCAAGTAAATCTGATTGATTTTTAAGGACCTCCGTAATGCGTTTTTTTTTCTCTTGCACCCCTTGACATATACCCACCCCCTGCTTTAAGGGTTCATGCAATCAATTTGGCTTTGGGCTCATTTTAAAGAGCAAAGATCAATTGTCAATTTCTGACAATAGCGATGGTTCTAGCACGTCAGTGTTTAGCTCTACAATTTTTCAAAAATGGCCAAAAACGCTGTTTTTAGGGGTTTCAACCCCCTTTTTCTCGAAAACCTGACGTGATGAAAAGTTTTTGAACCCAGATTCGTGTTCAGCGCGCAAAATGCCTTCGGAAACACCTGGAGCCATCTTATTTGCACAAAAAAAGTCCAAATTTGCAGGGCTGTGTTATTAATATCTAGTATATTCAAATTAATAATATATACTTTTTCCATTTTTGTGCTGCATTTTTGATAAAAGGACTTTTTCTGGGTTAAGATATTGACAAATAATATTTATTTAAACTTTTATTGTAAAAGAAGTATAATCGTTTGTGGGAATGTGGTATCCGAAATGTAGAATGTAGAATCTAGAATGTAAAATGTGCAATCCAGAATGTGGATTGCAGAATGTGAAATCCGGAATATGAAACGTGAATCCGGAACATGGATTCCGGAATTAAAATGTGTAATCCGGAGTGTGGAATTCGAAATGTGGAATCCAGAATATTGAATCCGCAATGTGGAATTCAGAATGTGGAATCCGGAATGTTGAATCCGGAATGCGGAAACTGGAATGTGGAATCCGGAATGTGGAATCCAGAATGTGGAATGCGAAATGTTAAAGTCGGAATATGGAATTCGGAATGTGGAATCTGGAATGTTAAACCCAGAATGTGGAACTCGAAATTTGGAATTCGTAATGTGGTATTCGGAATGTGGAATCCGGAATCTGGAATGTGGAATCCGGAATGTTAAAGTCGGAATATGGAATTCGGAATGTGGAATCCGGAATGTGGAATTTGGAATGTGGAATCCAGAATGTGGAGTCCGGAATGTGGAATCCAGAATGTGGAGTCCGGAATGTGGAATTCGGAATGTGGAATCCAGAATGTGGAATTTGGAATCTGGAATCCAGAATGTGGAATCCGGAATAAGTTACGTAATTGACCTTCAGGGGGCATCCCAGAAACAAAACCAAGAAAGAACCGATCTGGACAAGAACTTCTGGGTTGAAGTTAATTAAGACCCGCCGTGCGTTAAGTATCTAAAAGTAGTGAGGTTAGAAACATTTGTCTACAAATTGCATCATTTGTATTGTTGAGATAATTTTTATAATTAATCAAAATAAAATAGGTTTTAAATAAAAAATTTACATACATTACAGGATTATTTAAAACCATTTGATTATTAATTGCAGATAATTAAAGATAGTAACTTATTAATTTAATAAATAATTTAATTTTTTAAATTTTAAAGAGAAACATTTCTTTTCATTCTTACATTTTAGCAATAAGTAATCGGAAAAACTACACAGCTTATTCTTTAATACATGATTTTTTCTATTGTACACTCAGCCTAAAAATACTAAATAAAAAACATTTAACAGTTCTTTTATTTATATCATAAATAAAAAAACAATTATTGCCGAAAATAAATCATCAGATCCAAAAGAAAACAAACGTCAGCCATCTTTCTCCCTTGGCCAATCAATAGTGAGTCAGCTGTTGTCATAGTTTGTCCTCTAATTCAAGTTCGATATATTTGTTTAGAGAAGAGGAAATACAATCAAATATATTGAGAAAAATGTTATAATTTATTTAAAAATTAAATTATATGTACTTTTCTTTTAAAATTTATTAAACTGTTTTTTCTTTTCTTTCTGAAAATTATATAAAAATGTCATCTTCGATTTCTCCAATTCTAGATTATTGAGTTTAAGTTCGAGCTTTACGAGTTTCATTCTTCGACTTTCCCGAACTGTTTTTTTAGAAAAAAATCAGCAACCTTAAAAATTACTTTTTACCAAGTTCAATGAAAATATATTAAAATTTTTCAAATTATTCAAGTTTTTACATTACTAATTTTGTAATGTTTGATTGTTTACTTTATATGATATATTATCAGTCGACTGGTTGATTTTTCTATACATGAACGAAGAACTTTTTTTCAGTTTTTCCATCCCCTAAAACAGTATACTTTACAGTATGCCAAATACATTATTTTAATCAGAAACCGAAATAACTCTGATTAATCACTTTGGAATTAATTGAAGTGATCCATTACTCCCCGGTCTCCCCTAAACAGAAAACAATAATATTACCGATTTTGTTATAATCGAATAGTTAGGACGTATAGCTGAAACAGCAATACTGTATTTCTGTTTTTGAAGTACAGTATTCCAGTAATTTTTTGCATTGATAGAATTTCGAAAAGAGCTCAACAAGAATTTTGAAAAAAATTGACATTCATTTTCAATATTTGAATTTGCCTCTCTTTTCATTAACTTACTGTCGGCAACATCGGTTGCACTGCGCATTACTTACCATGCTCAAGCTTATGGTAACATCTCTTCACATGTCACATTTATTTATACACTTTTTATTAATATTGCATATTTCTTGTTAGTAATCGGTATTTTTAATCTTGAGAATAATTAATCTTATCAATTTGAATGCCAAATCGGGTTAATAGTCGTTCAATCGAAAGATTCAAGAGGAAAGTATTGAAAGATAGCGAAATTGCATTGGCAGAATTCTCCCAATTCGGTTTTCTCTCGAAAATGGATTGACAGAAACTCACCATCAATGCGATTTCGCTGTCTTCCAATTCTTCTTTTTTTACTGGGATGAATAACATTTAGGCCACATTTAAGGCTCTTGATTAACACTAAGGCACACCCCAATGTCTCAGTGTCAGTCGAAATAAAAGTTTCAAAAAATTTGGATTTAGTGACCCTAAAAGTGTCTGCACTGCAAAAAGAAGTATCTTACAATGTATCTTATTCTAAAATGTAAGATAGTAAAAATCCGTTTTCCATCTTAATATAAGGCACTAAACGAAGTATCTTAAAGAATTTAAGACACTTTACATATCTACGTAAGAATTAATATGTTTATACTGTCATAATATTTAAGATACTTTCTTTAGTTACTTTATGTATCTTATTATAAGCTATTAAAGACACCGTAAGATATTTACCTTCTAAGATACTTGTGAGTCGTAAGATACTTGAGAACGATAAGTTAGGACAGCCTAATATACTTTAAATATCTTATATATATAAAGCCATTTTAAAGTCGGAGACTTTAATAGCGCCACTATAATAGTGCTCACTATAATAGCGCCACTATTATAGTGAGCGCTATTATAGTGCGCGCTATGGCATTATTATAGTGAGCGCTATTATAGTGGCGCTATTATAGTGCGTGCTATTATAGAGGCGCTATGGCACTATTATAGTGAGCGCTATTATAGTGAGCACTATTATAGTGGCGCTATGGCACTATTATAGTGAGCGCTATTATAGTGAGCACTATTATAGTGGCGCTATGGCTCTATTATAGTGAGCGCTATTATAGTGGCGCTATTATAGTGCGTGCTATTATAGTGGCGCTATGGCACTATTATAGTGAGCGCTATTATAGTGGCGCTATTATAGTGAGCACTATTATAGTGGCGCTATGGCACTATTATAGTGAGCGCTATTATAGTGGCGCTATTATAGTGATCACTATTATAGTGGCGCTTTGGCACTATTATAGTGAGCGCTATTATAGTGAGCACTATTATAGTGGCGCTATTATAGTGGCGCTAACTCAGAGTCCCGCTCCTGATTCCATATTTGGTTATGTTCAAATATGGCATAGCAGTTCATAAATCACTGAAAGTTTTTCGGGTTAAGTAAAGCAGCCTAAAGCCCTGAACAAAATAGAACGCGAACAAGACGCAATGACACAAAAGCAAGATAATTGCATTTACAAGCTATTGTAGAAACTCCCTTAATATACTTCATTGCATATAGGACCTATCACAATTTAGACGTTTTACTGATGCAGTTACTCATCCCTGTAACGGACGTTAAACTTGCCAGCATTTAAACTAACAGTCGAAAGACAAAAATATTATCATTTGATAGGGTCAGATCATCAGGTAGTATAATTTTAAAAATGTCTTTAAGAAGGGTGTTCTGTACGATGGGAAGTGGAGATGAGTGTCGTTGCAAAATAATAAAATATTCAACTGAAGTCGGTCATTCTTCGTGTTACAGCAAAGTGCTTCTGGTAAAACTCTTAAGATTATTTAATTATTATTTTCCAAAAAATTTTTTTTTGAAAGGATTGAAAATTGTTGGCTTTACGCTATTTTAGACATAAGCACATATATATTCTGGCAGTATCTGGTGTATATTTCTGGAAACTGAGAATTTTTGTCATTTTTCGTCTAAAAAATTGAAAAATAACGTTTAATAATAAATTCCAGCTTACTGGTCAACAGGGAATAAGGTTCTACGACACCTAAAGAAACAAAATTTAAAAAATAATTATAAAATATATTTTTTTAAATGCGT